>NQYS01000001.1:1592479-1643262 GCA_003055955.1 Escovopsis sp. AC | reverse complement strand
GTCGTCAGGAGAGAGAGGGGGGAGAGGAGGAGGAGGAGAGGAGTAGAGCAGGAGAGCAGGAGAGCAGGAGGACTCTATCGAGCAAGAGGGCTCGACGAGCTTGAAGAGAAGATGAAGAGGATTGGAAAACAAATAGGATTCAGAAATATAGTTGATAAACATACCAGTTGAGTCTCGCGAGGGACAGTAGAGATGGCCTCGATGGAGACTCGATCAAAGAGGGCTCGCGCCGCTCTGCTAGAGCTTCGACGTGAGAGAGGCAAAGCCGATAGGATGGATCATAGAGGTAGGAAGAATATAAGGGGTCTCTTGCGAGGAAAGAAAGAGATTGATAGATCAATGCCTCACGCGCGAGGAGATGATGATGATGATGAAGAGGAAGAGGAAGAGAGAGAGGAAGACAGAGAGGAAGAGAGAGAGGAGAGAGAGGAGGGGGAAGGGAGAGAAGGGGGGGATCATCCCAGAATGGAAGTGCAAATCTGAGCTGAATATGAACTTGAAACGAATTGAAAAATAAACAATGAACAAAAATCATAAATCTGAGAAGAAAATGACTGTGAATCATCGAGGCGACGGTGGAGCGACGCGGTGGGCGCGTGCGAGCGAGACGCGCGCCTCGCCTTGCAATTGTCTATGGCATTGGCCTGGGCGTCTCACTATGGAAGCTTCTTCTTCTTTTCATTCTTTCCCTTTTTCTTCTTCTTCTCCTTGACATGATATGATATGCTATGCTGGTCTCGACACTCAGGGGGGGGGGGGGCGGTTCAGGAGGAGGAGGAGGAGGAGGAGAGGGTGGGAACACTCGAGCGTTGCCCCTGGATTTCGACACTCTACGCCCTCAATTTTATATCGCCTGTAAATAGAGTGCTATCGATCTTTTATAAAGATCATTCATCTCAATGAACAGGCAATACTGATGTGGTGGGAAACAGAGACGGCAAGTCTGCTGTGGAAATGGGGATGACGATGGCACCAACTCGGTCCCTGACGCGAAAATAAGTATCAAGATCGAGAGAAAAGACTCGAAAATTGGTCCACGAGCACCATACGAGGTTTCTGGGCAACTCGGTTTGAAAGAGAAGCAATAACAATGAGTCGAGCTATGAGGCAGCGCACGAGCAGTCCAGACGCGTCACCATGTATTCTCACTTCGCGATGACTTCATCCTCGACTGAGATGACATGCATCTATCGACCTTTTGCCGATGATTCACAGCATTTTGCCGCATCACATGTTCCTCGCAGAGTGCGCCGCTTCCTCGAAAGGGATCGAAAGACATGTATGGCTTCCGGCGAGCTCCATATAGGCGTGAGGACAGTCCTCGTGGAGTATCACTTTGACACGAGCGAACCAAAAAAGGAATGTTCAAGACCAGAGGCCATATGTGGAGGCAGGTCGAATCTCTATTAGCCCATCTCCTGTGAAATCGCTCAATCCGAAAACGCCGTCCCAGTTGTGACATTTCCCCCTTCCCCAGCCCAGCCCGCAAGATCCCTCCCCGGGCCTTTGGGCCCCCAGCCTACCTCCCCTTCTTGCTCTTCTTGTGCTTCTTCTTCGAGTCGTCCCCCATGGCCTCCTCGTAGATCTCGGCCGCCGTCTGCCCCGCCTTCCTCTTCTGCTTCGATTTGACGCTGACCACGACGTTGGACGTCTTGCCGTCCTTGGCCGCGTTGCCGACCTGCTTCTCGGCTTCTTCCCAGGCGGGCGCGTCGCCGTCGATTGCGTATCTTAAAAAAAAAAGGTCAGCCCACGTCTCTCGAGGGGAGGGAAGGAAAGTAAGAGGATAGGAGAAAAGACTCACTGGTCCAACGGCAGGGAGTCAATCATCTCCCTCTGCTTCTGCCTCAGCGTGCGCAGCGCCTCGTCCCCGCCCTCCTCCAGCTCGTCGTCCAGCGAGAGCTTGAGCGGCACGAAGCGCTCGTCCACGAGCTCGTCGTCGTGCGCGCCGCTCGCGTCCTCCCTGCTGACGCCGACGGCCCGCGCGGCCTGCGGCAGCTGCGCGTCGACGGCGGACGCGACGAGCCCGCCAAAGTGCGCCGTGAACTTGCGCAGGATCTTGATGAACATGGCCAGCAGCTGCGACGTCTGCACCGACAGCTCGCGCGCGACCTCGTCGACGTCCTTGCGCTGCAGGCCGATGGCCATGAGCACGCACTGCTGCACGCCCGACAGCGGCTTCTCGAAGCGCACGCGGCCCGTGAAGTAGAGCGTCGCGACCGCCGGCATCAGGTCCAGGATCACGTGGTGGTCCAGCATGTTGTTGGCGTACGACTCGAGCCGCTTCAGGTCGAACGGCGACAGCAGCCGGTCCAGCTCCTCCTTGCCCAGCGCCGGCACCTCGGCCGCGTCCAGCCGCGAGCCCGCGCTCGCCGACTCGTCGACGCTCAGCGCCGTGATGACGTTGAATGCCCGGAACTGGTACGACAGCAGCGACAGGAACCGCCGCTGGAAGTCCCGCGAGAAGGCCCCCAGCCACGACCGGTCCCCGCCGCTGACGCCGCCGTTCTCCAACGGCCGCAGCATCACGCACGTGTGCTCCCCCGTCAGGTCGTTGGCCGTCTGCCGCAGGTACACCGGCGAGAAGGACGACCGCTTCCAAAACTTGTGCAGCTCCCGCGTCATCCCGTAGCTGACGCCCATGTAGTCCAGCCGCTCCGGCCGCTTCTCCCACAGCTTCGAGAAGAGCGGCTGCATCTGCCTGTCGTCCCGCACCGTAATCTTCTCGCTCAGCAGCGACTCCTCGGCCGGCTCCGCGTCCGAGGGCCTCCCGGCCTGGTCCTTCTTATTCTTCTTCTTCGCGCTGCCGTCCTCCTCCATCTCCTCATCCTCCTCGGAGAGGTTGGCAAAACGGCCCTCGTAGTAGTCGACGAGGAGCTCCATCGCCCTCCGGCCGTAGCCCATCGACATGTACTCCGGGTTCGTCGCGATGCGCACGATGCGCGCGCCCGAGAGCGACGCGAACTCCTCGTCCTGGAATTGCTGGCTGACGAGCCAGGGGATCAGGTCGCCGTGCGGCCGCTGGCCCCTGCTCAGCGAGTTGGCCACGCTCTGCCGGCTGATCTTGCCCTCGAGCGCCACCTGGATCACGCACAGCGGCTCCGGCAACCTGCCGTTGCTCTCCGACGTCGGCGGCGTCAGCACGAACAGCTCGTGCGCCGGCGCGTCGCTCATCAGCTGCAGGTCGTCGGGCGAGTTCTTGTAGTGGCTGGCCACGTACAGCGCGACCATCTGCTGCAGGAAGGCCTCGGGGATCGGGTGGAAGGAGAAGAGCGTGTCCCGGTTGACGTTGAGCAGCTCGCACTGCGACGGGTCCGGGCAGCCGTGCTGGCTGGCCTTGGCCTTGGGCAGCGTCGCGTCCAGGCAGAGCAGCTTGTTGAGCCACTTCTCGACCGAGTCGCCCTGCGTGTATCGGATCGGCTCCGACAGCGTGATCTCCCGCAGCTTGCGGCCAACCTGGAAGTCCTCCGACTTGGAAGACGCCCTGCCGGACGACCGGTCGGCGACCTCGGTGTCGGCGCCCGTCGCGGGGGCCGACCGCGACTGCTCCCGCAGCTGCTTGATGAGCTTCAGCGAGAGCGATCGGCCGGTTCCCTCGTAGCCGTTGATCGTGGATGCCATGAACACCAGGTAGGGGCCCATCAGCTTGCGGACCAGGGGCAGGGGAATCGCGGCCGCCTCGTCGATGACGACGAGCTCGGCCTGGCCCAGGACGTGCGCGTCCTGGGGGCGGATGTACTGGATGGTCTGGCGGTGCTGGCGGTGGATGTTGACGCGGACAATGGCCTTGTTGAAGTCCGGGTTGGTGCTCTGGATGATGGTGTAATCGGCGTGGTCCGCGTAGCCCAGGGCGTCGAAGCCCTTGAAGACGAACTCGAACAGGGTCTTGAGGTTCTCGGGCGACGGCGACGTGATGAAGATGTTGCTGTAGCCGTACGCGACCGCGGCAGCGACCGCGACGCCCATGGCCGCCGACTTTCCGCGCCCACGGGCCGCGGTCAGGGCGACGGTGCTGCGCAGCGTCTTCTCGGCGATGGCGTCGGTGAAGGTCAGCAGGGCCTTGGCCTGGTCGCTTGTCCTGGCCAGGGAGATGAGGGACCCGACGGGCTGCCGCTCGAGGTTGTCGTCCTTGATGCTGTCCAGCTCGAGCTGCTGCGGCGTCTTGGGCGCGTCCGGGCTCGGCGGCGGCAGCAGCTTGACGTTCTTGCCGCCGGAGATGGGGAGCACGTTGAGCTCGTCGTCGATGACGAGGCACGAGTCGCACCCGCCGAGGGAGAGGAGGAAGCGCTCGTTGAAGCGCGCGACAACGTCGTCGTGCGCTTCGGTGCGGTACTTGGAGTGCGCGTCCATGGACAGGCTGTACAGCTGCCGCAGGCTGGTCATGCCCTTGAGCAGCATGATGACCAGGCCCCCGCCCTCGACCGTCTCGATCGTCCGGGCCAGGATGTTGGGCGTGATGGCCTCGAAGTCCTGCAGGATGCACATGCCGAACGTGTTACCGAGGATCTTGTCCGTCTCCTTGTAGTATGTGTAGCGGATGTTGTGCAGGGAGACGAAGAGCTCGAAGGGGTCCTCCGAGTTGGCCTCGCGGATCCCCCGCCTGATCTCCTTCTTGATCTTCTCCTCTCGCTTCTTCCGGTGACTATTCCCCCCTCCAAGTCAGTATGCAGTCGTGTCATGAAATTCGTGGACCGGGCGCTTCTCCCCCCCCCCCCCCTTTTTTTTTTTTCTCTTCCACCGTCACCTACCTTGTGAATCCGAGCAGCTTCTTCTTGTAAGCCCACAGCACGGATCTGTTTTGCCTCACACCCTCGCGGGACATGAGGTAGTGCAAGTTGACAATGACATCCTTGGGCCGGTCGCCGACGACGACGAAGAAGCTCCTCTTCTTCTCCTGGAATCCGTTGCGGATCAGCGAGCCGATGCGATCATCACTGCGGATTCGCGAGGTCAGTGAGCCATCCCAAAATCAACTTATTCTCTCTTCATCATTCCCCCGGTTCATGGCTGACTTACACCTGCTTGCGCGACATTCTTGCTGGGACCTGTCGCAGCCAATTGACCGCGAGAAACACTTGCGCCGCGGTTGCTGTCCTGCTCGCAGCTTCGACGGAGTCGACCGAGTCGAGACGAGTCGATCCACCCCGGCGACCCAAGAAAAATCTTGGTGGTGAGCTCGATTCTGCCGGGCGGTGAGTCGATATTTGCTTATCGGTCCCACATGAGCTCCGCACTGTGAATGAGAATATCCGCACTGTGGCGATCACGATCTTTTGCGGCCTCGAGAGGAAGAGATGGCAGTTGAGGTAGTAGAGAGGTCGGGATAAGGCAGAGAACTTCTTGGAGCGAGTGATTATGACGTTTCAAGATGATCAATGTAGTGGACAAGAGTATGAGATGGAGCCTCGTCATGACAACTTCACTCGCCATCCCAACAAAGCACACTCACCACTCGTCATACTCGAGAGGAATATACCAATACAGGTGGTAGATTCTTCAACAGTTCATGCAGAAAGACGAGGTGAAAAAGCCGGGGACTGGAGAAACCGTCATCTGAAATCATGAATAAGACTATCTTACACCCCTTTCTCCCGATCCCCCCAAGGCAGTGATGGGGTATCATCTGCGCGAGTCTAATAAGATGGGAAGCCCACCGAACACGATGCCCGCCTCCTCTGCCCCCCCCCCTTTTTTCCCCTCTTCTCGTGTAGTCTCAAATTGCGGGAATACCCCAGAGCTCTTCATGCCATGACTGCCAGCACCAACGACAATGACGGCGACCCAAAGAGAAGGACCAAAGAAACCAAAGACAACAAAACAAAAAGGAAAACAAGAAACGACTAACGGAATGAAACTGTCGACACGCCCGCTTAGGTCCTGTCCAGCTTGCGTCGCAGGTTGCGGGTGCGCTTCATGAGCTTCTTGTACTTCTTCTTCTTCATCCTCAGCCTGCGCTGCCTCTTGACGCTAATGGCGTACAGGACGCGGCGGCTGCGGACCTCGTCGAAGCGGGCCTGGCGCAGGGCCAGGCGCTCCAGGAAGCTGCGCGGCTGCCGCAGCGCCTGGCCGTCGTTGATGACGCGCGCGCTGTGCGCGACGATGCGGATGCGGCCGTCCGGGTCCGTCGTCTCCTCGATGGTGAAGAGCGCCTTGTACACGCTGCGCGGGCGTGGGCCGGCGTGCTCCTCAAGCTCGCCATCGGGGCCGGCGGAGTCGGGGTGGTCGGGGTCGAGGCTGGAGCTGGGGGCAAGCCCGTCGTGGCCCGGCTGCTGCGGGGGCGGGGGCGGGCGGAAGGGGAAGAAGTCGCCGGCCATGGCGTCGACCTGGAGGTAGATGCTGGACTCGGAGCCGTCCGGGTTCCGGACGTCGAGCCTGTGCATGCCGTCCTGGTCGGCGTGGTCGCCGGCTATCGTGAGGGAGGCCATGGGGCCCTCGAGCTGGTCGATGGTGTTGGAGAGCGTCGAGACGGCGTCGGAGATCTTGTTGGCCTTGGAGGGGCGCGAGAAGATGGAGGCGAAGTGCTCATCCGTCACGGTTCGCGGCATCGTTTGCGTGATGGAGATGGGACGATGGAGGGAGAAGAAGCTCGATAGGCTCAGGGCTAAAGATGGAGGGTCACTTGGTTAGCGGGCAGGCAAGAAGAAAAAGATAAAGAAGAAGAAGGTGATGATGATGATGAACGGGGGCAAAAAAAAAAAAAAAAAAAAAAAAAAAAAAAAAAAAAAGACGACGGCGAGGAAGAGTGAGGAAGAGGAAGTAGCAGCGCTTGAACCCCAAACGCACCTTCTTGCGAGATGTGGTGAGTCTCGGGGACGCTGGGCAGGTTGTCGAACGCGGCGCCCCTGTCGAAGGCGTCCTTGTTGCTCTTGCGCTTCCCCTTGCCGGTGCTCGCCCTGCTCCCGCCGCGACCGGCCGGCGCAGACACCGACTGTCCGGAGGGGATGCCATTGCTCGAGGCGCTGTCGGACCTGGACGGTTTGGAGGAGGAGAAGCGCTGCTGCTGGCGCGACGAGGGGGACGGCGACGAGAGGACGCTCGAGGCCGCGGCCCTCGGGGCGGAGGCGGCGAGGCAGGCGGCCAGCCCCGCGGCGTGAGGGGCGGCCAGCGCGCGCCGCGCGGACAAGGGCAACATGGCTGGTGTGGTGCCAAGAGAAGAGATGGTCGTTGTAGAAGAATGAGAAGCAGATCGGGGTGAGGTGAGGCGAGGCGTATTGCAAGAGGTAGGTATAGTATGTACTCCGTAGACCAGGGCGGAGAGGTTAGTAGTAGAGAGGAGGAGGAGGGTTGGGGGGGGGGGGAGGAATGCGAAAAGGAAGAGCCCGAGCGGAGCGGGAAATGAATCTCTTTTGATGATGCTCGATTTGACTCGTGCGAGAGATGAATATGCAAGAGATCTTGATTGCCGTCTGGGATTGATGACTTTGCTCGCACAGTCCCTTCAAGTTGGGGTCGGGTCCGCGTGCTAAGATACGGATAACGGGCCCTCGACGATCGATTGATACGTGATCGAGGATCGAGGCGGATGAGCTGGATTGAGGCCAGCCGTTGGATTGAGTGCAGGGTAGGTCATCCTCGGGTGCCGCGATAAGCCGAGATGCCTGAGGCAGAAGTATTCCTGGCTTAGTAAGCACTGCTCGCAGGTCACCTGAGCCGCCGGTCAGCCCCGATTCCAGCCCCGAGTCCAGGTCGAGTCCAGGTCGAGTCCAGCTTCAATCGACGATCACGGCATTCATGGCAATTATCATTCTGCTACTCCGTACAACTCGCTGGCTCAAGAGACGAGTGTGGCACTTGGCTGACGTCGGAAAGCGCCCCTGCATGGACACCGAATGTCCATGGACGGATGGATGGATGGGATCAACGGAATCAACACACATGGATAACCCTGGATAACCCTGGTATCAGGGTTGAGGAGCTCTTACTCCGGATACCTCCCTGTAGACCTCATACTCCGTAGACCTCACCGCATTCATCACGACATGTCCAGGCACCAGCCTCAAAGATGCGAGGAAAGCTCCTGCAACCACACCGTGCGCTGCCAATTGCCCCTCTCGTCCTGAAGCGTAGAAGTATTTTGTGCCCAAGGACCAAACACTCTGCTGTCAGCAGGCACAGCGGGCTCGTACGCCCGGCAGTCCCCTTCCAAACATGGCACAGTATTGGCGAAACGCGAGGGAGGAAAGAAAGAACGAAAGAAAGAAAGAAAGAAAGAAGAAGACGTGCAAGACGGCGGCATTGCGTGCCCAGCTGAATCACGATCCCATCGATCGATCGATCGAGGCGGCAAAGATCAGGTTCCCTTCTCGAACGCCTCTATCCAAACACTGGAGATGGCTTCTCACTTCGACCGCGGAACCGGGATGCGGCGGGCGCAAGGTGCAAAGTGCAAGGGTGCAAAGGGGTGCCGTTGTCCCGTATTAGTATGTATTTCCCTGACGCCGTGGAACAGACCACCGCCCGAAAAGCTCCATGTATCTGTCCTGCCTGCGCCATTGAAGTTTTTTTTTTCTTTCCCTCTGTCTATCATCTATGACATCCAAATGCATTGACTCGAAAGAAGTGAGTGAAAACATGAAAAAATAAGAGAAAATGCGAGGGCTCCGGGACCGGCTCAGCAGCCGTGAGACTCCGGTGATGCGAGGGCCCAAAAGGCAATATGCGCTGAATGAATGTGATGAACTTTACGGAGTGTAGGGCTCCCCAGACTCTGATCGGATCGTATCCGGCATGGGCAAGGCCCCCGGGTGAGTGAGGATTCAGCTAGGCGTGCGCGCAAGCTCCAGGTCGACGGCCTTTTCGCCGGTGCTCTGGTTGTTGACCCAGCTCAGGTAGCTGTTCCACCCAATCGAGATGACGTTGGCGAAGAGGAGGCGGTAATGCAGGGGCACAAAGGTGAAGTTGATGCACTGGACAAAGGGCCAGACCATCCAGTTGGTCTGCAGCGTGGGCCACCAGGTCGTCTGCAGGCGCTGCTGGGCGCTGGAGCCCTCGAGGGCGGCCATGCTGCCCAGGAAGGCGCCGATGGCGACGGGGGCAAACAGCAGCTGGTCGCAGGCGACACGAGCCAGGGTCTCGATCCGCGGGTGCTTGTGGTTCACACGGCGGGCGAGGAAGCCGAGCCAGGTGGTGGCAGCGGGGCCAAAGACGCCTGCCGGGCCGCGGAAAATCGAGGCTTGTCAGCATCCTTCTGGATCGGGGAGCGTCTGGAGATCGAGATTGTGCGAACGAAGGGGGGGTATACATTGAAGAGGGCGGAAAGAATAGAGAGAGAGAGAAGAAGGGGGGGGGGGGACGAGCGGGACGAAGAGTGAAGCAACAGCAAACAGGATAAGAGGGGCCGAGGGGCGCTGAAGGAAATGATAACTCACACCCGCCGTAGAGAGCCATTCGGCCCGTCCGAGTAAAGTCATGCTTCTTCAGGCCTCTTCTCTCGATGAGCTGCTGGGAGGTGATGTCGCCGGTAGCGAAGAGGACGGAGGTGGTGATGGCCTGCGTCAACAAGGGGCGAGCTGCGAGCTTCGCATTGTACCTGGTGGTTTCACGGGAGAGCGTCAGCCTCAAAGTTCCATGGCCGTCCCCCAATCCGATTGCTCCAGAGTAGCGATCCCAATGCTCACCATCTCATGAAGCCAGACATTGTGAAGTGCGATCCGGAGCCGGTTTCTCGCGCGAGGATGAAATGGGTGCCCAGAGTGCGGTGAGAACGAGTAAGTTGCGAGAGTCCGAGATGAAGATTGGGTCGAGAGAGACGACTGGAGGGTTTGATGGACTCCGTGCTTGTAATAATAACCCTGGAGGTCACCCTGTCGAGTTGTCGAGTCGCCAACGTGCACGGCGCACCTCACATGGAGAATTCTGCCCAAGCACGTGGCACAGCGGATTCCGCAGGCAGACGGCAGGATGGGAGGAGACTGGATTGATACGAGCACGACAACCGCTAGAGCAATGCCAAGATCAAAGAAGCAAAGAAAAGGAACAAAAGAGGCAGTGGAAAGAAAAGGAAACAAGGTCACGAGGCGGGAGGTTGGTTTAGGCAGACAAGACTTGAAGTTGAAAGTCGAAGTCGGGGAAACAAGCAAGATTTCAATCCGATTCCCAAAATAAAAATAAAATTAAAAATTAAAAAATTAAAAAATTAAAAAATTAAAAACCAAAAAATTAAAAAATTAAAAATTAAAAATTAAAAATTAAAAATTAAAAATTAAAAAATTAAAAATCAAGCTAAAATCAAGAATAATCAATCGCCTTGTCCTGACAATTGGAAAGAGAGCCGCCCCCTTCAATGCGGACCTTCCAAACTGGTGCAAGAATTTGTTAGTACGAGAAGATCGACCTTGAAGTTGTCCAGATCCATTGAATTGAATTGATGTATGTAGAGACCGCATGGTTTACGGTGGAAAGGAACATTATCCAATGGCCCTCCAAGTTCCAACTTCCTGGACGTCGATCAAACATCAACAAGTTTCTTGCAGGTTCATCCAATGCGATAAATTCAATGACATGTGCAAAGTCGCCGTAATGGAGTGACGAGATCAAAATGGATCCATGAATTCAATGCGGCACTGGAAGACGGTCAATCTTGCAGGCACCACCTGCAGTTGGTCGATCCATTGAGCTGTTGGTCACGCTCGGCCGCTGAAAATCGGGCCCCGCAGCGCTGACCCCGCGCACTTACAGCGGGTTGATCGACTGGAACCCGCACTGGAGGGCCCGACTTGATACCAGTGATGGATTGAACCTTGATGTTGACGGCCTGCCGATCCCGTTCCCGGGTAGCCGCGGAGAACCTCCCAGCATCCATATGTTTGAGATCATCAATAGAGCCTCAATCTCGATTCCACCAAAGCACCGACGAATCGTCAATATTCAAAATAGCATCCCAACTATCGCTATGGGTTGAATCAATCCATACAGCAGAACCCAAAACGCCATCATCCCCCTTGTCCAGCCCAACATGCTCATCCAGCCCGAATACATCTCTCTCGTCCCGTCTCATCCAGCCTCAATATCAAACATGCATCAATCAATCCATCAATACCATCTACTTCCTCCCCCGAGCGATGAGCTTCGCATGCAGCTCCGTCACCACACTGCTCCATTCCTCCCCGGGCCCCACGCTGCTCCCGATCCTCGTCGCCAGAAACTCCCCCACCTTGCCCTCGTTGAACTGCTCCCCGTACACCACCCTCGCCTCGCTCGACACATCCACCCCGACCCCCGCCGCCCCGCCACGCCCCGACAGACGCAGCGTAATCTCCACCCTCGTCTCCAGCGGCCGCAGCAGCAGCGAGCTCGTCACCGCGATGCTCGAGTCAGACGACTTGGCCACCCGCGTCGGGAAGCTGACGTTGATCCTCTCCACCTGGCGCGAGACCAGCCGCGCCTTGTCCCACGCCCGCCCGACCCTCTCCAGCACAGACGACATCTTCGTCTGGCCCTGCGGCAGCCCTCGCACGTGGTCCCGGATGCACTGCAGGAAAAACTCCCTCTCCACCGTTTTCGCCTGCGCCTTGTGCTCGCGCCGGTCGCCAATGTACCAGAGGTCGATCCGCGACGCCGGACGCCCGGGCTCAAACGACGCCGCGTCCAGGACGAGCTCGATCTCGCGCTTGTATGTCATCGACAGGATCGACCCCGAGATGCCCGTCACCGTCCAGCCGTGCTTCCTTTCAATGGCATCAACGCGGTCTAGATATCACAAGCATTAGCAGTCTGCAGCCTTCCCCATTGTCTTGCCGATTGGTCGAGAAAGGGGTGAAAAAGAGGGAAGGGGGAAAAGTAGAAGTACTCACCCTTGAAACTGTTGACCTCTGTGCACGTCCAGCCGCGGCATTCCTCCCGGATCGACTCGGCCTCTTTGATGTCCCCCAGACACTGCTGCTTCTGAGCCGCCAACTCTTCGACCTCGGCGTCCGACTCCTCCAGCCCCTTTCGAAGCTTCTCAATCAGCGCCTGCTTCTGGGCAATGTCGTCGTCCAGCGCGACCAACTCGTCCCGGGCGGCTTGGAGCTCCGCGGGGTCCGATTCGGCCATCTCCTTGGCGATCTGCTCGAGCCGTCGGCTCTCCTTCTGCAGAGCCTCGTGCCGGCTCGTGAGCCCGGGCATCACCGAGGCCAGGAGCTCCTCCTGCTGCGCCAGCAGCTTCTCGTCACCCTCCATCCCCTCGGCGATGCTCATCAGCCCTTCCTTCAGCCCATCTTGAAGCTTCATTCTCCACTCGTACCACATCGCCTTGCTCAGGTGCCGCGCATGCGTCTTCACGTTCTTGAACTGGTTGTCCATGAGCGCCTTGACATCCGGCGTCGCGGCCATGTACTCCTGGAACAGCATGGGGTTCTCCTCAAACGTCTCCGTCTCAATCTCCTTGACAATCTTCCGGCCCTCCGAGATGTACTTCTTGAGCTCCCGGCACGAATGCTGGTAAAGCTCGAGCATCGGCACCGTGCATGCCCCGGCCACGACGCACCTCTCCAGAGACATGTCATCTTCGTCCCCGAGCTCCCCTTGCTGGAAGGCCCCGGGCATCATCGTGGGGCGTCGCTTGGTCGTCGTGAGCTCCATGAAGCGTATCGATGTCATGTTGAGGAAATCCTGGAGATGGATCTTTGGCTGGCCGTCCGCACTGGCCGGCTGGGATCCATCGTCCATTCTCGGCTCATCGTCGTCCCCTTCCTCTCCCACCTGGCGTCCACCGAGACCGGCAGGCTCGCGGGCCTCACCCGATGGTGTCGCCGGGAGAGAAAGACGGGCGATATTTCCACCAGCCTTTGTCATGCTTTTCTGGAACGGATTGAGAAGCCATCCGGTCGTCTCCTCCTTCGACGGCGGCTGCTGCAGTCTGATGTTCTTCACGGGACTCCCCTGGTGCCCCTTGAGTCTCTTGACCCCGTCAGATTCTTCGGCCTCCTCATCATCCAGCTCCTGCGGTCGCTTTCCGAGCAGGCCTCTCGCACTGCCAACGTGGAGACTCTTCCGCCCCTTCAGCGGGTTGCGTTTGGGGCTCATGCTGTTGATCATCTCCCTGAGATTGAGGGTGGCGTCCTTCTTTTGCGATCCTCCTGCATTGCGAGTGGGCGAGTTCTGCAAGTGCTCTTGCTCCTCTCGGTCCTCCTTCTCCACCTCTTGCATCAATCCCTTCGGATCGGCAAAGCCAACAGTTCGCTTCCCGGGCACGAACTTCGAGGCCGAATCGACCAGCGAGCCCCGGCGCTCGAAAATCGCGGCCACCTGAGGTGACCTGAACCCTTCCTTGTTCGCACTGGCCTGCGTTGGGGTCTTCTTCCTCGGCGGCGTAAGTACCAAGGATGATTGCATTCCGGGTTCGGGGGTGGGTCGGAAGAAGCTGCGCCGAACGTTCTCCACAGGTTTCGCTGGTGAGGGTGTGCGGCTTGTGCTTCGACGTCGCGCTTTCTCTTTCGTCGCTGATTGCGGTGTTCGCATCGGTGAGCTCTGAGGGGTCTCATCCACTGCGGCAGGCACCAAAGCCTGCACAGGCGTTGCGAGTTTGGATATCTGTTTCAGCGGTGACCCCGAGGGGGTTCGAGCTCCGTCCCCAGGACTCGTCGTAAATGGTGAGGTGATGCTGCGCCGTAGAGCTCGAAATCCTGCTGCGAAGAATCCGGGAGATGCTGGCTTCAGAGGGGTGTCCTTTGCCGGAGACGGCTTTGAGGCTGCAGAAGCGACGTGATCTTCGGGTCTGGCGTCCTCACCCTTTTCAGGCCCGTTGCCCAACAGCCAGTCGTCTTCCGAGGGCTGCGGGCTAGGGGCCTTTCCTTTCATGATACCACCCATGGCCATTGTCAGATCCATGCCCATAGTATTGTGTTCCATGGTCACATCACCATCTCTGTCTCCATCAGCGTCTTTCCTGGCGTTGGAGATGATCCGTCCGAGCCCGACAGTCATGTCCATGGTTGCATCTTCCATCCGCACTGCTTCTGATTGTCGCCGTCGAGCCAGCTCCTTCTTCGCTTTGAGTAGTCCGCCCATGACTGTGGTCAACTCCATTGACATCTCTTCGTTCCCATCGTCGTCGTCGTCGAAGTCGTCGGCAGCACTAGGCTGAGAGCGGTGAATACCTCCAATGGCAGTCGTGAATTCCATTGTGGCCTCTTCCATCGGATCGTCGAACATGCTGTCTGCGTGTCCGTCTCTTTTCTGGGGCAAAATCCCTCCCATGGCCCTGGTCACGTCCATCGTCATTTCCTGCTCGTCTTCTTCTAATGGGTTTTCCGTTTGATTCTTCAGAATCTTTCCCATAGGTCGGGTCATTTCCATTTCCATGTCAACATCCATGTCCATGTCCATGTCCGGATCTTCGTCGTCCTCTCGTTCATCCTGTTCTGGATCAGGCAGCGTGGCCGCTTGCTTGATAGGGCCCGTGGTGGACTGCCTAGGCTTCTTGGCCCAGCCGAAAGAAGGTATGATCTCCTCACCATCGTCGGAATCCTCGTTATTCTGGTGCGTCGCAGCGCGTCGAGCCGCTGTGCGAAGGGCCTCGTCAAGGGTAGAAGTCTCCTCAGCGTCGTCGACTTCGTCGCTGGAATCGTCGAATTCTATCGTTGTACCAGTATTCTCCTCTGTTACGACGCTGACCATTGTTCCGTCGTCCAGGTCACTGTTCGAGTCTTCCTCCTCTTCCTCCTCTTCCTCGTCGGCTGGTATCTCCTCGACCGCATCCGCGGGCTCAGAGTCGGAGCTGTACATCGAAATAACGGTATCGTCCTCGGCATTGTTGAAATTAGACAGCGAGGCAAGCGAGGATCTTCTTTTCGCTGCCTGAGTGTCCGAAGGTGTCTCGCTGCCCTGTAACTTGCTGGCCGCGTCGTTCATCTCCTCGATCTCATGGAAAGTGTGTAGCGTCGCCTCAGCCGCGAAAGAGACTCTTCGGTTCGCCAAGGATTTGCGCCGCGCGTCGCGCCGCTCGCGTTCTTCCCTCTCTCGCGCTGCGGCTTGTTGCTCCTCCTCGGTCTTCAACGCGATCTTGGACCCGCCAAGGTCGGGAGCGCTGGCGCCATTGCCTCGCGCATTGGCTGAGCCGGCAGCCGACAGAGCTTGACGGCTGTTCTTCTTCAGCGGCGGGATCTCGGGCAGGGGCGCAATCGTCGGTTTCAGAATCGACCGCGGCGGGTTCGGCGGCGCCGCGAGAGACTGCGACAAATTGTCAGAAGGTGCGTGTATCGTGGGACGACGCATCATCGCCGAGCTCATACCGCGCGCCGATTCCCATGGCCCTGCCTCAGACTATCAATGCCTCCAGGGCCAATGCTTTTGCTTCTCGCCTTCCTGCGACTGGCGGCCAGGGTGGTCGCAATGTCGATGGTTGCGTTCTCCTTGTCCATAGTAACCCTCGATATGTCCAGGTGCGCCCCGATCG
The DNA here is from genome assembly GCA_003055955.1 of Escovopsis sp. AC. Taxonomy (NCBI): domain Eukaryota; kingdom Fungi; phylum Ascomycota; class Sordariomycetes; order Hypocreales; family Hypocreaceae; genus Escovopsis; species Escovopsis sp. AC. The sequence goes on along the minus strand of NQYS01000001.1, from coordinate 1,627,889 downwards.
ACTTCCGTGACCGCTTCGTCGCCGGCAGTGTGACATCGTTGGAGGAGGCCATCTCGCTGACAGTGTCGTGTTGAATGGCCTACATGTATGTATCGTGCATGCGTCGAGGTGCAGAGGCTGAAGATACTCTCTGTAGACGCCGAGATTGAACATGGGCGACCAGCGCGATGACCGTGTTTGTTTACATTGGAGTGGCAGCTGTGAGGGGCCCGGAAATAGAGGTACGTACTATCAGTCCGTGCCAGACTCTCACTCCGACCTCGAGGTCTGGATCGGAAATCGCGTCCTGCCCGCGCCTGCACTTTTCACTAGCGGGAAAGACCTGAATCGTCGTCATTGATTCAAGTCACGTGCATCTCACAGTGTCGAGATTCTCTCAGGGAGCGAGGTTGCAGATAAGATCCTTGTCACGTGAGCGATAACCCACAACGAGTCTTTCGCTTCGCCTAGCCAGCCAATCCAAATTTTGCAAGCCCTAAGGTGGGAAAATAACGGCAAAAAGTTGTGTGGCAGCCCTACTCCTCCATTTTGCGCAAACCCATCGACACCATCTTCCCACTTTCAACGACACGCCCTCTCGACACGGTACCTGCCCGTAGAAGGATAATTCAAGATGTCAGGCCCCGATGCTGCTGTTGCGCGCGATGCCCGTCGAGAGAAATTCTGCTAATTCTGCCACAGGGCGACCGAGTTGACTGTCCAGTCCGAGCGTGCTTTCCAGAAGCAGCCCATCTTCCTTAACTCCAAGGTCAAGGCCAAGTCCTCCAGACCCGGAAAGGGAGGCCGAAGATGGTGGAAGGAAGTTGGTCTGGGTTTCCGTACCCCCAAGACCGCCATTGAGGGCACCTACATCGGTACGTTCGACTCGCGAAGCGTCCAGATTCGAAGAGAATGGGCAATAAATGGAGCGAGGGATGGAATGGGAGGAAGAGAAAGAGAGAGAGAGGAAGAAGTTACGACATATCTGGGAAACCGAGCCCCCTCGACGAAGAAAACGCCGGAATTTCGAAAAAAAAAACGACATCGACGGAAAGAAAAAAACACGACATCCTGCGAGATGGAATCGGGGCGACAATTTGGACGAGGACGTTTGGCGATGGGAAAGGCGTGGCTGACTTTGCGTGCGTTACAGACAAGAAGTGCCCCTTCACCGGTCTCGTCTCCATCCGTGGCCGTATCCTGACCGGCACCGTCGTTTCCACCAAGATGCACCGAACCGTCATCATCCGAAGAGAGTACCTCCACTTCATCCCCAAGTACTCCCGTTACGAGAAGCGCCACAAGAACCTCGCCGCCCACGTTTCCCCCGCTTTCCGTGTCGAGGAGGGTGACCAGGTCACCGTCGGCCAGTGCAGGCCCCTCAGCAAGACTGTGCGTTTCTGCTCTCCCCCTCCCCCCGGCGAGTCTCGAGATCTCGACGATGCGAACCGAGTCGAATACATGGATTGGAATGTGCTGACCGTGGACATAGGTCCGCTTCAACGTTCTCCGCGTCCTTCCCCGAACCGGCAAGGCCGTTAAGAAATTCTCCAAGTTCTAAATTGTGTCTCTTGGTCTTTTTGGCATGGTTAACATCAGGGGATAAAGGTCATCCCCGCTGTGGGGTCGGGCAACGGAATTTTCCTTTACCATGATTGTGTTTTCTAGATGCAATCGCGAATGAAAAAAATGGATTCATGAACACGACAATCATGTCTCGCAGCTCGATTAGACATAATTCGATCCCCGATTTGGACTGCGGAGTCTCACTCAGACGTCCGGTGGCTCGCGCAAGCAAGGGGGGGACGAAGGAAAACGCGTGAGGATTGAAAAGTTGATTGTTCATGTGGATGATATCCCCCAGGAAGTTTTGCGAGGAGAATGGTGACGGCGATCAGCGACGGTTCACCAACTCGCAATGAATCAGCGTCGCAAGTTGGAAGAACCAAAAAAAGATGCATTTACACAAACAATCTGCGCAATGTCAGATGTGAAAGTCAACAAGATCTTTCCCGGATACCAATGTCGTTAATCGCATTCTGGAGATCCCCAGTTGCTGGGTTTGCTTCTTGAATCTCATCTCACTGGGCTGACCCCGTCCCCTGCATTCGTAAAAGACGTCATCGGCCTCCGTGATAAATCGACATGAACACCGTCTCCGGACTTCATGGAGACGCTTCGCGACTCGCGCCCCCTTCAATTGCCAAGACCCATCAATGGCATTTAGATGCGCCCGCCATCTGGGGCTCACGGCCATTGCTCCGACAGGCAGGCGGTGATCATAGGGGTCACGCCGTACAGTGCGTCTCTCACAGTGCGCAATTCTTTCGTACACCCCCCACACGATCCAAGATACTGTACGGCAGGTCCTCGACGCTCCATGTTGAGGACGTGTTGAGGGCGGCGATTTCAAGGTCACCATCCCCCCCCCCCCTTTCGCCCACGACAAAGCACACTTCTTTCAGCGTCGCGGCAGCACATCATCTGTCATGGGCTGGCTACCGTCTATTCTCGGGGGCGAAAAGCCCACCAGCGACCCCCTAGGCAAACTCGATCCGAAACTGCGCGAGTTCCTCGAGCGAGAGTCCCCCGTCAAATACACCACAGCCAGCTCGACGCTCGCGACGACGGAGCGGCATCTCCAGAACTCGGACGCGGCCGGTGCGCAGGCCAAGCCCGACGATGCGGCGGCGAGGACGGCCGTCCCCTCGGCCAGTCTATACCAGGACGGGCGATACGCGCACCTGTGGAAGAACTACCGGTCGCTGACGCAGATCGAGGAGGAGACGGCGAGCGACCACGACAAGCTGATGGCCGTGCTGGAGGGCTTCAAGGAGCGCAAGGCAGCGATTGCGCGGGCCGGGCTGGAGAACTGCGCGCCACAGCAGGGGGAGTGGATCGACTGCATGAAGAACGGCAGTTGGGAGGACCAGCTGCAGATGTGCCGGCACCAGGTGCGGCGCTTCGAGAGATGCTACACGATGCAGTCCGTAAGTCGCGCGAGCCCCGGCGCAATGCCTTGCCCACACGCATCAATCTTCGTCTGCATGCGCCAAAAAAAGAAAAAGAGAAAAAAAACTATGGCTCCTGGCTAACATGGGTCGAACACGATATAGCGATTCCTGAGGGCCCTCGGGTACGGATCCGTGGCAGGCCGGCCTGCCGTGGTAGACGAAGACATCCAGATGCACGCCGACGCGCTCTTCCAGCGCATGCTCCAACACGAGGCCGAGGTCGAGCAGGCCAAGAAGGACGGGCGCATGATACCCACCTTCGACCCGGCGCTGCCCAAGACGACGAACCCCGCGAACCCGGTGCAGCCCTCGGAGGACGTCGCCCGGGCCTGGAAGGAGAAGCTCGACAAGCTGCCCGAGGACGAGCGCCTCGCGGAGGAGGCGGCCCTCAAGGCGGATCTGCAGGCCAAGGCCGACGTGGCGCTCCACGTCCGGAAGATATGGGATTCGAAAAAGGAGGAGCGGGAGTCGAGGCAGGCGGCTGGGCAGGCGAGCTTCACAGATACGATAGCCTCCTTGGTGGAGAGGATAAGAAGGTGACAGAGCTACGAACTTGCATGACATGATGTGGACGGGATACCAAGTTGATGCGAACATTTGTTAATGAAGATCAGAGTGATTCAAATAAGATATTCTGTTCTCATCTCCAGCCAAGTTCTTGGAGGCAAAGGCATTGAGGACTCTCCAATCTGGTGATACAGGTATAGTCTTGCTGAACGATGTGGACATGCATCCATCACACGGTCTCCTGAAAACAGGAGTCACGGGTTCCGTGGTCTAGTTGGTTATGACATTTCGTTAACAGTTCAGTTGACACCACCGAAAAGGTCCCCGGTTCGAGCCCGGGCGGAATCATCTTTTTTAGCTTTTTGCTCCCTTTGCCATTGATCTGCCTCATTATGTTTATTTCTCTATTTGCTTGAAGACGCTTTGTTGAGCATTTTGTGTTGATTTGGTTTGCGCCAAGTTCTTAAGAAAAAAAAGGCTCAGGGTTCCCTCATGTCTAAAGATCATTCACACGCAGCTAAGACGAGGTCCGTAATATCAAAGGAGACGGCAATGACCGCGTGAGGAATTTTTGAGAAGCTCATCTGATTCCTTCGAGTCTCTAGAATGTGCAGGGTGAAACGAATCGCCAGAACCATGAGACTGCCAAATCAAGTCTAGGCGTCAGAGAGCCCTGCTTCTATTTCAGTCTTGGAACCGCAAGAGTATGGAGAGGCAGATTGAGAGCTGCAGCCCATATGGAAATGTCTGATTCGACTGCGTATTCCGATGCTCACAACATACAGCAAACTTCTCCGTTGGCGATGGGCCCAATCACGACCTCCATTGGTTTGGAACCATCAAAAGCGTATCACGTATTCCATGATTCAATAAGGATTGCTCCGACTGGAGCCGAGACGGATCGAGTATTGATCGACTATCTTCTCCACGAGCCCGGTGAAACGAGGATTCCAGCAACTCCTCGCCGAGGCGTGTGATTCTATTGACGAGAAAGCCTGGCAGCCTTGAAGCGGCTCATCGGCTCTTGTTTGTCTTCGTCGATGACTGGTTGGACGGGGGACTCGTCCTCCTTGAGGAACCCACCTTCTCGTTGGATAAACCTCCTGCGCATCTTCTGATACTCATCGGCCACCTCCTGGTACGCGATCGAGCCATCAAATTCATCGGGCGCCACCGGAGCGGAATCCGGCTCTCGCTCAACAAGAGTATTAGCAATCGTAGTCCCTGCAGGGCCACTCGGCGCCGACGGCCTGTCCTGATCTGCGAAATGTGCGGGCACGTCCAAGGGACCCCTGGGAACGGCGCTTGTCGACTGAGAAGCAGCTGTCTTGAATCGAGATGCCTTCTTGGAGGGCTTGGGCTTGGAGACACTGAACGAAGGCGACCGCTCGACAATGTCGCTCAGTGGATCAACAAAGTGCTCCTTCTCCCTCTCCTTTTCCTTCTCCTTCTCGTTGATGGGTGTCGAGGCCGGAGGCTCCGTTTCAGGAGCAATGTCCAGACTGGACGCAAATCGGACACTCTTCTTGCCATTGCTTTCACTCTTTTCTTGCTCAGCGGTTGGAGGCTTGGAGGACACGACGCCTTGGTTGGCGCTGGGGGTTCCCGGCTTGACCACAATGCGGCCTATCCCCTCATCATCGCTGCTGTCCTCTTCATTTCCGACCGGCTGAGCCTGCGGAGACTGGGACTGGATGCCAAGCTTTTTTTCAAGCTCGAGCATCCGCCGTCGATATTTATCAGTGACGACACGGCCGTTGCGACCGTACTCGTCTTCTAGGTCGTCTTCGTCGTCGTCGTCGTTGTCGCCGTTGTCTTCATCCTCCTCGTCCTCATCAAAGCCCTCGTCGACGTAGTCGAAGCCTGAATCGTCGGAGTCGCCCTCCTCGAGCTGAAGCTCGGCGACGACAGCGCCAATCTCGCCCATCCCGTACTTGAGCATCTCCTGCCGCAACGCGGCATCCTCTGGATCCTCATCCTCGGGTATTATCGGTGCCTCCTGGCTGATCTTTTCCTGCTCCTTGGCTGTGTTCATGATCTGCTCCACCCGCCTCGCCCTGAACGACCTCTCAGCCAGCGGCTCCTCGTCTTGTGTGAGCACGTCATCGGAAAACGAGACCGTCTTCTTCGGTGGGGGGCTGGCATCTGCGTCCGCAGGTTCGGCTATCGATGCGGGTTGATCGGGAGCCGCAAGATCTGTGCTCGGAGCTTGCTCGTCCGTCGTGGGTTTCGAGTCGGCCTGGCCTGTGACGCCCGCCTTCTCAAGAGCGGCCTGGACTCGGCTGATGGAGTCGTCGGCCGAGATCAACCGATAGGACACGACATTGTCGTCGTCGTCCAGCTCCTCGATGATATCAGTAATCGGCCAGCCGTCCTCCTCCCCCTCGAAATTTGGCTGGCCGGCGCCGACTGCATCCAGCAAGCTTTCCATCACGGATCCTCTCGACCCTAAAGGCGGGTACGTTCCACTTCTTCCTTTCAGTCAAAAGTAGTCATCCGTATGTATCCCAGATCACGCCGGTCGTACGTATTTCTGCTGCGACAAATCAAATGGGCGAGGAAGCTGTGTCCGTCAGCTATGTTGCCGAATCAGCAGATGGAAGTAGTAGGAATCACGGGAGAAGAAAGAATCGGACTGCTGCCAGGTTTAGCCTCATTTTTCCGCAAGGTCAAGGCCAGGGCGCCTCCCGGATAAAACTCGGAAATTCTCTCGCTGCCGACTGCGGCGGCATGAACCGCCCCGCTGGTCGTACCTTCCGTGGATCAGCCCTATGATGTCAGCTTTTCGGCCCCTTGAAGCTCCTTGAAGCTCCTTGAAGCTCCTCGAAGCTCCTCGAAGCTCCTTTGAACTCCAGTCTTGAAATCTCACGCTGAAAAGCTTACTCCGTACATGCTGTCGGCTCGTCTGTCGACGCCGATCTCTGAAGATCGATCGTATTCCATGTCAGCCGAGACCGCAAGGAGGCAGTCGGTGAAACAGCTGGATGCCGTGCTCCTACAGGATCGCTCCGACTGTTAGCCCCGTGACGACTTCTCGATGAGGCTTTCCCATGGATAGGCTGTGTCCATGCAACAGCGACCTCAATTCTCCGCGAAGTTGTGATTGATCGACTCGCCCGAGACCATCGTCAGCATGATTCAGAACCGCCAAATGTAACATCATCGCCCATTCTCGCCCGGCCGCGCCTCTCCGCTCTCTGCCCCTCTCTCGTGGCTGTTCGGGTGCCACTTGCCCGTTTCTCGTTTCTTGCTCAGCTCTTGATCATCAAGTACTAGTACTAGATGGCCGAGAAGGTTGTGCTCGAGATTTTCTGGACAATAGTTCTTGTTATACGCGGCCGACAGTCCATAACGGCCCTTGAACACAAATTGATCTATATCCTTTGATGTTTTCATTTGTTCACATGCTCGAGACATACGAGCCAACAAACAGCGGCCTTCTAGACTGGTCCGGAGCAAATCATGACTGGCCAGTGGAAGGAAGTGATGCCACCATTTTCGAGACCTTGCTACAAGACTCGAAATCGAATGCTCAGTGTGAGACACGGGGGAGACACAGACATAGGTAGTCAGGCCTTCTTTGCACGACATGGGTAACGAATGCAGATCCATTGGGAGGGGTGGGGTCTAACTCGGAAGATTCAGAGTCGCAGAAGCTGAACTGATCTTGCACTAACTTGACTGTCGGGATTATGTATGAATGAATCGGAGCTGGCACATAAAGACAACAAAGGGGGCTCGTCTCCGACAGGGAGGGAAGATGCTCTTCCTGATCACAAATCAACATCGTATCGTCTTCATCCATATTCCTCTGATCAAGTCCTTGGGCTCGCCGTCATGGCAGACACCGATACAAAGACGCTCGAGCTCAAATGCTATTGCGGCTCCGTCCACATGACCTTTGACGTCCCTAGAGCAGATTTCCCGCTCTTTTCCTACACTTGTCAATGCAGCTCGTGTCGATTCACCACCGGGGCTCCCTGCATCTTCCACACCCAACTGACACCGGGCATCCAGCCGAAGTTCGTCGCCCCGTCGTCGCAGAGCAACCTGAAGACGTACCTTCCAGAGGGCAACAGGTACTCCTATGAATCCTGCACCACATGCGGCTGCCATGTCACATGCCTGTCCATTGATCGGACGCAATGGATCCCGTCCATATCCATTCTTTCGGAGACCGGGCCCGGCGTCTTCCAGATCAAGATCCGCGGTTTCAGCAGGTCTGTGAAGGACCTGGGAATTGCTCCGTACTTGGCGCGCATGGGCGGCCGCGACATCCCGGAGTACAACATGCCTCCGGGCCATCCTCAGTCCAGGCTCGTCGAAGCCTCCCCCGAGGTGGGAGAGGACGGCACGGATCGGTTGCGCGTCCAGTGTCACTGCGCCGGCGTCTCGTTCACGGTCAAGCGCCCGCCGAGGGAGGTGCTCGACGACATGTTCCTGTCGGCCTGGGTTTGTCCCGAAGACCAGAGCCGATGGCTCGCCGCGTTCGACCTGTGCGATGACTGTCGCCTGCAGACCGGCACCCACGTCAACGGGTGGATGTTTGTGCCTCCCTCGTCGTGCGAGCCCGCGGTTCCGCCGGATCTGAAGATGGGCACGATCAAGACCTATGCCTCGTCGCCTGGCGTGCTCCGAGGCTTCTGCGGCGACTGCGGCGCAACGGTCTTCCTCGCCCGGGCCGATCGCAGGCTGTCGGATGAGCGTGCCATCATCAGCATCTCGACTGGCCTGATTCGAGCTCCCGAGGGCTTCATGGCCAGGGACTGGCTCGGATGGCGGTCAAAGGTGGCATTCTTGAACGACGGAAAGAGGTTCGACAGGGAATTCGCCGAGTCGTTAGAGGAGGGTTTCAAGGCGTACAACCCTCTCAATTGAATGAAAGCTGAGTCGATGTATGAAGCAGACCAGCTTGAACCAGCCCTTGATGTCATGACAACTTGAAAACTCCAAGTTCTTGAGGCTTCATCGTTGGTGTTTTGATTTCTCGGCTGGATCAACGTCCAGATCACGTGACTGACCTGAAGTCAACAAGATGTAGGGTAGCTGCTCAGACGGGATCTTCAATCCAGGACCAGAATCATGTTCCTGATTTGAGGCCGTCGTGTGTTTTCATTCTTCATTGCTCTTGAACTGGAAGTCTCTCACGATTGATGATCCCAGGTTGAGAGCGTGCTCTTATTCTATATTTCCTATGGGGTCATTTTTGGGTGATTCCATCGAGATATGAGGGGTCTTATCTCCGACACGACTGGCTACTCCATCCGATTCAAGTCATGATCACCCTCTCTTCTCCTCATCCCCCCGAGACAGCGTCGACAGCACTTGACGAGACGCAATGCGCTGGGCCTGTACTCCAAGAGTGCCATTTCTCGTTCGAAATCCCATAAGCGTACGGCTCGCTGTGTTGCGGACGATGACGATGTCTAGCCGTTCCTACAATGTACGTGTTTCTGCCCCCCCCCCCCCCCCCGCGGGCGGACCGTGGCCCTTCCAATCCCCTCTTCCACGATCTTCAGTCATGATTCCTCTCGCGGCTGACAATTCTCGACAGGATGCCATTGACGCCCTGAATTCGCTCCAGACGCCATTCGAGGTCGTCGAGGCGAAGCGCAAGGCGGGGATCAAGCCCGATGAATCCTCCATGATGGAGATGAGGACATACCTCCAGAGGATCGGCTACACAGTTCGTGTCTTCTCTTCCCAGGAGATTCGAGTCGTCCCCTGAGTCGAACCTGTGTCTGACTTGACTTCTTCTCTCCACACGCAGCCCGCGGATCTTGACCGCCTCAACATCATCCATGTGGCCGGCACAAAAGGCAAGGGCAGCACATGCACATTCACCGATTCCATCCTCTCGCAGCACCGGCTCAGATACGGCACGCCCCGCAAGACCGGCCTCTTCACCTCCCCCCATCTCATCGCGGTGCGCGAGAGAATCCGCATCAACTCGGCCCCGATCTCGGAGGACCTCTTCGCGAGATACTTCTTCCAGGTCTGGGACCGCCTCGAGGCCTCGACGGACGAGCCCTCCGAGGCGGTCCCGCTGGGCTCGAAGCCCATCTACGGCCGGTATCTCGCGCTCATGAGCTGGCATGCCTTCCTGCAGGAGGGCGTCGACGTGGCCGTCTACGAGACGGGCATCGGCGGGGAGTTCGATGCCACCAACATCGTCGAGAAGCCGCTGGCGGCCGGCATCACCTCGCTGGGGATCGACCACGTCTACGTCCTTGGCGACACCGTGGAGAAGATTGCCTGGCACAAGGCCGGTATCATGAAGACGGGGAGCCCGGCCTTCACGTACGAGCAAGTCCCCGCGGCCGCCGAGGTCCTCAGGAGCAGGGCCGCGGAGAAGCAGGTCGCCCTGCGAGAGCTGGACATCGACCCTCGGCTAGGCGGCGTGAGAATCCGGCCTGATGCGGCATTTCAAAAGAGGAACGCCACGCTGGCTGTTGCCCTGGCAGAGTCGGCGTTGCAGAAGTTTGGCCACTTGGAGTCGCCGAGCTCCGCGCTGTCCAAGGCTTTCGTGGACGGTCTGGAGAAGTGCGTGAATAGGGGTCGCTGTGAGATCAAGGTCGAGGACAAGATCAGCTGGTACATAGACGGGGCGCACACCGCCGACAGTCTCGAGGCCTCGTCGAAATGGTTCTATGGGGAGGTATCAGGAAGGTAAGTGCTTGGCAATACATTGATCTCCTTTGAGACTCCGCCCTCCCCCATATCCCTCTCAGACCACGAGTCAACTAACTCGGCGGAATGCTCAGGTCTGGACCCAGGGTGATGATCTTCAATCAACAGGGCCGCTCGGAGGCGACGGAGTTCCTCGAGACCATCTATAGGACGGTCAAGGGAGAAGGCGTGGAGGATAATGAGCCGGCCATGGACCACGTCGTGTTCTGCAGCAACGTCACGTACACCAAAACAGGCTACAAGCGTGACTTTGTGTACAAGCAGGTCAACCCGGACGACGTGGAAAAGCTGACGGTCCAGCACAGATTCGCAGACAAGTGGTCCGGCATGGACCCCAAGGCCAATGTCGTGGTGCTCCGCACTATCGAAGATGCCCTGGACTACGCCAGAGGCCTGGGGAGGGATCTGGGACCGGAAGAATCAGTGCAGGCATACGTGACCGGCAGCCTGCACCTGGTCGGCGGCGCCCTCGGAACCTTGGAGCAAGCAGATGCGTTGTAGTAACATCAATTGATATGTGTGTATTCAACAAGCATAAATCCATCATCTCTCTGACATCTGTCATAATAAAGCCTCGGGCTCCAGGATCTGCAGCACCCCTCCGACGAGATGAAGACTCCCCGTGACGAGGATCTTCTGCCTCCTGCCGTCGCTGGATCGCGAGACTCTCCTCGCCTCCGCGATGGCATCGCCCAGGTTGTCGAGGATGCTCGCGCTGATGGGCGCGCCGCACCGCGCTGTTTCGTGAATCATCCTATCCGCCGACCGCTTCTGAACCTCCACGTCCCTGGTCGCCCCCATCCCCTCGAGCCGCTCAATCTCGTTCCTCGTGAGGACGGCGTAGCAGAAGACGTCCGCCCTGTTGGATGCCCGCCCGACAGCCTCGAGGAAGCCGGCGAGCAGCTCTGCCGCGTCCCTCTCCTGCTGGTTGTACAGCAGGATCATCCGCTCGTCGCGCTCGATGGATGAGACTGCCCATTTGGCCACCTCGGCCAGACTGTCCGTCGTATGGGCCCCGTCCAAGAGCCAAGTGACCTCGTGCTCGGCATCCTGGACAATCTCGCACCGGCCTCTCAGATTCGCCTCCCTCAGGCCCTCGATCATTTTCGCAGGGATATCCTCCAATATTCCCATCATCGCCCCGCCGTCGTGTTGTTGGTTCTGCATCCCCAGATGCTCCCTCACTGCTGCCACGGCCAGCGCCTGGTTCTTCTTCTGGAAGTCTCCTTGCAGGGATCCCCCCACCACGCCGCCCCATTCCTCGATCCGGCGTCGATCCAGCTCTACCAGCTCGGTCCCCTTCTCCGCCGCCCTCTCCCGCAGCACCTCCATGACCGAAGGCTGATTGTCCATCTTGAGCGTGAAGGCCCTCACGCCAGGCTTGAAGATGCCAGCCTTGTGCCACGATATCTCCTCCACCGTGTCGCCCAGCATCGCCACGTGATCGACCCCCAGCTGCGTCACCACGGCCGCCGAGACGGCCTCCCCGGGCAGCACGTTTGTGTCGTCGAACTCGCCCCCGATGCCGACCTCCATGACCACGTCCCGCACGCCGCGCTTGAGGAAGATGTGCCACGCCAGGATGGTCATGAACCGGAAGAAGAAGGGCTTGGACGCGGCGCCCTCGGCCTCGGCGGCCGCCATCCCTTCGGCCCGCGCCGCCGCCGTGAGCCGGTCCCAGACCTCGAAGAAGGCCTCCGCGAAGTCCTCCTGCCGCACGGGCACCCCGTCGATGGCGATGCGCTCCCGCGGGCTCACCAGGTGCGGCGACGTGTACGTCCCCACGGTGCGGTACTTGGCCAGCATGGCCGTCGCGAACGCGCACACGGAGCCCTTGCCCTTAGTCCCCGCGACGTGGATGTGCCGCATGCGCGCGAGGTCCTGCGGCGAGTACCCGGCGCGGCGCAGCCACGCGAGGACCTCGGGCAGGGCCTGGGCGTTGAGGTCCCGCGGCGAGGCCCGCCTTGACGGTGACGGGGACGCGGACGGCTCGAAGAGGGCCGTGACGGAGCGGTTGGAGGAGAGCTCCGCGAGCTTCTGCAGCGCTTCGTGATAGCCTCGCATTTTCGCGGTTGCCGTTGTTTTTGTTGTTGTTGATGATGATGATGTCGTCATCGTCGCCGTCGATATTGTGCGTGGGTTGAAGTGTCTGCGTCTGCGGTGTTGAGGTCTGGCGATGGTGACAGGTAGAGGAGGAGCTCTGGCTGCCACCTGGCGGCACCCTGGCCTGAGCATGGTTTTAAGGCCCCGTGCGATGAGCGCGTGACTGCGTTTCGCGTGGTCACGATGAGGTAGTGGCTTAGAATGCGATCATAGCCATTGGCCTCTATTGCCTAGCAACATACATGTAGCAAGACGCAGTGATCTGTTTCGGTGTAATGGTGGATGATGCAAGATCGCGCTTCCACAAGTGCCGTCTCGATAGTTGCATGTGATGGATGCAAACTGGTGGGGCACAATGACGTCTACCGCCCAGTCTTTTGCCAACGACTCACAACTTGAGATTCTCACCACCATTCGAGGCACGGAGATGCTCAGAGAGGGTTCATCGAATCTTCAAAGGGCAACATACATGTAGACTTCATGGGCCAAAGGTGCTCTGAAACCAGCAATCCGCAGTCGTCTATTTTTGATATCTAATACACAGGCCAGGCTTCCTCTCCCCCAACACTCAGCTACCTACCTTGAGATGATGTCCACTCCCCTGACCAATATACAGAACAAAGGAGACATTATTCTTTTTTTTTTCCTCCTTTATTTTCCCCCTTCTAGTCCACCCTCAGACTCTGTAGCCGTGCCTCGGTGGCGATGACCTGCAGACGGGCAGTGTTAGGATCAAATGTATTCAGAGCAACACGATTGTCAGACCGGATCAGGGACGAAACTCACATCAAGCGCTTGTTGTACTTCAAGGACCTTGCGGGCTTCCGCCAGCCAGTCCTTGCTCAACGTCTTGGCCCACCCCTGCAGGCCAGTCATCTCTCGGGCCGCGGCATCCAAGTCGCCCTCCTCCAGGAATGTGTGGGTGCGCGTCAGGATGCTCTCGACGTCGTCGCCCTCGGCGAGCCCCTGCTTCTTGAACATGATGTGGCTCAGGGCCCAGCTGGATGCGTGGCTCGCGACGCCGGCGTCGTCAGGGAGCAGAGATGCCTTGCGCACCTCGCCGGCGACGCGGCGGAAGCGGTCGATGAGCTGGGACGGGGTGGAGATGCCCCGCTGGTAGGCGGACGGGGTGATGGACGCAATGGCGGCGTCGACGAGCGCGTCGTCCGAGGCAATCTCCTTGATGGCGACGAGCTCGCGGATGAAGGGGCCCGGGTTCGTGCCGTCCTCGAGGCGCGCGCGGACGGCCTCGACGGCCACGTGCAGCTGCTGGGTCCGGAGGTTGCTGTCCACGACCTTGTTCCAGCCCAGGGACAGCTTCTCGAGCTCGGCCACGGCCGCGGAGAGGGCGTCGATCTTCCCGAGGCGGCTCTCGCGCTCCTCCTCCACGCGGGCCTCGACCTCCCTGAGGAACTCCTTCTTGAGCGCCACGGCCTGCTCCGTCAGCTTGTTGCGCAGCCTCTCCTCGCCGAGCTGCTGTTCGCGCTCCAGGAGAAGCGCGACCCGCTGGTCATAGCCGTCTCGCACGGCCTTCATCTGCTCCTCGAACTCCTGCCGGAAGGCGACCTCCTGTTGGACCATGGTGTTCTCGACCCTCTTGATCAGGTCGGCCGCGGCGGCGTCGAACTCGGCGATGGTCGCCTTGACCTCGCTGGCGGCCTGCTTCTCGATCCCGGTCTTGAGGTCGTTGAGCCTGCTGCCGATCCTGACGATCTCGCTCTTGGCCTTCTCGACGCTGGAGCCGTATTTCCCGTGCGCCTCGTCGGCGTTGATGACCAGGATCAGGTCGTTGATCATGTGGACGAGGTCTCGCACAATGGGCTCCTTGGCGTCGGGGACCGACATGAGGTCAATGGACTTGAGCTTCCGCGCAGGGGCCTTGTTCGGCTTCTGGGCCGCCGCCACGACGGTCTCCTCGGCCGCCTTCGCGGCGGCGAACGGCGCAGGCGCAGGAGCGGGCTTGGGGACGGCCTCCTCAGCCTTGGGAGCGGGCTTGGCCGCGGGCTCCTTGGCGGAGGGAGAGGAATGAGAGGAAGCCAGGGCGCTCGTTGCCGCGCTCGACCGGCGGCCCACGGATTCGGTCTGGTCGGCCACCCTCCAGGACGCACCGCTCTGGACGGGGATCCTGACCTTCTCGCCCGACTCGCGGGATCCCGCAACGCTGGTCCTGGCATTGGGGAACCTCTTCTTGAACTCCAGCTCCTCGAGGTAGAGAACCGCCTGTTCGCCGAAGGGGATGTACTCGGTGAAGAAGTCGTGGAAGTTGTCGTTGACCCGAGAGTACCAGACGCCTCCGGCGAAGCCACCGACGCCGAGGAGGATCAGGGTGAGGAAGAAGTTGCGGAGCCTGCGAAAGAAGCCCCTCTTCCTGGGCGGCGGCGGGGCGGCCGGGGTCTGGGTCTGAGTCTGAGTCTGGGTCTTTGGCTTTTCGGCCTTGATGGACGAGGACGAGGCCGAGGGCGCAGAGGCCGAGGTGGACACGGGCTTGGAGGCTTGCGCGCCTGCAGCGGGCGTAGCGGGAGCAGCTACCGGAGCGGTCTTGGCGGTGGATGCATTGGTCGTCGAGTTCGTCGGGGTCGTCGGGGTTGTCGATGTGCCCGTTGTCGAGGGTCTCTGGTCCGCGAAATATCTCTACACAACCGTGAGGAACGAATCGGTTAGCTTTGATGACAAGCGCGCCGGCGCCGCAAATAAAGATAAAAACACCCAGCGCGCTGGAGGCTCGGGCAATGGGACTTACAATGCCCGCCGCGGAAGCTGGCCGCGATGCCGCGATGGACCATTGGCGCCCGGCGGCCGCAGCAGCAGCAGGCGAGGTGCGTAGTAGCCGCGCGGTCCGAAGCGATGATCGCAGCATCTCGGATGGCAATGGCCCACTGGTGGCGGGTGTGGATGGGAGGGAGGGCTGCTCAGCGCTGAGGAACCAGAAAGTTGAAGGGTCGTGGAGCTGGTGGTGGTGGTCCTCACACACATCAAATTGATCACTCTACCTATCCAGGGCCGGCGTCGAGGTCAGGATGGATTGATGGATCGATCCGACTTGAATCGGACGGGACAAAAATGCTCAGGCAAAAGTTCGGCTAATGCGGCCTTTGCGCCAGCCCGGCAGCAGCCGAGCGCAAGGGGGGGCCTGTGACGCAACCCGAAGAAGCTGGATTGAGCCATCGATTACAGATCGACCGTGATGATATTTGGATCTATATCCATGGACATTTGATCTATTGATGTATCCATTTGGCCATTGACTGACTTTCTAAGGGGTCAAAAGCACGTGGATTCATATGCCTCCGTGGACACGGACGCCGGACTTGACCCTACAGAACAATCTTAGATTTCTGCCTCGCAAGGTTGTGCTTTGTCTATCAGGCTACATACATAAAACGCATGGATATTGATCGATCCGTCTCCCGGCAGCTTGCTGGAGAATGCGTCAGGAACTCGTTGGCCTTGCGTTGATTGAGAACTTCTCCCATGACACACTCCATGTTCAGGTGGTTCGTCGAGAGGCAGTCACTTGGAGATCGATTTGAATATTAGGGAACAAGAAAGGGAAACAAGGAGAGGTAAAGAGGAAAAAAGAGGAGGAAAGAAGAAGAAGAAGAAGGAAAGAAGAAGAAGAAGAAGAAGAAGAAGAAGAAGAAGAAGGAGGAGGAGGAGGAGGAGAAGAAGAAGGAGAAGAAGAAGGAGAAGAAGAAGGAGAAGAAGAAGGAGAAGCATAATAAGAAAGAAGCGAGGAATAGACGAAACAAAAACCTAACAGATAAATCGCGACCGATGCCCTCCAAAACCCAAGACTCCGAGTTGAAATCAACGACGCCCCTGGACTCGCCAAATGCAGGTCTAAGCTCGAATCACCACTGGCGCGGTCTATCCCGACCTGTTCCTGACTACATGCCCCACTCCAGAATGCGTTGCCAGACGTTGGTAGATGATATAAAATAACGGATTCATTATCACGTCCCGGGTGCCCGAATGCCATGCCATGCCACGCCACGCCATGCCATGCCATGCCATGCCATGCAGTGCGTGCCTCCGCGTACATCTAGCAGGCGCATGGTCCGCTGACGTTGGTGTTGGAATTCTCCGGCGCCAGGCTCACTCCGGGTCGCTGGCCCGGCCGGACGTGCCGGGGCCCGGCCTGATCCAACGGCAGCTTCTTGGCGATGGCAGTGAAGAGCTCCCGGACGTTCTCCGCCGTCTTGGCGGAGGTCTCAAAGAAAAGGAGGCCGGCTTCCTTTGCGTACGCGTCGGCATCGGCAGTGGGGATCGCGCGCTTGTCGGGCTGTTCGGTGACCAAGTCAAGCTTGTTGCCGGCTAAAGCGATAATGATGTTCTCGTTGGCCTGGCGCTGGAGTTCTTTGACCCAGGCCTTGGCCTTGTCTAGGGAAGCCTATATTCGCTCACATCAGTATGGCCATCCACCGAGAATACCTCTCCTCCCCTTTTGCTTCTCGTCCTCGTCCTTCGGCTGCTGAGGGCACGTACGGATTGCGTGATATCGTAAACGACGACGGCGCAGTTGGCGTTGCGGTAGTACATGGGAGCCAGGGACTTGTAGCGCTCCTGGCCGGCAGTATCCCAAATCTCAAACTTGACTGTTGTGTTCTCGTCGAGGGAAATGGTCTGGGTCAGAAACGCGGCTCCGATGGTCGATTCGCGAAAAGAGTCGAATTGGTCCTATTGTATGGTGGGTCAGCGCCAAGGACCATCATCCTCCTTTTCCCCCTCATTTTTTTTTTTGGAAGGGAGGGGCTGGGGAGAGCGCCTTACCTTGACAAAACGCAGGACTATGGAGCTCTGACGGAGAAATGATGCGTTAGTGTCTGGTGATGGCCTCGCCGCGTGTCCTTATCAAGAAATCATGGGTTTATACCTTTCCGACGGCGGATTCGCCTGTGATCAACTGCATGTCAGCATCACTGCGTGAGAGGGGGCGGGCAAGCAAGAGGAAGAGAGAAACGTGGCCCAGGGACTCGTCAGATTGCGGCGAACGCACCGAGCAGGACCAGCTTGAATTGCGCAAAGCGGTTGTTCATGCCACCACGGCCAGCGGGGGGTTGTCGAGCGGCCATTATGGATCGATTTGGCTATGCGCTGAGCCTGGACACGAGGCTAGTAGTTGTCGAGTAGGGACAAGGAGGAGGGGGCGAAGGTCCTCGGTGGTGATGTGGTGATGGTGGTGGTGGTGGTGTTGGAAGTGATGAGTGAGGCGGATGGAGTTGATCGGATACCAGTATTCGCTCTTCGCTATAAACGCTGCTGGAATGTGATGGGCTCAGGTAGTGTGCTCCGTATGTACGGAGTGGCAGACAGTAGTACGGAGAGATAGTACTCCGTGGTGGCTAGGATACTCTGTACCAGGCGAGGATGCGAAGCAGGACAGGTCTTGGGCGCACTGACGGGAGCCGGGAAAACGACTGGATTGAGGGGAGTCAAGGAACGGCTCGGCGAGACTGCCTGGTTGTTGCTGCGGCGGTCGAGGACGGGAGACGGCTGGCTGGTGCTGCGAAACAGAGGCGGTTGAGGACCATGAAGAGACGCCTTGAGAGGGCAACACGTCAGGATTGGGGGGAGGCGATGGCGGGTCAGATGATGGCACCCGAGCAGGATGGAGATGGTTCCATGGTTGATTTGGGTGTCCGTACTAAATGGATTGGGATGATGGATCTCTTAGGTGCTTATGTAAGCCACGCGGACGGGCTGCCCGCGGCCATGACTGTGGCTGAGCAGGCCTGAAACAAGCAGAAGAGCAGCGAGAGATCTGGACTCCGTACCTCTCAGGGACGTCTACGATGAATCAACAGTAGCCAAGAGTGATTCCGCATGGGCCTTCGATACTGTGAACGGTATATGGCGTCTCCCTCAATACATACGCGCACGACTCTTGTCTTTCTTCACTCTCTGCCAACACTTTTGCCATCTAGGGCTGTAAAAGTGGGAGGCCGCGGAAAACCTGATTTGCTCGTGCTCGCCGTCTGGAGCCGCATGAGAACTTGTTCAAGTGCTGCGCCACACAGATGGAGCACCCTTTACCTGTACTCCGTAGTTTGGAGTACATACCTCGCGACTAATGTACGCGGCACGAACGCCAGCAGCATCCGCGTTACTCCGTGGTACTCCGTACTAGTGCCCGCGTACTCGTACTCGTACAGGTACACGCACAGTCTCCGCTAGGGCCCAATCGCACGGTAGAACGGAGTACGTAGGAGTGCCTTTACCCGCTCCGTACGGCGCACATCTACAGTGCATGCACAGTATGGAGATCATCATGCACTTTAAAGTTGTGCATGCCCGGCTCGGCTGCTCCGTTCCTGCCTCAAAATCGATCAATCGATCAATCGATTGAAGCGATGATCGTGAGCCGAATTTTCCACGTGACCTCTCCCTTGACTTCCATCGTGAGAGAATCAAAGAGACACGTCGTGCCAAATGTTGAACATGAGCATGGGTGGATCAACTACTCCGTATGGAGTACGATCTCCTCGGCCGAGTCATCAACACCATCATCAAATGGCCTGGTGATCGTCTTTCTTTTGTCTATTCGAGCGCCGGACCAAACAGACCCTGACCGCCTATCATAACGCTAATGTATCATCAACTCGCCCGCTCCTCTTCTTGGATCAACACCACCAACACCACCACCACCACTACTCCGTATATTCGGATTGCATCAAAGCATGTCGTCCTCGTGAACCTCGCATGTGTCTCTAAAAAAAAAACATTGAGCCTGTCAAGAACCTGTTTCGGGCCCCGCGCCTTTCTCTCCCAACAACTCCTCCCCCCCAAACCTCTTACAGAGCTTGTTGCAATGGCGGCAGCTGCTGTTGCCAGAACCCTTGCTCGGCCTGCGCCTTCGCCTCGGCGGCTTTCTTCACCTGCTCGACAATCTCCTTTTGTTCGTCGGCAGAGAACTTTTCCCAGTTGGCAATGTTGTCGTCCCACTTGCGCACACACTCGGCGTCCCAGATACAGTCCTCGACTTGGCCGTAAGCCGGGTGCCTGAACCGTGGATGGCGGCTGGGCCAGTTGGAGGCGTGGAAGTGATGTTTCACCAAAGCGTTCCGCGCGTTGTGGTTGCCCGAGTCGGAGTGGCCCTGTCCGGCGCAAAACGCCTCGACCGTGAGCACCAGCACGCCCCCGACGAGCCTCGACTCGTCCATGTTGTGGAACGCGTCCCAGGTGATCTTGGGCCCCTTGGCGCGCCGGTTCATGAAGTCGAGGACCGCGTTGGTGAAGGCAGTCGGGCCCGTCCCGCTGATGACTTGGTCGAAATCCAGACTGACATCGCCCAGGGCCACTCTCTGCTCCTTGGCAACCTCGTGGAACCAGTGCATGATGTTCTCGATCAGGGTCATCATCACAGGCAGCCGGGGCCGGCTGATGAAAGTCCACTGGCAGAATGACATGGATTTCTTCCCCAGGATGTGGTGGTCCTTGAACGCCGGGTTGTCCACCTCCACCCCGACAATCAACTCGATGTCCTCTTCGTCGTATCGCGCGGGGATGAATCGAGAGAATGGTCTGAGAGCCTCGACGTCAATGTCGGCATAGATGCCACCCTCGACGTACATGATCATGTACCGCATTAGGTCGGCTTTGACGATGGGCAGCTTGATGCTGCGATAGAAGCTGATGATGTCGGGCCGGTGCAATCCCGCGGGACCAAAGTGCTCTTCGATCCAGGCCATCTCATTCGCATCGGTGAGAACCTCATACCGCATACCCGGGTTCTTCTCGAGCCATGTTCGGGAGACGAGCAGATCGCGCTCCTCGAAATGCGTTGGATCCACCTTCCACGTCTGCCAGATTTTTTGGGGGAACGTGCTCCCTGGCGCTCCACGGAGAGGTGGCTCGCGCCGGAGGACTCCCATCGGGCTGGGGATAGCCATGATGATGTCGAGGTTCAGGAGGACGAAGAAGATGACGACGCAGGCTATATACAGAGGCAGGCAGCGTCTCATCTGTGTTGGCACCTTATTTCGAAAGGGCATCGCCGAGGCCAGGCGCCTTGGCGATCCCAGAGGAGAGTTCATCTTGCTGGATCCTTCGTCACCCGAGTTCCTGAGAGCCAAGTTGGGACGACTTGGATGTCGATGACGAGCTCAAGAGGGCCACCTGGGCGGCTTGATCAGAGCTTTTAGCAACTCCCGGACCGGACCCGGGGTGTTTGACCATATACCGATCAGAGGGAGACGAGGTCCAAGGGAAATTGTAGCGGGCGGTTGATGAACGAGACGACGACATACATTGCCCGGCTGAGTCAAGGCGTGAGCCGTCTCCTCAAGAAAGGATATCCATACTCGGTCCAAAAGCTGTCGTCCAGCGGTGGAAAAGAAAGATTCAGAAGACAATTAGCAAGCCCGTCTATGTGACTTGCACTTCCTCGGCCCTCAGTACGCTTCCGCGGTATGCTTCAACGCATACAGGTAACGAGATCTCGCCGAAAGAGAAAAAAAAAAGGGGGGGGGGCTGAAGCAGGTTGAAGTGGATACAGCCAGAGGATATCACGGCGGCATACCTCATATTCCAGCCCGCAGAGGTATGTCTGGGAATGCATAATAGTGCCATCGGGCGCCCGAAGGTGTGTCTTGCGCAGAACCCGCATGATCGCCGTCACCACATCCCATCATGGCAAGTGCTGGGCCGGTTCAACCAGCCGGGCCGGCCGGGGGTTCCCAGCACGATGATGTGGTGACAGGAGACGTCAACACCCATACTGACTGGACTCGTCCTTGGATGGGCGATGGATGCCACTTCACAAAGGGGAGAAGGGGGCTGGGTCACCCCTGTGGATCGCACAGGTCACCATATCCATTGATCTGCAAACATGCATAGATGGGTCGACAGATCCGCGATAGCAGCGATGCTGGTTTGCGCATCTTGCAGAGCAGAGCGGTACTCGAAGCTTGACGGCGGGCGGGCGGACGAGATGCTACGAGGACGAGTACCTACGGGTGATCGAATCTGTGTCCGGAAGGTCAAGATCCAGCAGGAGCCGGCATACGACTCGGGAATCTATGCATCGTCTCAGCAACTGCTGATATCGAGCTTCACGCATCGGGCCGGTCGCGGGGCTGGGAAATCTGCTATGCTGCAGTGAGGAAGAATCTTCAACATGAATGCAGAGTGGGGGCAAGCAACAATGCTACCGTCTCGGTTGTATCGGAAGTGGTCCGTGGAGTTGATGGTCAACCTTGCGGGTGAGCAAGCATTTGACAGCACTGCCAAATGGTAGGTGCCTGATTGTCAAGACTTCAAGACTTCCCTCCGGCCGAAAACGGGGACATGAGTTGCCGTGTTCTCACATAGAAAACTGATGATTGTTGAACAGGCAGGCATGCATTCGGATTGGACGAGATGAGATCACCCAGTCTTGCCGGCTTTGGCCGTCCTTCCCGTGCGCGGTTGAAACCGCGGACGATGGCTTGTCCCATCGGTCCCGAGCGACAATACAGACGCCAACACAACAGAAACCAACGCCGTCACCACAAAAATGCCGCGGGGAGCCCTGGATTTTCGTTATTGTCCTGGTGCTGTGGGATGCATCAACGCACCGATGAATCCTGGCATCCTGACACTAGCGGGTCGAGGCGTCGGGCTCGGGGACGCCATCGGCTTGTATGACGATGAAGGCTCGATCCTCTGGGAACCTACCTACTAACGAGCTAGGATCCTGACGTGACGATCAATCAGGCGGGATTTGTTGGCCTGGTTGATGGCGACCGACCTTTTGGGGGAAAGAGACGGCCCTTACTCAGGAGAGGCTACTCAGACAATGTGAAGCACCGGGCGTCTTGAGCCATCAGTCACGGCGATGGCCCATTTTTGAAGGAAGATCGGCAAGCCACGACCCCTTCATTCACGGCGAATCTACGAATCACAGATCTTTGCTCTTCTCAAACCCCTCGACCGCAGGCACTTTGCAAGACATTCTCCACAGCCTTGCATCATGCACTCATGTGGAGAGCCATGAGAAGCATGAATCCTTGAAGCTTAGTGCCTACCTATTGTACGGGTGGCAATGAGGTCAGTGATAAGGGCGATGTATACCAGTACGAGTACTCGTGTGTACGCTCGGCAGGGGGCGTTTTGTGTTGCTACAGAAAGGCCTCGAGTCGAGCAACAACAAGGTCCTCGATTTCCATGTACGCCCTGGTGAAAACAGCACCATGTCGGTACCCAAGTTGAGGTCAGACACTCGGTGTCGGGATCTCAATTCATGTACCGATGCTTCCATTGAGGATGGCGTCCGCCCGTCTGGGCCCTGCCTGCATCTGCCATGATCTGGAGATGAGTCGATGATAGATGTGGCCCCCAACCTCATTGCACCCTGGCGCAGATGAGCGGTGTTATGGTAGGCTTCGCAGGACTGAGAAACTAGGCACAGGATACAGCCCATGCCGGGATGCCGTGAAATGGGTTGGCGCGGAAACAACGGATCCCCCTTTCGCCGGCCTTATCAAACGATGACGATGTCCAGTCGAGAGTGCCCCAGGCTTTCACTTGCTTGGTATGAGTGGAAAGTGGTGATCGATCCTACAGACTGATTTTGGTATTCTTCACGCTCTATTCTGGCTGTTTTCTTCTTCTTCTTCTTCTTCTTCTGTGTTCTCTCGCCATATCTCCCGACATCTCGTTGGAAGTCCCTCGGCAAAGATGTCCCCACAGCGAGATGGCATCATCCTCAACAGTGGCGAGCAATGGGACGAAGTGAAGACGGGTCAGGACGAGGAGTCGAGCTTTGATGGATACTTTGATCCAGCATGGCAACCCGCCTGGAGACCGGCCTGGAAGAGAGGTTCACCAGCGTCCCACTGGAGACGAAAGCTGGGCCGACTCGCAACCTCGATGGGCTCCGTGGTGCGACTCCTGCCAGCGCCCGAGAAGCTTCGCCCGACGGCCTACCTCGACGGTCTCCGCGGGTTCGCGGCCTTGCTCGTCTACTGGCATCATCATCAGCTCTGGGCCCACGGCTCGGCCGGTCTGAACCCGCTCTTCGAGAACGGCTTCGGATACGAGGGCAAGCACGCGTGGGTCGCGTTGCCGTTCGTGCGCAACTTCTTCACGGGAGGGCACTTTGCGGTGGCCACGTTCTTCGTCATCTCGGGCTACGTGCTGTCGCTCAAGCCCATGGGCCTGATCCACGCCCGGGATCTCGGCCGGCTGGGCGACACGATCGCCTCGGCCACGTTCCGGCGGTGGCCTCGGCTCTTCGTCCCCATCATCGTCGTCGCGCTGTCGTACGCTCTGACGTGGCACATGACCGGAATCTGGGTCAACGGGGCGAAGCCCGCGGGCAACTGGCGGGATGAGGTCTGCGCCTTCTACCTCGAGTTCAAGAACTTCAGCTTCGTCTACAAAGAAGGCGGCGTGCCCTGGCTCAGCTACAACTTCCACCTGTGGTCGATCCCCCTGGAGTTCCGAGGCTCCATGGTCGTCTACGCGGTCCAGCTGGCCCTGTCGCGCTCTTCCCAGGGGGCGCGCCTCCTCTGCCAGGCCGGCCTCGTCGCATACTTCGTGTTCATCGCCGACGGCTGGTTTTGCGCCATGTTCGTCCAGGGCATGCTGCTCTGCGACCTGGATCTCCTGGCGCACAAGGGCGGCAAGCTGCCCGCGTTCGTGGCGCGCCTCGAGCCCGTCAAGGACGTCGTCTTCGCCCACCTGCTCGTCGTCGCCATGTACCTGGGAGGGATCCCGAGCCAGAACACCGAGGTCTCGCAGCTCGCGAGGAACCGGGGCTGGTACTACCTCTCGCTGCTCAAGCCGCAAGCCGTCTTCGACTACAAGTGGTTCTACCTCTGGATTGCGGCGACCTGCCTGGTCATCTCGGTGCCGCGCATCCCCCAGCTGAAGGGGTTCTTCGAGACGCGCTTCTGCCAGTTCCTGGGGCGCGTCTCCTTCGCCCTGTACATGGTCCACGGGCCGGTCATCTGGACGGTCGGGGACAGGCTCTACGCGGCGGCCGGGTGGTTCACGGATGAGCACACGCAGCACATCCCCCGCTGGGCTGATGCCCTCCGCTTGCCGCGCAAGGGACCGCTGGGCCTGGAGGTTTCATTTCTCGTGCCGCAGCTGGTCCTGCTGCCGCTGACCCTGCTGCTCGCGGAGGTGGTGACGAGGGCTGTCGACACGCCGAGCGTGCACTTTGCAGACTGGCTGTACCGGCGGACTTTGGGGCCGGAGCCTCTGCCCGAGAAGCAGGCGCAAGCATAGCAGTAGCGATATTGCTGGTTGATTTTTTTTCTTTCCCCCCCCCAGGATGGCACGACGGAATGGAGACATATGGATCGGGAGCGAATAGCATGTGTTGAAGACAGACTACGAGCGATTGTTGCCTCCGAAAGGGATCAATGGTGCATGTGTCACGAAGAGCTTTCCCGGCATGCTGCGATCGAGCCTTGATTCCTTCGCATCCCAAGCCCGTGGGAAGTTGTCTCCAAGGTGTGGTGCCAGATGGATCAATGAATCCTTTGCTGCAACGCACACACGCCATTCTACATATACACAATGAGATGAAGATGCCTGTTTAGTCCGACGCCGCCTCGACTGAAGCCTCACTTTCGGACAGAGATGAGATTGTTTCCCGCGTCGAGAACAGTACGCTGGGTCTGCAGATTATACGTCAACCCAGTTCACCCGGACCTACATGTATGCTGTTGGTCCTTACGCCACGCACAGTCTCTTACAATCACCATCGCATCACAATCTGCCGGAAAAAAATCAAGTCTCGCGAACCAGAGGACGACGATGGCTGATGAGCCGAGTCCAAGACATCGACACTGACGGCGGCCCCCCTGACAACGGGGCGGCGGCCAATCCACAACACCCTTTGCAGGCCGAAGCTGAATGATCGACGGGCCGGCGGGGCCTGTCGCGCCGATCATCTCTGACGCTTATGCAGTGTCTGCTGCAGCGTGCTCGAGCCATGGATCCTGAATGTCTCTCCTCTCTCTCTTACCTGCACCGTCTCCGCGCCTGCAGGTGGCCCCCCCTGTAACCTGTTGCGAGCCCAACTGTCAACCTTGCCATGATTTGCCTCGTGCCTCGGGGCTCTGGGTCCTCCCTCGCTTCCCTCTGCTCTCATTTGACCTTGACCAACTCCCGATCGCACGGCGGTGTGATCCCGAATCACACCAAGTCCTTGCGCACATCCTGCCCGATGGTGTGTACACAGTGATCGTACAGGCGCCGGATCGAAGGGGAGCAGGAGGAAAGAGAAGGGTGGTAGAGAAAAGGGTCGCAGGGAACGATAGTCTTGTCTGCCTCTAGTGCGGGATGGATTCTCCACGGCCTTGGATGAGGTCATTCTGAAAGGGGGCCTGCGGAAGCTTGGCTTAGTCCATCTTGACGATAAGAGTATGAGCCTGGCCGACGCCATCCGGGAATGATGCAAGATTCCGTCGCTCGGGAGTGGTTCTTGCGGGATCCTGTGCATACATGTTCCTTCGATACTCGGAGCTCGGAGTCGAGGGACTCGCACATGAAAAGCACGACCCTTGGAAGTCCTGGATCTGGTCAGTTTGGCCCGACGATGTCACCTCTCTGCTACTGGTGCTCGGTGCTCCATACATACATTAGCATATGTGGATCTCTCGATGCACTGCTGTTGGATGCAAGCCGCCTCATACAACGGTTGTTCCGAGGATTTGTGCGTCGTGTGATGGGAAAAGCAGAGACTCTTCGCATAGATCCTTTGACGTCTCTTTGGGCGCGGCGTCTTGCGGCTTGTCGCCATGATCGCGAAGGACTGCAAGCGGCTGGCGCTCTTTGGCCTGCCGGTCCTGATCCTCATCTATACCGCCGCGAGCTTCTACAGGGACATTCTCGTCCTGGAGGGCCAGGCTGCTCCGGCATGGATTTCGGGAGCGGCCAAAAGTGATTCTTCTTCTTCTTCTTCTCTTCCTCCGGCTTCACCACCACATCCACCTCCATCCGATCCGCTCGCGGGACAAAATGTCGAGCCCGTGGGCCCGCCGGCGCACGATGAGCCCAAATCTGCGGCCCCCTGGGAGAAGGGCAACCATATGGAGGTCTTCTCCGCGTCGACCCACGACAGGAAATACTTCCCGATCGACTT
Source organism: Escovopsis sp. AC (assembly GCA_003055955.1). Lineage (NCBI taxonomy): Eukaryota > Fungi > Ascomycota > Sordariomycetes > Hypocreales > Hypocreaceae > Escovopsis > Escovopsis sp. AC. The sequence goes on along the minus strand of NQYS01000001.1, from coordinate 1,601,519 downwards.
TGGCGAGATCAAGGGCATGAACCCCAACATCATCCCGCACCCGCACCTCGAGGAGACGTGGATCGTCGTCGCGCAGGAATCTCGCGGGCCAGACGTCCAGGACCCCGTCTTCGCGGAGATTGCGTGCAACGCGGCCTTCCGGGACGGCACGCTCCGCTGCATCTCACCGCCGGCCAGGCTGCCGATCGCGCCGACCGCGGGCGACAAGTGCACGGGGGAGCTGGCCTTCTTCGGGCTCAACGCGGGCCCGCACGACGCGCGGGTACTGTACGGCCCGGACAAGCCATACGTCGTGTACGGGTCCAACTCGGCCCTCACCTGCTTCGGCCAGTGGATCCACGACTTCCGCGAGCTCGTGGGCGCCTGGGCCGACGACGACGGCGATGACGAGGAGGGGGAGAAGGGGGAGGAGCCCGAACCCCAGGAGACGCCCGACCTCTTCCGCGCCGCGACCGAGCTGCAGCGGCCGGCGGCCCACGCGTACGGCGCCGTCGAGAAGAACTGGTTCCCCTTCTGGGACCGCGCCGGCCGCATGTACGTGCACTACGACATGTCGCCGCGGCGCGTCTTCGCCCGCATCCACGCCGACGGCTCCGCGGGCGAGGACCTCGCGACCGCGACCGCCGCCGCCGACGCGCGGTGCCTCGCGCGATACGTGCCCGCGCTGCCGCCCGCGCTCGAGTCGGTCCACCAGGCGACCAACTCACTGAGCGTGACCATGTGCCGGCGCGCGGACCCGCGGTGCGTCCCCGGCGCGCACAACACCTTCGTCCTGGCCGTCTGGCAGCACAAGACCTTCTACCGGTTCCACGGCGTGTACGAGCCGTACGCGATGCTCTTCCGGCGCGACGCGCCCTTTGCGGTGCACGCCGTGTCGAGGCGGCCGCTGTGGATCCACGGGCGCGAGGAGCACCGCGACCGGCAGACGTCGGACATGATGTACGTGACGTCGGTCAGCTGGAAGCACGCGGGGCTCAAGTACCACGGGTTCCTGGACGACGAGCTCGTCCTCGGGTTCGGCATCGAGGACAGGGACTCGGGCGGCATCGACCTGGTCGCGGGCGATCTGCTGGCGAACCTGGGCCTCTGCGATGATTAGGTAGAGGGCTGAGGGAGACGATCGGAAATAGAAATCATCATAGAAAGAAGATGATCCAGAGATGACCCAGAGCGCAAGCGAATCACCTCATCTGTTGCACTCGCAAGCCGAAGCCGTCGCGAGACTCGTCTCGTCTCTGTTCGAGGGGAAAAAGTAATGTCTCTGAAAATCAAAGTTAAAAAAAAAATATAATAAAAATATAATAAAAATAAAATTCAACGGAAATCATTGTTTACTGCGCCACACCTGCCCCTGGCCAGGAACCCGCGATCCATCGTTCCTTCCCCCCTACTCCGTACTCCGTACGGAGTAAAACACCCTCAATTTCCCAAATGTGGCGCAGTCCTGCCGGGTGTGGCTGAGCCGGGCCAGCACTAACGCCAGCACTTTAATGAGAAACATGAATCAATTCAATCAATCCAACTTGTCCATCTGACGATCCCTCCATCAGCATCAGCATCAGCATCAGCATCAGCATCAGCATCATCATCATCCTATCTTCATCACCTCTAGTCTCTCGTTGTCGATCCCTCTGGAATCTTCTTGCCGTTCACGCGGATGTGAGCGCCCGGGCTAATCGCAGCGGACCATACGGAGCACGCCTTGGAGTCTCGCGCGCCCCAAAGTTCCTCCCGACGACCTTCTCAATCCATCCCCCCCCCCCCCCAGCGGGTAGGACTGTAAGGCTGCAGCTCTCGGCCAGCATGGCGCATCTCGTCGCCGCGAGGCAGCTCTTCCGGGACATCAGCCTCAAGGTCACCAGCGACGCCTACACATTCACCTCGCCCTCCTCCCCAGAGGCGCCATTCCTGGTCCTCGAGCGTCCCACCGGTGACATCCGCCTCGTCCAGGGCACCGCCAACTCCACCAGGCGTGCGACGCGCGTCTCTTCCATCGTCGGCATCCTCGGCGTCATCCAGCTTCGGCTCGGTAAGGGAGCTCTTCCTAACCTCGGGCTGAATCCTCGCCTTCGCCCCCATGAATGGAACCTGTCGCTGACTCTCGAACCTCTCTAAAATCACAGACAAATATGTCGTCGTCATCACAAAGGCACAGCCCATGGGGAGACTCAAGGGCCACATGGTCTACAAGGTCGCCGCGACGGAGATGCTGCCCATGCGCGAGCGCCAGATCCGCGACCCGGACGAGGACACCTTCCTCTCCCTGCTCGAGACCTTCCTCGCCACGGGCCCCATGTACTTCTCCTACTCCATCGACCTGACCAACTCGTTCCAGCGACAGTCGCAGGCCGACACCTCCCGCCCCATCTGGATGCGGGCCGACGACCGCTTCTTCTTCAACAAGTACCTGCAGTCCGGGCTCATCGACTTCCGAAACGGCGGCTCCCGTAACCAGCCGGGGCCGCAGCCCGGCATCGACCCGTACATCCTGCCGTGCATCTTCGGCATGTTCGAGGCCAAGCCTACCAAGTTCAAGGGCACGCCCCTGACCATCGCCATCATCTCCCGGCGGTCGCGCTACCGGGGCGGCACGCGGTACTTCACCCGCGGCGTCGACGAGGACGGCCACGCTGCCAACTACAACGAGACGGAGCAGGTCGTCATCCTCAACGACAGCGGTAGCGGGCTCAGCGGCTTCGCGGGGAGCAGCGACATGCAGAGCGGCAAGTTCGGCGTGTCGTCGCACAAGGAGACGCAGATCCTGTCCTACGTGCAGACCCGCGGCAGCGTGCCGACGTACTGGTTCGAGGTCAACTCGCTCAAGTACACGCCCAAGATCCAGGTCCGCGGCACCGACGCCGCCCTCGCCGCCTCGGCCAAGCACTTCGAGGAGCAGATCCGCATCTACGGCGACAACTACCTCATCAACCTCGTCAACCACAAGGGCCGCGAGTGCGCCGTCAAGGAGTCGTACGAGAAGATGGCCAAGGCCCTCGTCACCGCGCCCCAGGAGCGCCGCCAGGCCGACAACGGGCTGACCGACGAGAAGTTCACCACCATCCAGCCCGGCGCGAGCCGCCAGCAGTTCGACCGCCTGCACTACGTCTACTTCGACTACCACAGCGAGACCAAGGGCATGAGGATGGACAAGGCGCGCGCCGTCGTCGACCGCCTCCGCCAGGCCGTCGACGCCCAGTCCTACTTCCGCGGCGTCGACATGCCCGCCGACAACGACGGCCGCATCGACGCCCGCGGCCTCCAGACCAGCGTCATGCGCACCAACTGCATGGACTGCCTCGACCGCACCAACGTTGTCCAGAGCCTCTTCGCCCGCGACGCCCTCGACCGCCAGCTCGCCGACGCCGGCCTCATGCCCGCCGGCTCCTCCTTCCGCGACCTCGACCCGGACTTCGAGGTCCTCTTCCGCAACATCTGGGCCGACAACGCCGACGTCATCTCCCGCGCCTACTCCGGCACCGGCGCCATGAAGACGGACGTCACCCGCACCGGAACCCGCACCAAGCTCGGCGTCCTCGAGGACGGCCGCATCGGCCTCACCCGCTACTTCCTCAACAACTTCCGCGACGGGCCCCGCCAGGACTCCTTCGACCTCTTCCTTGGCGCCTACCGCCCCGGCCACGCCGCCATCGGCACCTCCCTCATCTTCGCTGACAAGCGGCCCGTCCTCATCCAGGCCATCCCCTACGTCATGGCTTTCGCCGCCCTCATCGTCCTCCTCGCCCTCGTCACCCGCCGCGACCCGGACGCCTCCCTCCTCCCCATCCGCCTCCTCATGCTCCTCAGCTCCGCCACCACCGCCTGGTGCGCCTACTTCGTCTGGTCCCACGGCATGCTCTACGTCAACTGGCCCCGCCTCAACCCGCGCCAGTACGCCCTCGACGGCTTCGGCGAGCACTACGCCAAGGCCCGCAAGGACCCCCTCATCGGCGCCCTCGTCGCCCGCCACGAAAAGGGCCTCACCGCGACCCGATACCTCAACGCCGAAGAGGGCAAGAAGAGGATTGAGTAGACATTACATGTTCGCATTCAAGCCTTGCCATTCAAGAGAGACTTCCATTTGTCCTCCTTTTTTTTCCTTTTTTTTTCATGTTTCATTTCCCCCCTTTTGTCTGCTTCCTCCAAATCTCATTCGCATCTCGCGCTGTTGAATCGCATCACCTGCTGTCGTGTTCCTTCTTCCTACCCTTCATGCGCTCCTTCGCTCTCCTCTTGATCGTATCTTAGTTGTGTTCCTCAGCCTAGCGCTTATTGTCTAATCCTTCTGCTTGTTGCCTTGTATCGCTTGAAGACCCTACGTGACGTATGAGACATAAAAGCTACCATATCGTCAAAGTCCCTCAACTGCTTCGATCTGCGAGAGATTCTCGCAGAGGAAGCGTGGAGGGGCATTTCATTAAGCAGGCAATCTCTCATGAAGAATGAAACATACCTACCCATTTGCCCCTAAACCCCAGGAACTTTTTCACAAACAGCCTCATAGCGGGTCTCTTCAAGTAAAATCACGACATAGAGCACAGCCGGAAACACAAATCTCTAAAGGCGGTAATGTAGATTATTTATAAACCATGCGACTATCTGGCGTCAACGGCAAGAGGTATAAACGAAGCGGTACGTAGGGGGGGGTATCAAGTACTAGAAGATAGAACAGAAGAAAGGCAAATAGGAAGTTGAGGGGGAGAATCGGGGAGAAAGGAAATGTCGAGCAAAGCAAGGACCCCGCAGGGTGTATACAATAATGCAATCAAGATCCAACAAACAAAAGTAGAAGACAGAGAAGAAAAGAAAACGGAAAGAAAAGGAAGAAAGGGGCAGCAACAGAAAGACATCAGAGGGGGCGACTAAAAGCCACTAAAGAGAACAGCATCTCTCATCGCTTCCGCCATCTCAGGGTTTGATTGAAAAGGGGGAAGGAGGACGCGTGCGGGTTCTCATAAGATCTCCTATAGCCACAAGAGCCACTTCACGCAGCCAAATACCCCCCGCCCGACCCCGAGGAAGATCCTCAGGATCATCACCATGAACCACACGTACCACATCAGGCCCACCAGCAGCCACTCCACGGTCAGCCACATGCCGCGTCTGATCCAGCGGAATCGCCGGCGCCGCTTCCGGAGCATCTTCTCGATCGTATCGACCACGTGCTTGATCTTGAGCGGCTGGCCGAGCGCGAGGTCCCGGCTCGTCTCGTCTGCTTCGTCCGCCGCCTTGCGCGTCATCTCGGACAGGTCTTCGACCAGCAGGGTTCGGACGTCCCATGCTCGGTTTCCGAGCTCGACGCTCGTGACGCTGGTGAAGCGCCCGGCCGCCAATTGCCACTTGTGGCCCCACGACTGGATTGCCACGCTGAGTGCTTGGGCGGCAAATGGATAGGTTTGATGGAGGGGCACCTGTCGCCTGAGCAGCTCGGGATGCTTTGGCCCAAGCTCCAAGATCTCCGACCACGGAAGGCCGCCTGGCTCTTGCTTGACGGCCCCAGAATTCGCGGCGAGGTTCGCCCGGCTGAACGGCCTGTGTTGTTCAAGCGCCCGCCGGTGGATCTCCCTCGCCTTGATGCCTGAGCTGAGGATCAACGTTCTCATCCTCGCAACCTCACGCCTGGAGAGCGCCAATGGCTTGACCGCCCCGCGGTCCGCAGGAGACCAGTGGCTGAACAGTGGTCGTCCAGTCTCACAGGGTCTTGTCGTCGTCAGTGCCGGCTTGAGGCACTTGGGAGCACTCTGAGCGGCCTCTAATGCTCCGGGGGAGGACTCTGTCTCCGAGACATCCGATTCATCGGAGCAGGGCTTGCAGGTGGTAGGCAGGTAAGGTGCCGCCGCGCCGTTGCAGTCGTCCGGGCTGGGTGCCTTGAGCGGGTCAATCAAGCGTACATGGGCGAGGCGATTGTTGTCTGGAGCATGTTGGAACTGGGGCATGGAATCAAGGAAATGCTTCTTCATGTAAGCCCGCCCGTGTTGGATTTTACCAGATGCCTTCCGAGACAAGGCAAGGGGCGATGCTCGCTTGGCTTTGTCGTTATCAGAGTCGCTGGTTGCGTCAAGATCCGGCGACTCGGTCGTTGCCTCCCTCTTCCAGATCTTGTCCCCCAGCTTATCACCCAACCGAAACACGCTATCTCGAATGACCGTGTCGATCCGAGGGCCTTTGAACATGCCTCGCAGCCCAACGGCTTCGTCCGCTTTGGGCCGCTTGCTGTTGATGCGCTGGGCTTTTGTCCCGTCAAGATTGGGGGACAAGAAGTTCCCGTTGGGACTAGGCTGGCGCCTGCTTTGCTTGCCGAAGCCCGCTCCACTCTGCGAGCGCGACCTCGAGATGCGCGAGTCCCCTTCGTCCTCTGCTCTCTCGGCATGCAAATCGATGAGTTCGTTGCTTTTGTCGCGCAGAATTCGCTTGATCTTGTCGAGAGGCTTTCTCACGGGCGATGCAGACCGGCTAAGGGGCGGTAGCGGCTCCGGTTGACCGGCCGGCTCCACGATCAGGGGCTTGGCAGGTCGCTGCTCCGGGGAGTTCACGTTCGAGGACTGATTGCCTGCCGAGCTCGTGGAGAGGTAATTTGCATGTGGACCGCGTCGGGCTGAGGACTCTGAGTGTGATTTCCCCAGAGCATACTTGGGTTCGGAGTCGCTGTAATCAGCCAAAGACCCCCTCCTGCTCGCGAAGCGACCTGACGCCTTCGGAATCAACTGGCGGTCGGACGACGTCACCATCCCGAGCTCTGGTGATTCCGGTACCTCTTCGAGTTCATTCTCCATGGCTTCTCTAGCCAGCATTTCCAGCATCTGCTTCTGGAGGAGGTCGTTCGAATCGCTTGAGATTGTGCCTTTTCTAGAGGGCCGAGATCTCTTCTTGCCTTCGTTGCCTGTATCCTCGTCCGAATCGGACAGGTCGGAAGAAGAGCCCTTCTTGAGGCGGAGCAGATCGTGGGCATGCACGGAAGGAGAATGTCTGTGATGGAAGCCGTCTCTGAAATGCTGCAGTTTCTGCTTCGCGCGTTCTTTTGCGCTATTGTGAGTCACGTCGGTGCGGATCTTGGTCAGACCCGACTCTCCCTCGTCCAGCCCACTTTCGTGTTGTTCGGCAAACCTCGGGAGCAAGAGCGACGGCCTGCCTAGGGAGTCCTCCTCACCGGACACGGGCATTGTGCGATTCAGCTCGGCAAGAGGAGTAGGGAAAATTTTTCGCCAGTGGCGGTCCTCGATCAGGTCCTTATGCCGATCCTTCTCCAGCCAGTACGCGTCGGCTATCATGTCACAAGGCTCGACAAACCAGTCGACCCTCGGCCGTCGACCCCGGGGAGCCGAGGCGGTCCGGGCCAGAGACACGGCCGAGTCCTGGTTGTAGACCTCCTCTGCTCCAGGAAAGATTGGGATGGAGATTCTGCCTTGCAGGAGCGAGGTTCCGGCGAGGGACATCTGACTCGAGACCGAGTCCACCCAGGACTTGACGTCGGTCACGTCGCCGAACCCCTGGCGCTCCCCGTCGATCGTCTGCCGCTCTCGCGCCCGGACCTTGCGATTCCGGACATACTGCAGTGGGTTATACTGCCGGCCCAGCATCACGGGAGGGGCTTGAGCGCCAAAACTGGGTCGTCGCGGCAGCCCGACGGGAGAATCCGGGGGACTGCTCGACGACGGCCTTTCGACCCCCGGCCTCAGCGGCGGGAGGACCTCAAGGAGTCGTCGATATTGCGCGAGGAGCTCCAGGTGCTCCTTGGCCCTTTGTGCCCTCGCGAGCGTTGAGGGTGACAAGTGGTAGTTGTACTGAAGATCGTGCCCGGGATCGAACACGGGCTGGAAGGAGTCGTTGGCCAGGGGCGCAGCCGGCCTCCCGGACGATGCCTCCTGCAAAGCTTCGGGGCCTTGAGACGTCTTGCGCTGCTGTTGGAGATGCTGCTTGAGGTTACTCGCTGAGGGAGCGTCGGGAACGGGGGCCAACCGAGGCGGATTCGCGCGCGGGGCGTTACGTCTAGCAGCCATGCGCCGGGATTCGCTGAGGTTGAGCGCCATAAGCACAATCTGGGAGGAATCCGCATCCAGGGAGGTCTGCTCCTGGGTAGGGTGGGAGTCTGAGAATCGCCGCGAGCCGCTGGTGCCGGTCAAGATGGTATAGTCCTCGCTGATCGAGCTGTGGACGGGTCCGGAGCTTCGCCTGAATGCTTGATCGGAAGAGCCAGAGCTTGTGCGAGGGCTCGCCTCGGGGCCGCCGGCGGATGGAGTGGCAGTCGGGCCGGACAACTGAGACCCCCTAGGGCGACGGAAGCCGAGCGATCGCCCTCCGGATAGCGGATTTCGCAGCAAGAAACCACCGCTCATCTTATTTCTGTGCTTTCTCTGCGCTCGATCCTCCTTCGCTGCATGGCCGTCCGCATGATGCTGCTGGTGCTGGTGCTGATAACGGTCGTAGTGTCGGGTCTGTCGTATGGCCTCGCCGCCGGCGCCGGTGCCGAGACTGTGGCGCCCATCGCCATTGTCGTGATTATGATCGTCGTCGTCATCGTCCTCGAGATGGTCGAGCATGGCTTCTTCGAAGGAGTCGGGTCCTCGGCGGCGAGCGGCACTACTGCTCGATTCTCCCGTCTCGTAGCCAGCGCCGGCAGCACTCCGCCATTCGGCCGGTAGCGTCGCAGGCCCGCCGTGTGGCCCACCGTGTTGCGCCTCCCCTCCGAGACCCGCGGTCACTGGTCCTGCTGGTGATTCTGCGGTGCGTGAACCCGGCGTCGACCGCTGCTGAGGGAAGATGTCGCGGCTGTGGGCTTGGTGGTCCGTCATGGTTTCGGTGACGAGCAGGAAGCTACATCACTTCCTCGCTCGACCGGAACAGTCTGAGCAAAGAAGCGGCTCCGCTGTTTGACTCGATTCTCTTAGTGAGGGTGACGGCTGGACTGGAGCATCATTGTTGCGGTTTGGTCGATGTGACAGGAGAGGAGGTCGTATGTAGATGAAGATGAAAGGGGGGTGGCCTGAAAGAGGTAATATTGATCGAATCTTAGATACTTAGATGTGACCGGTTAAGTGTTTGGGGG
>NQYS01000001.1:1581391-1592454 GCA_003055955.1 Escovopsis sp. AC | reverse complement strand
GGGGGGGGGGGGGGGGGGGGGGGGGTTTGTTTTCTTTGATGAGCAAGGATGACACTGGGGGAAGAGGAGGGAAGAGCAAAGAGGTGCTGCCCGTAGCGCCTTCCAGAGCTTCCACACGCGACCTGGCCGTTTCGAGATTGGCAGGAGCGATCGACCGAAGAGATGCGAGTACGGAGTACGGAGTAGGTGCTCCGTACTCCGTACCTCCTTGTACACTGTCGCTGCCCGCATCGAGGCCTCCGAGTCCAGCCGCCAGCGGTCACGTCAGAGACTCGGGATCTGGGCAGTGCCACGAGTGCCTAGGAGAGTACCTGTGCGGAGTACGGAGTGCTCCAATACTTTGATGCAAAGGTTCTCGGGACCTCTGAGCCCGCAATTCCTCGCCTGCAGAGAGCGTACCGAAGACATCAATTTGATCAATCTGATCAACACATCAACCCGACGCCAGCAGCCAGCAGCCAGCAGCCAGCAGCCAGCAGCCAGCCGCAGCTTCCCTGAGGTGGATCTAGAGATGCAGCAGAGCGCTTTAAGGCAGGTACGGAGAACAGCGGGTGGCACCTCCCACTGACGAGGCGCTGGAGCACAGGGAAGGTAGCACCTGCAATGTAAGGTACGCCGCGCTAGTAACATTTCGAGGCAAGCACGACCCCATCGACGAGCCCCGCAAAATCGCCGAGGCCCGGAGCACCTGATTTGTCGGCCCGCCCGAGGCTTGCTTACCTCATCCCGTGACCACTTACGGAGTACAAGCCACCCTCCAGGCTATTGGTATTCAAGTGCCGGGCTTACGCAATCCTCCTGATGATCACACGGCACACTCATTGCAGATCTACATTGATGTATGCACGCTGCATGTCCTAGTAGAGCCTCCTGGCTCTCGTCCATCGGAATCATCGTCATCTAGTGATACTTCTATCTCCAGGTAGTATGTGTATGTGTATGACAAATTGATATATACAGATGGTGCACATAGCAGGGGCTCACGCGTGAGCCGCCACGACATCCTCGCATCGTCCACACAGCCCGTCCTCCTGCTCCGCAAGGTATCGCCAGCATCTCGAGCACTTGCTCTGCTTCGGCGGCCGGACGTATATCACCCCCTTTGTGCCCCCTACCTCGAATTCTTTGCTGTAGCACCAATTGGCCTCCCCAGTCTCACACTCACCCTCGTGCGTGTTCGCGGCGGCAGCAGCAGCAGCAGCGGCCCCGTTGAGATCGACGGAAGATACGACAAAGATGGCGTCCAGCTCGTCCAGATATCGCTCCAGCGCTCCCGCCACTCGGCCGTCGTCGACTGAGATCGTCAGTGAGCACTGAAGAGAGCTCCCCAGAGCCTTGGCCTCCCGAGCCTGCTCCAGCCCAGCCTTGACCGCGTCGTGCACGGCCGAGATGACGGGCAAGTCCTCTCGCATCTGCCCCTGGTCCACCGTCAGACGGCCCGCGTCAATGATCGGTGCATTGTAAAGCTGCCGAGCGGGATGCTCCAACAAACTGTCCACAAAGCTGTCAGTCAACATGGCAATGGGGCCTTAAATTCTTGGGACGACGACGACGACGACTTGAGACTTACCCGTCCTCGGCCATCCACGCCGGCCGATGAGACCATGCCTCTTCGACCAGCATGGGCGTGATGGGCGCCAGCATGCGCAGGAAGCCCGCAAAGATTGGCACCAAAGCGCCGCCGCCATCGCCGCAGTAGAGACGGTCCTTGAGACCCTCCAGGTAGAACGCCGAAAAGTCGGTCGCGACCCAGCGATTGATCAGCCCCGTAGCGCGATGGAACTCGTAGTTGCCGTACGCCTCCCACACCTGGCCCATGACGTCCTGCAGCTGCATCAGGGCTATCTGGTCGAGCTTCGTCAACGGGGGAGCACGGCCGGCCGGCGGATGCAGCGACCCGAGGAGCATCTTCAGGATGGTGCGGTACTTGACCAGGCTGTTGTGGATCGGCTGGAGCACAGACGCCCCGATCTGGACGTCCGACGTGAAGTCGCCGCTTGCTGTCCACAGGCGCAGCGCATCGGGCCCGAGGGCGTCGTGCTGCCCGCCACCGCCGCCCTTTGCCTTGAGCGGGGGCAGCAGCTTCCCGTCCATCACCTCGACGGGCCCGATCGTGTTACCGAGCGACTTGGACATCTTCTTGCCCTGCCCGTCCAGGGTGAACCCGTGCGTGATGAGCGTCCCGAAGGGCGCGACAATCTCCGGGCCTGTCTTGCCGTCTGCCCGTTGTGCGGCCACAAAGGTCAGCAAACTCGACTGGAACCAGCCGCGGTGCTGGTCGGAGCCCTCCAGGTACACGTCCACGGGTCGTCCAATCTCCGTCCAGCTGGTGCCACTGTCGAACCAGACGTCCATCGTGTCCATTCCTCGAGAGTAGGGTTTCCCGCTGAGCGAGGTTGGCACCCAGGCGGGATCGTCGGGGCTGTCGGAGAACCAGGCATTCATGCCCCGCTGCTCAATGACCGAGATCATGTGCTCGATGGACTCGTCCGTCATCACGGCATCTCCGGCCTCGTCGTACAGCGCGGGGATCGGGACACCCCACGAGCGCTGGCGAGAGATGCACCACTCGCTTCTGCCCTTGATAAAACTCTCGAGGCGGGCCCGGCCGGACTCTGGGACGAAGCGGACCTGACCGAGGGCCTGCAGGGCGTCTTGCTTGATGGCGCCGACATCAGCGAACCACTGCGCCATGGCTCGTATGACGACGGGCTTCTTCGTCCGCCAGTCGTAGGGGTACTTGTGCTGCAGCTTGTGGGTCCACAGCACGTCCTCGCCGACGAGATCCAAGACCGCCTGGCCTCCGCCTTCCAGGATGCCAGGGGCCGAGGCCAGCCTGTCCGGGTCGTCGGGGAAAGCCTCTCGCGTGAAGCGGCCCTCGTCGGTGATGGGAGCAAATGCCTCGATGCCCAGCGCGGAGCAGACATGATAGTCGTCCTGCCCGTGGCCGGGGGCCAAGTGGACCAGTCCGGTTCCCGACTCGGCGGTCACGAAGTCGGCGTGGATGACGGGCTGCGCGGGGGCAGCCCGGCCCCGCAACTTGTTCCGATATTGAAGACCCTTGAGCAGCCCGCCAGGAATGGCCCGCGCGATGACCTCTGAGGGAGGCAGATTCTTCTGCATCTCCTCGACCCGAGACTCCGCCACAAGCAAGCCGTAGTCGCCGACCCGGAGGACCGCGTAGAGGATGTCGTCGTTGACAGCGATGGCCTGGTTGGCCGGGAGGGTCCAGGGGGTCGTCGTCCAGATGGCGGCGTAGAGCGGGCCCGCGAGGCCCTCCAGCCCGGGGATGTGAGTCCAGTCGGATGTGACGCGGAACCTGACGTACGCGGCATGGGACACATGGTCGTCCCTGTACTCCAGCTCGGCCTCGGCGAGCGCCGTCCGGGACGAGATCGACCAGTAGACGGGCCTGTGCTTGCGGTAGACGAGGCCGCTGCGGACCATCTTCTGAAACACCCGCAGCTGCCGGATCTCGTACGCGCGGTCCATCGTGGTCCACCGGTTGTCCCAGTCGCCCATGACGGCGAAGGACTGGAAGCCCTTCATCTGATCCGAGACGGTCTGGCTGGCCAGGCGCCGCGCGGACTCGCGGACCTTGATCGGGCTCAGCCCATGCGCCGAGCTCCCCTGCAGGGCCTTCATCTCGATGGGCAGGCCGTGGCAGTCCCAGCTCGGGCGGTAGATGACCCTCCTGCCGCCCTGGACCTGGACCCGGAGGATCATGTCCTTGAGGATCTTGTTGAGCGCGTGGCCGGTGTGGAGCGGGCCGTTGGCGTAGGGCGGGCCATCGTGGAGGACGAAGGGGTCGTCTTTCGGCCGGTGATCCGTCTGCCACTGGTAGAAGGTGTCGGAGCAATCGCGCAGGTACAGCGGCTGGAGCTTCGGGTTCGGTCGGGCCCTAGTCGCGCGGCGAATCAGTCACCACTCACTCAAGTTCAAGTGTTGCTTCACGCAGCCTCTCGGGGATGGCGGCGCGGACTCACGGGAAGCTTGACCGGGGCAGCCTCAGCGTCGATTTCCAAGACTTGGACATTTTGTTGCGGAAACCATGCCGGATGGTTCGCACGCAGTGTTGAGGCCCCCAGTCGGCGGGTTGGAAGCAGAGGCCCGGGATGGCGACGAGGGAATAAGCGTCGATCTGTCGACGCCCTCAATTTTCTGCCTCTGGAATTTGATTTTATAGGTTTTTTTTTTAAGAGTCGCGGCGGCCATTGAGTTTTGGCATGACCCTAACCCTGACCCGAACCCTGAACCCTTAACCCTACGGTAACCCTGGCCTCAACCCTAAACCCGAGCCGCCTCGATGGAGCGCCCAGCGAAGCCGTGCAACCTGCTACAGGGCCTTTCAGCGGCTGGCTTGGAGCTTTCGGCGCTTGGAAGCACCTGATGATGGCGATTTTGCGGCAAAATACAGCGTGTCACTCGCTGGAGCCGCGCTGGAGAACCGCGGGAAGTAGATCCGATAGAGGTCGGCTTGCTTGATCAGCCCGATTACATCATCATCGTCGAGTCTCGGCGTCGAGACGTCGAGCTTCCCATTCAACATTCAACTTTACGCCTCGCGTCGACGATTCAGTCTTCAGACTTCAGTCTTCATAATCACATCCGCAAGCACAAGATGGCTCCCATACGCCGATACCTGAGAATTACCAAGTATTCCGTTCTCGAATGCAGGATATACCTCGACGACCCGTCCCTCGCGCAGTCATGGCTCCTCAACCCTCGGGACCCCGTCCTGCCCCGCGTCATCGAAGCCATCCGGCCCCTGGTGATCCCCAAGCTGCGCGAGGCAAGGGAGAGGGCGAAAAAAAAGAGCAGCAAGAAGAGAGTCGTCAAGGATGTCATCACAGAGGGTGCGTCACCGGTCCTTGGCCAGGGGGGGGGGGGGGGTCTCGCAGAATCTACATAGGACGAGTCGCATTTACTCCATACATACGAGCGAGCACTGAACTAAACCCTGCGGACACAGATGGCTTTGAAGTGTCCGTCTTCTTGACCGAGACAAGCACGCGTCACTCGCTCCTCGCCAAGCACCTGCACTTCGGCCAGGATGCCCCGGCGCTGATGAAGTCCAACTCGTCCAAGCTCACGTCGGAGACGAATGCGAATCCGTCAGACGGCGACGAGGCCTCGGAAGCGGCTCCGATTCGTATCGAAGAGGATAGCGATGAGGATGCCCTGCGGCTCGGGGATATCCCACTTGCTCCTGCGAGTCCGTCGCGTCAGCGATCGAAGCGTCAGCGAGATGATAGGGAGGAGTGGACCGATGATATTGGAGACGGTCAAAACGATGACTGTGACGATGATGATGATGACGATGACGGCGATGATCGCGATTATGTTGGCAAGTCTCACGAGGCCGCAATTGATGTTGACTCAGATGCAGGCGAGCCCCGGCGAAAGCGTCAAATGCTCGACAACTTGGGCGACGACAAGAAGAAGCTGAAGATGGACGTGTCCTACGAGGGATTCGCCATCTACGGCCGAGTCCTCTGCCTCGTGGTCAAGAAACGGGATGCCACCAGGGCGAGGCAAAAGGAACGCGGCGGCCAGCAAGAGGCCAGCGGTCAAGCTCGGATGGAGAACTGGATCACGTCGACGCAGATACCGGTCGGAGAAGACCTCAGATGAGGCCAGAACGACCCGAGGGCGGCATTACTTGGTCGTCCTTACTCCCTATCTCCGGAGCTATTGGGGAGGACGAGCATGGATTCCGTCTGACTGCACGGAGAAGAGGGACATACATACTCCGTATGAGCATACGTCATGCGCGCAAGGCGCCGCAAGTGGCTACTTTTCGGCATGGAGGGCGATCTTCACGAGAGTCGGAGGCGAGCGGAAAGCTCTTCACGCCGCTTACCGGTATCGTTGGCCACCTTCAAGTCAAGGCCGTTTCACCAATCGTTTCGGCGATTTCCGCCTCGAGTCTCCGAGAGTCCATGACCGGGACGTCTCGTCATTTGCGACAGAATCCAGATCGCGAGGCCGCCTTGGGAGCTTGGCGAAGAGAACCAACGATCAACTATAGGGAACAGGAAGATGGCATCGCAGATCATGGAAACCTCGGCACGTCACGCTCGATAGTGCTCGGCTGTAAGCATTCTGAGACACCAGTGACGATTACTCCGTACGCCTACGGCAGTCGTGCCTCGAACTGCGAGGCAAGCGAGAGCCCGATGACTCGAGCCGACCTTGTCATCAGCCGGTGTCCTCTCCCCCCCCCCCCCCCCCTGGGCCCCACTGTGGTGCGAGCGAGCACATGGCAGCATTTCCCCTTGAATGGACCCAGGATGCGGGTGATGAGCAGATTTCACAAATCCGGTTGGAGGAAGACTCGTTCCTGTCTGATTACGAGTACGCCAAAAAAAAAAAAAAAAAAAAAAAAAAAAAAAAAAAAGAGGACTCCTGTTTGCGTTTGTGATCAATGAGGTCATCCCCGCCCCCACCCCTGCAGGTGATGGAACCCTCGCGCCCCCGCGCCGAGCCAGGCCCACGACGACGCAGGTGGTTGTTTGATTGATCCATGTGCTCCTCGCACCTCAAACACCCAGGTGGCCCCAACACACACTCAGAGTCGTGCCCGCAACTGCCAGCGGTGCCTGGGACCTGGTGAGGATACAGGGAATGACCGTTCCAGTCCCAACGTGCAGAGAACCCCCCCCCCCCTTTTTTTCCCCAGCAATGGAGCGGTCATGCGGCGCCCGGTTGGGCTGTTGGCCTGCGGGGGAAGCGCGCAGGTCATGCATTTATTCACGCTCGTCACAGAAGACCTGCATACATACTCATAGAAGTGTGTGTGTGATCGCGCAGCCCTGGCGGGCAGGGGTCGGGCCTCGAGCGGACAGGCATATACGAGCACGAATCCCAGCTATCAACGTCGCCAAGGGAGCTCACAGTGCGGAGTACTACATACCTAGGTGGATGGCAAAGAGCAAATTTAAGCCCCGACTCATTCGTTACCTTCTCGAGTTGCGGAGAAGTGATGTCCGCACGACCAGCTCTCCATAGGGATTGCACTTACGTCACTCCGGGCCTCCAACGGAGAGGCCCCGGGGTGAAACAAGATCACATAGACCATGGTGGCCTGAATGACCATCGCGTTGGAAGAGAAGAAAGGGGGGGGGAGCATACAGGTATCTCATTGCAGTGGGTAGAGTTGAGTGGGTGACTCCGCTGCAGGAGACGCATCGAGGGTTCTGGCTCTCCCCCTTGTCTCGTCCCACAACACTGACGACGGCGACGGCAACACCAACAATGATGGATTGACGGTGATGATGCGTGGCGTGTCGCCTGCGGGGAAAGCCGTATGTTACAACATGGAGCAGCCCCGTGCGACCGACGCTGTACTCGTTGTACTCCGTCCAACAGACAACAGACAACATCACAGAATAGACCTGAGGGAAGCAGAAGAACCGGGCAGTTACGGAGTACATCCAGTATTGCTCAATCCAAGCTCGCCGCAACGACCCTGGTCCACGCCACCGACGCTGACAGCCGCCGGGCGCCGCCTCATGCGCTGACGGCGCAGCGCTCGCCGCCGTCCCATCTGCGACTGGCAAGAAACATTGATAAATTGCTGGAAGAAAGGAAAATCAAACAAAAGAAAAAAGGGGAAAGGGGGGTCGTCAGACTTGGCCGCCCGGCTGTGAAACACGGTCGCGAACCGGGAAACCCTCCCCCCCCCCCCCCCCCGGGGGGCAGGGCATTCCAGGCAGGCACATCGCCGTGCAGTCCTGCCAGGCACAGGCACAGGCACAGGCACAGGCACAGGCACGGGCACGGGCACGGGCACGGGCAAGGGCGGGGATGCATCATGGCTGGGTTGGGCGCATGCGCATCACATGAGGAATCATGGATGGAGGAGGATGGATTTCTGGGATTTTTCCAGCTTGCCGTTCCCAGCAGCGGAGCTCTGCCAAGCTTTTCCATCAATGGATCCTTTCCTCGGCCTGCTGCTGGGTGATATCTGGACCCCGTCCGAGTCTCCGTACTCCGTATGAAGTACGGAGAGCCGGCTCCGGCCCTCGTATACTCGTGCTCGTATGTCATAACGTCGCGAGGATCAGGAGATGCGGGGCGCCCGGAGGAGACTTCCTATTTTTTATGCCGGAGCCATTCAATGGTCCCGTCCAGATAGGTACTCGTATGCAAGGCCACAGGCCGGGGGGGCGCGCGCGAGGAGACGAGGACGGCTCCCCTCTGGGACGACATCGTCCCTCTTGGGGTCTATCGATTCGGGGCAGGTCGGTACTCGTAGTACGAGGAGGGGGACGGCTCTACTCCGTACTCGTACTCGAACAGACACGCCGTACTCCGTACAGGTAGGCGTCTCCTTGGTGCCTTGGCAAGGGCCCCGCGGCTGAGGGTCTCACGGATATGAAGTGCCCACCTGCTCCATGATCCATCCGTGACCGCCGCGCCCCGCATGAATGCCGTGCATGCTGTGTCCCGTGCAGGCCGTGTCGGGATCAGCGGCATTGGCCTGCCATGGACGACACCGTGGGCGGTTTTGACGGCTGTTGACAAATCGCGTGGCCTGGCCCTTCTTCTCCCCCACCCCCTAGTTCTCCTCTCGTGTTACAGGTTCATTGCGGTTGAGTCATGGGCGAGCTCTGCGTGCGGAGTAGCTCCATCTCCAAGCTCCAAGCTCGTCTCCTCATGCTGGCCCTGGCCACGCCTACTTGGGCGGTGGTGCGTGTGACTCGTTGATGGATGGATGGATGGATGGGTGGGGGGATGGGTGGATGTGACCCTGAAGACAGGGCAAGGTTGAGGTGAGAAAAGGCTGTGCCAGCATCCGTATCTGGAAAGAAATTAAGGTGTGCCCTCTGAGCAAGTGCCAACAAGATGGCACTTCCATCTGTCCCAGCGAGTATAGTAGTATGTACGGAGTACTCCGTATGAGTCAGGGCATATACACATGAAGACGAGACAGGGATGGATCTCTAGATGGGTTCCATCAATGCCTGCCTGCCTCTCGAACCCGGAGCTGCTGAAGCTGCACAGGAGCGAAGGGCCATGCTTCCAAGAGCGTATGTCCTCGTACTCGTGCCGTCTACGAGGCCCGGCGGCCCCTTTCAGGCGCAATGTCGGCTGCTATCTACCTCCTGATCGTGGCTGGCTGGGGAGGATGCGCTCCCGCCGCCGATGCACGAAGCGGGGATGGCGTCGCACAATCTCGATTCTTCCCCGAGTCGTTCGATCGAAAGCCGGGCCCTCGCCTCCCCGCGAGCGAGTCATGCGCCAAGACAGCGGACGGAGACTCCATGCCTCCTTTCAAGAGGGAGTGCGAGTGGGAGGGGGAGGGGGGAGGGGGGTTCGCTTTCTCGTCGATGTGCTCGCCGTGAGGAGAGAGACGAGACACAGCAACAGTGAGGAGGACCCCGTATGTACGGAGTACTCCGTAGGAGAAGGCGGATTTGGGAGTCGGAGCCCGAGACATGATGGGCCAGTGGTGCCGCCCAGACTCGGTGTCTTTCCCGTACCGTCGAGGTGCATCCCTTAGCGGTGCGCCCTCCCGTCCGTGTAAGTCTAAGTCGACTGGACGTATGGAACTCCCAAAGCGGGTGAAGCAGTGGACTTGACAGCGTGGATCTAGTAGAAGGTGGTTGTGGTGATCAGCATGCAACAGACCGAACCCGGCCAGCGGCTGGAAGAGGGTGCTGCGTTTGGATCCCTTCAGACCTTGATTCCAAATAGTCGTCGCAGCAAGCGAACCCAATGCGAGGTGAACGGGTGCGAGAGCCCGTCTCGATCTCGACAAGCCTTCGAGCTATCGAGATCCCCACAGCTCTTCAGGCATTCCGATGATGAGCGTCCGCTGATCGCGAGGGAAAATGACAGGTCCGGGAGCTCAAGCTACCCCGCGCCCGCGAGTCGAGTCAGGCCAGAGTACGGGGTACTCCGTACGGAGTACAGGTATCAATGGCATCCTCGTCCTCTGCCGCCAATGGCATCCCGCGGATGATGCACCTCTGGATTCCATACGGAGTACTCCGTACCGGCTCCGGAGTACGGATTTTGGAGAAGTCATCCGCTCCGGACAGAGAGAAAGAGAGCCTCCCGTGTCGATACTGTCCTCGTACTTCGTATGTAAGTACGCGCTCGCCCAGGGACATGTCCGGATCTGGAGGCTCCCACGTGGGATTCTGTGTGGCTTCAGAGCAAAGCCCGGGATCCCGCCAAGTCGCGCCAGCAGACCGGCCGCCTCGGACCAGCCAGAGAGCAGCGCCCAATTTCCACCCCGTTTTTCTTGGCCCTGGCCTTTCCTCTCCTCCAGGGCTGAGAGGGGTGTGTCTGAACCCCATACGGAGTACGGAGTACCTCGCAAGCGACAGTCGCCGGATCGTGGTGGTTGTGGCGCGGACAAGACAGGCCAGGGGGTGATGCGCAAATTGCGCGCATTGCCTGTTCGCGGGTGGTACTCGCACATAGGAGCTGAGCAAAGCAAGAAGCAAAAACCATCAATAATACCCAAAATTCGGGAAACCCACCGACTCGGAGAGGGCGGGAGAGAGAACAACAATAGATGCTAGAGGACGAACGGCCGAAAAAACAACAACAACAACAACAACAAAGGGGCGGGGACAAAGATTTGAGGGGGGAGGGGGGGCACACACCGCTTCCCCTCAACGTTCTTGTTTTCCCCGAACCCCTCCAGAAGCTCCGAGCATCCGTCAACAAGATTATGATGAAAGAGAGAAAAAAATGCCCCCTCAGCTTCCTTCAAAGATAGCTTGAGCAAGTGCACCGGCAATCGGCATCGGCAGCCCTTGAGACGGCAGGCGTCAGTCCTCGCTGACTGCATGTAAGACGCAGATCTCACGCCATGCATCCGCAGTGGACGAGAGAGAAAGAGAGAGAGGGAAGAGGGGGGGGGGGGGGGGGGGGGAGAGAAAAACCCGGGGGGGGCCAAAAAAGAAGAACGGCCCCCCACCCCCCCCCTTCAAAAGGGGTAAGCCAAAGGGGGGTATCTCCCCTTGGGGGGGATATTCTTTGTGGGGTTCCGGGGGGGCCCCCTCCCGAAGGCGGTGGGGGGTGTTTTGGTCCCAGCTGCGCGC
>NQYS01000001.1:1551194-1566017 GCA_003055955.1 Escovopsis sp. AC | reverse complement strand
GGGGGGGGGCACATTTGGACGGCGTTTGGCGGAGCGGTTTTCCTTGGGTTTCACGATGCATCCATCAAAGACATGAATAGGGCAAGGGTGACGACACACATACATACGATGACCGCACATGCCGTGAGCATCTTTCGAGCCTCGTCTCATTGTAACACCTCCTCGCCTCTAATTTCATCCACAGGATGCGTCGTCGGCTGCTATGATAAGTCTGCTCGACAAGTCGTCTCCTCGTAGCACCCTGCGGCGTCCCATCCTCGCAGCCTATCCACTAGAAGCGCACGCCCCGGTGCCAAAGCTCATGCTGTCACCGTTCCTAATTGGTTGCGGCCACAGCATTTCCACCCCGGCCCAAAGTCTGCCCGCCTCGGCCTCTTCCTCCACGGCCACGGCCTCCCCGTCCTCTAGACGGCCCATCCACGCCCGCGGCAGGAGCCGCGTTGATATACGCGCCTTGGCCCTGCATGGGCGGTGTTTGAGATGGCTGGGCTCCCGAATAGTCCCCGTTGCTGTTCCCGCCGTTCCCGCCGCGACCGCGACCCCGACCCCGACCGCGGCCACCCCTGTCGCCGTTGTGGCCTCCACGTCCCTCGCCCTGGGCGGGCGATCCCTGTGAGTGGTGTGTCCCTCGGCCTCTTCGTCCGCCACCGGGAGCATCTAGGCTCGCCGGGGGGGGCACGCTGCTGTAGAAGCCCTGTCCTGAAGCAGGTGAACCCTGAGGGCTCGGACGGTAGGGAAGCGTGCCGTGCAGCGTGTTGCCCCCACCACCGCGCTGGCCCCGACTGTTGGGGCTGTTGCGTCCGCGAGGGGAGTTGGAGCCGCCGACGAGCGCGCCGTGCCACCCCCCTCTCAGCGCGGGCGGCGCAGAAGCGTCTCTGTACTGTGTCACGCCCGGCGGGGCGTATCCTCCGGTGCCCTTGGCGGCCTGCGAGGCCTGCCTCTGTTGAGACTGGTGAGAAGCGGAAACCACTTGCTTTTGAGTGACGTTGAGCACAGAAGACGAGGAGACCGTCTGGCCGCGGAAACTGGGTGCCCTCTCCCCAAGAGTGGTGCCGCTCATGAATGAGGTATCCCACACAACGTCAAGGAGAAGTGCGGTGGCCGTACGGCTGATGCCGACGACGGTGCCGCGGATTCCCAGGGGAACCTTGCCGGCGGCGGCGACGAACAAGACTCTGTCTCCAAGCCCGAACTTCTGGTTTCCAAGGATGAGCTCGGCGTCCGAGGGCTTCAACAACGCGGCCCGGGGGACGTGGCAAAGCTTCTTGCTGGAGCGGTCCTGAGATGCCTGGAACACCTGAGCGCCGACGTTGGCTAGAGCTGTCACCACCTCCGAGTCCAGCTGTTCGGCCTCGAGAGGGACCTTTTCGAACTTGCTTGTTTCCTGTTTCTTGAGCCATGCGACGATGTCCTTGACTCTCTGAGAAGCCGCGTCCGAGTCTGACCAAATGTCCGATTCGAGGATATCGCTCTTTTGCGGATTCTTCTGGATCCCTGCAAAGAAGTCGGGAAATGAAATCATGTAATCCGCAATCAGTTTGACTGCCGCCATCGAAAACTCCCAGCCCGCCTCCGTCTTTCGCGAGTATCCAAGGACCTTGAGCTTTCTGCCTTCAAACTTCAAGTTCAGTCCGAGGTTGAGCTTCAAGCCAGCGCCGGAGAGGACTTGGAAGGACGAGGTGATCTTGCTCAACACCAGAGGGTGCAGACCAAGTTGCTTTGCGACCGCAAAGGACGGCGTGTATGGGTTGCTGCGTCCTGCCTGGCGGATGATGTCTGCGGCAAACTCTGGTTCCTTCTTCTTTGCCATGGAGATGAAGATTTCCATCTTGTTCTCTTCCTCGTAGGCTTTCACCTCCAGAGGATCGCCGTAGGCAAAGTCTCCAAGGAAGAAAGCTCTTGTGCCCAACGGATATTCTTCTTCAAGCGGAAGCGCCTCCTTCTCGATGAATCGCTCGTCCTCGTTGACCACCTCCTCAACGATTGTCTGACCTGCATAGGCCTTGCGCAAGCTAGGATTTTCCGCGTACTCCTTGATCAGAGCCCCTTCCGCTGTTCGGATGAGACCTCTGAGCATGTGAACGTGGACCAGACACTCCACAGGTCCGATGGTAATCGCAAAGCGCTTGGCATGCCAGTTTTCGAGGTACTCGGCCTCTCTGTCAAAGTCGGTTGCTTCCCTGTTGTGATGATCCCTTGTGATGATGTCCTTGCCGTTCTCGGCTAGTTCATAGGAAAATAGCTCGTCCTGTACCTTGATAACCTTGGCCTCCCTCAAGAAGGGATATCCAACAAAGCAACGCTGACCGAGCTTGCGTTTCCAGGTCTCGGTCTTTGACGACGTCTCGGTCTCTGTCAGGTTCACAACAACGCTTGGGTTGCGGCTATCCTGTTGAAAGACGTTGACTCCAAAACCCTCGACGAGTGATGCTGAGAAAGGCAGCGTGTGCAGGGATGGAAAGCCTGCAAGTGCCTCGATCCTCAGCAAAGCGCCATCGGTCAGACCTGAGATGTGTTCCAGTCCCACGATGTCGGGCAGATCGAAAATGTTCTCGACGCAGCGGCAGTTCTCGATATTATGGAAGGCTTCGGGGAGCGGCGATGGGTAGGTGAAGTTGACATCTGCGGAGAACGTGAATTTGATGGGGACCCCGAAGCCGTTTCGGGCCTTCTCGTCGTCACTCAACAATTCGTTCTTTGGGCCCATGGCGGCAAGAAGACGGGCCTCGTCGATGAAGGGGATCTTCACCACAGCTTCCCAATCCTGCTTCTTGCCGTTCATGTCCAGCTCGAAGTCTCTGGGGTAGAAGTCGATGATGGGAGAGCTGGGATTTGTCATGAGGTCGTGATAGACTGTGGGCACAATGCTCTTGCTTCGATCGGGCAAAACGCCCATGAGCTGTTCGTAGGGTCTAAAAGGCTGGCCCTTCTTGAAATTCATGTCGGCACCGATGCCCTTCACGACATCTAAAGATGGTCAGCTTGGGCGAAGAGGGCGTGCGTCGTTCCAGTCAGTCTTACCAGAGATGAGGGGAGCATAGTGGTAGCCGTAGTACCATGGCCACGATGCGATCCCCTTGTAATAATAGTACAAAACCCATTGGAGACCCTGGACGTAGTTCTCGCAGAGTTTCTTCTGCTCCTCCTCAAACTTGGCTTCGGGCCATTCTTCAAACTTGTGCACGTAGTACTTGAGCTTCCAGGCTCTGTACTTATCTTGGTAGAGCGTCTCGTAGTGCTTTTGAGCATCCTCAACAGTGACGTCGACAATGAGCGCTTTGTCGTACGAGTTAATGACGCGGTAGGCAGCAAAGCTGCCCTCCTCGTCCTCCTCGTCCTCTTCCTCCTCATTCCCACCAGAATTGCCTTGAGCCTGGGCCGGGAATGACAAGATCAGGCTTCGGTCACCGCTCTCGTTCTCTTTGGTCGCCCATTCCAGGTGCATCGTTTCCGCGAGATCCTGGACAAACTTGCGATCTGCAGCCTTGAGGCTGGCGCCCAAGTCGAGCGGCTGCTTCGACCTGGAGGAGACGAAGGGACGGATCTTCTGTTTCCAGAGATCCCTCTGAAAGGACGTGATGACCAGCTTATTAGACTTAGGAGTCTTGCGGTTGGTACGGTTCTGTTCCTCCTTGTTCTCCATCTGCTTGGATGCGAACCACTTTTCGTCGGACACGTCGCTCTCGAAATTCTGCAGCTCGGTCTTGCTAAGACCCTCCAGAAGAAGCTGTAATCGAGGGATGCTGATGACGCCGTTCTCGTTGATGTAACCGTCGCATTTTGGCAGAGTGTCCATGTATAGCCTGAACATGTTGGCCAAGGCGCCTTCGTTGATGTGTAAACCGGGAAGATTTGGCAAGAAGTCGTTTCCGATAAAGAACGCCATCAAGATGAAATCGTCGATGACCCTTTCGAGGTCGAAGGGGAAGCTGAGAGTGCCTTCTTTTTGAAGGCCCTGGAACTCCAATTCGAGATATTCTCTCACTATGCAGAGATGCAGGAGGAAAAAGTTTTGATGCTCGAGCTCCTTTGACTTTCCCTTGGAGGCTCTTCCGAATGTGACTTCCTCACGCAGAAGGCAGAAGTGAGGGTCATGGCTGAGAAGGCCGAGCATGATCAAGTCGGCATCGAGACCGTAGAGACAGTGGCGTACGTTTGGGTTGTAGCCCGGCTGTGCCTTTGCATTTCGGATATACTCCATGATCTTGTGCTCGCCCTCGCCGGGGACATCGTGGCCGGAGAGGACGATTTCGCATCCCTGCCAGTCAGAATCCTCCGAGACCTTTTTATTGACGAAGTAACGAAGCTGCTTGGAGAGTTTCGCCATGAACTCGGTTCCTGTCTTCAGGTCAGCCCGTAGCCGCTTGTTGTTTTTCTTTGGAACTTGGACAAACCCGGAGTGATGCAATTGCTGTCGAATGGCGCCTCTTTCGGCAACTCTATGCCGTCTTTGATCGCCTTGTCACGGGCTCTCTCGGCATCTAGCGCCGTTCGAAAACGTCTCGCTCGCTGTTGATTCATCTTGGCGCGCGGGGCGACACCGTCAATGGCCATGAAGAAGAGCTGCTTCGGTTTGATCTTGCCAAACAGATGCTCGATGTAATTGAAGATCCTGGTGAACATTTCCTGCTCGCTCAACCGAAATGTCGCATCTTCGCCCGCGTCCTTGTGCGTACAGTTGTGGATGATACCGTTCATGTCGAGCTGGATGGGCCAGGATTAGCGCCCAATTTGTGAAGGTGGCATCGCTGGGGAAAGGGGGAAGGGGGGGATCCGAACATATAGACAGTCGAATTCGGGGATGCGATTCTCTGCTATCAACTGCGAGATGGCAGGATAGCGCTCGGAGAGCCATCTGAAAAACTTGGGAACACTGTGGCGAATGCCAATTAGCGATCTCGGTGTTGTCGAAATAGCAGGCCGTGCGACATACCCCATGATGGCAATCGGCAGGCGATGATGCGCCTTTCCTCAAGTTACAAGAGAAACCGAAGACAAAGAGGAACCTCGAGGCCGAAAATGATGGGAGGGTCAGGTCTTGTGGCACAAGCACGGCGGAGAAGGTTCAGCGTCAAGCCGACGAGCCCAGCCAGTCGTGGTAGGATGAGGAACCGAAGAAGAGGACGCCAGGAAGAAGATGCTCCGCGCTTCGGTCGACTCGAGAGTGCAATGCGGCGTCGTCGGGAAAAGGAGCGTCTGAAGAGAACTTGAAGTAAAAGGCGTCGGCCGTGGAAAGGACAAGGTAGAACCTGTAGTCACTGGGAGGAGGAGGAGGTTGAGGGATGAAGAGGCTCCGGGAGTTCTATTCGTATGTCGAACCTCGCGCTACCTGGACTTTGCGCCGTGTGGCTGATGCTCCCGGATGAGTCAGCCTCAACAAGGTGGCGAGACTTCAAGTCGAGAGAGGTCGAAAGTCTCTTCGAGGTACTCCGTACTCCGTACTCCGTAATCCCACTGCCTTTATGGCTTGAGCAGATCGACAAATCGCGCGAAAAGGAACCTAGACGATACTCGTGCTTCAGGCAAGGTGCATGTGCCCAACCCGCAGGGCGGCAATGCCAGTGATCAATCGCCGAGGGGAAGGAGGCACCCACGCAGAGGTTGCCCCAATCACGGACGAGGTATGGAGGGGAAGCTGAAGTGGCTTGGACTGGCAAGCGCAAGCGGGCAGTGGAGGGGAAGGCGGGGCAGGAGTACCCCGTACGCAGTAGAAGTACGGAGTAGCTAAATATCCGTACTACCTCAGCGTACCTGTACCGGTAGCTGAGGACGGGGTTGGCTGGCCAATGGCAGGCTCCGGTGTCCTGTGCCAGTAGCGACGTCCGCCGCGTCTAGGGCGTCTAGGGCGCCTGTTTGGGCCTGGCACCGATGTATCGATACGGCGAGGGTACACGTAACGACACGGGTATGAGCATGTACCGGTACCTCCACGAGCACCTGGCACCTCAGGCGCGGCTCCATCATGATTCGGATTGGATGTTCCAAGTTGAAGGCGCCTTCAACGCCTCAGCCTTGCCCTCCCAATTTACGCGACGCGCACAGCAGCAGCAGCAGCAGCAGCAGCAGCAGCAGCTCTTTGACTCTCCAAACAAGTTGCACGCTCGGCGCCTTTTCATCCCAATCATCAACCTCTCGGTCTGTGATATCAATCAATCAATTCATCTTGCTGCGTCATCCACAGAGCACATCGCCGAATTTGATTCGCCTGGTTGCATACTCCTAAGGTAGCCTGACTTGAGACGACCCGCCCCGGCTTGCATCTGGCATCAACTGGTCGGCTTCTTTCGCAAACCTCGATATCCCACCTCTCCAATCACAATGGCGCCGCCTCTGGGCTCGGACGTCGATGTTGACGGTCAGCAGCTCTCTTGCGTTTTGGTGGTCGCGGACGAGGCTGACATCCGTGTTCATAGTCGATATGGTGCACGAGGAGGAAGGGGATCACATGGCAGAGCGCATCATCAACGAAGGTGAGCTTCCCCAGAGAGTGGTCTTATCCCTCTGCTGTGATCTTGCTAATCATGAGATAGAATACAAGACATGGAAAAAGAACAGCCCGTTCTTGTACGACATGCTCCTTGGGTAAGATGGATGACCCGATCTTGCATGCTGCTGCTGCTGCTGCTGCTGCTGCTGCCACCACTACTTCCCTGTTCTGGTTTTTTCTAACGCTCTCCAGCACGGCGTTGACTTGGCCAACCCTCACTGTCCAGTGGTTCCCAGACGTCAAGATCCCAGAGGGCAAGAATTACTCGTTGCACCGCCTTCTGCTCGGAACACATACCTCGGACGACAGTCCCAACTACCTCCAGATCGCAGATGTCCAGATTCCCAGGGCAGTCATCCCGAATCCCGACGACTACGACGAGGACCGTGGCGAAATTGGGGGCCACGGCAAGGTGCACGACGCTGCCCCCATCAAATGCGAGATTGTCCAGAGGATCGAGCACCCCGGAGAAGTCAACAAGGCCCGCTACCAGCCCCAGAACCCCGATATCATTGCCACTCTCTGCATCGATGGCAAGATCCTCATCTTTGACCGCACCAAGCATCCTCTTCGGCCGGACACGCCAGGCAAGGTCAAGGCGCAGGTCGAGCTGGTCGGCCACAAAGCAGAGGGTTTTGGCCTGAACTGGAACCCGCACGAGGAGGGCTGCCTAGCTTCCGGAAGCGAGGACAAGACCATGTGCTTATGGTATGCTGGCCTGGGTTTTCGCCTGCCACTCACATGACACGAAGCTAATCTGGACGTAGGGATCTCAAGACCCTCGAGGCCGAGTCGAGAATATTGAGGCCGGCTCGTAGGTATACGCACCACAGCAACATTGTCAACGATGTCCAGTACCACCCCATCTCCCACAACTTCATCGGGTCGGTTTCCGACGACCAGACCTTGCAGATCGTGGACATTCGACATCCCGAGACGAACAAGGCCGCTGTCGTCGCCACCAAGGGCCATCTAGACGCGATCAATGCCCTTGCCTTCAACCCGACTTCCGAGGTCCTTGTCGCCACGGCCTCCGCGGACAAGACGATCGGCATCTGGGACCTGCGAAACGTCAAGGAGAAGGTCCACACGCTCGAGGGCCACAACGATGCCGTCACGTCGCTGGCTTGGCACCCGACCGAGGCTGGCATTCTGGGAAGCGGCAGTTATGACAGGAGGATCATCTTCTGGGATCTATCCCGCGTCGGGGAGGAGCAGCTGCCGGATGATCTCGACGACGGCCCACCGGAACTGTAAGTTGACCCGCCCGTCGCGTCCCACCTTCACGTCGGCTGCCGTCGGGGCGCATTGCATGTCGCTAACAAAGAACCCTCCCAGACTTTTTATGCATGGTGGCCACACAAATCACCTGGCCGATTTCAGCTGGAACCTCAACGAACCCTGGTTTGTCGCGAGCGCTGCGGAGGACAACCTCCTGCAGGTGTGGAGAGTCGCGGACTCCATCGTTGGTCGGGACGACAGCGAACTGCCAGTGGATGAGCTCGACCTATAGGCAAGGTACATGATATTACAGTGGCCATTGTGGGCTTGATTTTGCGGGATTGTGTGATTGGAATCCCCCCGGGGGGGGGGGGGGATTTGCCGCACACATCAAATACGTTAGCAAGGTGAATTGAAAAATTCTGATCCCAGTGTCTGCGGTTGATGCTCTCTGAACCCTTCCAGCGAACTGCAGTCCCTCAACCAATCACTTCATGGGAATTACTCTGGCTGCGACCGGAATTGCGACGAGGCTTGATTGTTTTTCCATGGATTTTTCTTCTTTTCTTCATCACGACAACCAACCCAACCCTAACCCTGATTGATACCCGCGTTTCACCTCCTCTCAGATTCTCTTCAGATTTGTTTTCCTTCTCAACATCAACAAAAGCAGACCGACACGCGCGGATTGGTTGTTTATTCTGAACAATAACGAAGCGTTCGTCAACTATGAATTTCTCCCGGACTCAAATGACTTGCCCACGCTCCCTCCTTCCGCTTGTTGCCCCTATTGTTCCCCCTGATTGTCTTATTGAATTGCAAAACAGGGACAATTGATCCTCAAGGAAAAGTGACGTTTGATCCTCACGAAGAATTCATCCTCACGCGCTTCCGGCACCGTGAAGACCTTCGACTTCCAGTCCTTTAAATCCCCGACTTCCCCGAGACTCCCCATCCCAGAAGCAACAGCCATGTCGGTCCCTCGACGACGCACAGCTGCCAACATGCACAGCGACCGCCCCGTCTACGACATGGAGCTCCCCTTCGATCCCAACACGCTGACGCAGAGGGCGCGAGACATGGGTTTCGGCCGCCTCGACGCCGCCGTCTTCGCGCACGTCGCGCTCGAGAAGGTCCGCGAGATTGCCGGCAGGAACCAGGGCCAGCCCGTCTCGGCCCTCGAGATCGCCGAGGCCATCAAGGCGCACGCCGCCGCCGAGATTGAGCGCCGCGAGGAGGAGGAGGAGGAAGAAGAGCGGAAGCGGCGCGCCGTGGAGCAGGCGGGCGTCACCATCTGGGACGAGATGCAGATGGACCTTGACTTTGACGCGGACCCGGTCGAGCTGCTCAAGGACCTGACCAAGGTGGTCGCCGTCGACGAGGACGCGCATGAGATGAGAGTCAAGCGGTTCGAGTTCAGCGACGAGGCCAAGGACGAGTTCTTCGACGGCCAGGACCCGTATGCCTTTGCGCCAGACTTGCTGGATCCGCCGCCGCCGACAATGACGACGACTGCTGCTGCTGCTGCTGCTGCTGCTGCCCTGCCCCCGAGGCAGGACCTCATCTCCAACATGTGCCAGAACATCGAGCTGGCTGTCGAGCTCGGCAAGCACCTCCACGCGAGGGACATCCTCAACCTCTACAAGGCGAACAAGGCCTTCTACCACGCCGTCAACAGCTACCTCATGTCGAGCGTGCGCTCGTGGGTCACGCACCACTGCCCGGACGCGGCGCGCGTCTTCAACTTCAAGCTCTACAAGAGACACCTGGCCGTCGACCCCGTGGGCCGGACCTGGGGCGAGCAGGCGCGTGACAGGCCGGCCGCATCTTCGTCCCCGTCCTCGTCGGCCGCGGCCGCGGACGCGCCCCAGGTGCGCGCCGTGCCCGGGCTGCGGTACCTGCAGCTGGTCATGGGCCGGGACAAGTACTGCCGGGAGATGATCGCGATCCTGGCGCGCAACGGGCACCCCCTGCCGCGGACGATGCACCGCACGCTGCTGCGTCTGTGGCTGCTCATGGAGCTGGCGACGTCGCTGCAGCGGGAGGCGCTGCTGCGCAACCGCGAGCTCTGGGCCGACGGCGACCTCTACAACGCGCAGCTCTTCTTCATGAAGCTGGGCCTGCACTTCAACGACCCCGTCTACGGGCCCAGCAGCTGGGACCTGCTGCACCTCATGATGGGCCAGAAGGGCCTCTACCCGCTCTGGCAGCTGCTCGCCCGCAAGCGCTTCAAGACGCTGCCCGAGCTGCTCGCCCTCCGCGTCCGCTACGACCTGCAGGTGCCCCCGGACCACTGGGGCGAGAGCTTCTTCGACCGCGCCATCCACGGCGTGCCCTTCCACCAGGTCGGCGTCGGCCACCTCGAGGGCTGGGGTCTCGGCGAGAACCACCTCCTGCGCCCGGACGAGCTCATCCCCATGGAGGCCGTCGCCCGCGGCCTCGAGCTCGACCGCCACCTCACCCACATGATGCTCTGGGGCCTATTCGACTGGGACACGGGCGACAACTACGTCCCCGGGCCCCGGGACATGTACATCTCCGACGAGGACGACGTCCTCGGCGACGCGGACACCTCCCACCACTGGACCGCCAAGCACGTCCTCAAGAAGCACTTCCCCCACCTGCCGCCCGCCCTCCAGAGCGACATCATCGAGGACGACGAGGACCAGCGCCTGCGCGCCATGGCCTGGTGCGGCGACAACATCGACGACTACGAGAGTGTCGACGAGGAGGAGGAGGAGGATGAGGGTGGTGAGAACGCCCACCGCGGTCGGGACGTCTACACCCTCGACGACGAGATCAACCGCGGCTTCATCGTCCCCCACCAGGACAAGAACCACATCTCCCAAGTGCCCCCGCTCTCCGACAAGGCCGAATGGATCGACTTCGTCAGCGAGGCCCTCATCGGCGCCGTCCCCGACCTGTCCCCCGACGAGCGCCTGCGCACCGAGTCCTGGAACAACTACCAGCCGTGCGAGCTCGGCGGCGGCGGCGGCGCGGACTGGGACTGGGCCGCCTGGCTGCGGCAGCACGAGCACGACCGCCGCGCGGCGTCGAGCTCCGCGGGCACCACCACCACCACCACCACGGGCCAGGACTCGAGCCTCAGCCTCAGCCTCAGCCTCTCCGCGGACACGCACTCGCACTCGCAGGGGGGCGGACCAGCGGGCTACGAGAACATCAACTACGTCGGCGCGTTCGAGGGCCCCACCAGTCCCGGCGCCGTCTTCGACCATGGCGTCAACTATCTGCCCATGGAGGAGTAGACATGGATGTACGGAGTGCCCTCCGAGCCCAAATCGCGCAGCAGGACCTTCAGAGGCCATCTCCCTTGTGTCACGCTCGCATCTCCCCCCTTGGGTCAATGCATTGATTGGATCGTCCCATCTCAGAGGGCCCAGAGGGCCTGCGATACTACTTCTTCCATTCATCAATGTATGTAGTTGATCACGGTGGCCAGCCACATCGGCACGCTGAATCGGGACAAAGATAGCCTCGGCACGGCTTCTTCTCTACAGCGTGACTCTGTGTCCCACCCCCCCTTGGCCTCTTTTTTTTTATTTTTTGGGCAACGCGCCCCGTGACTGCTCGAGTGCTCGCAGATCCCCCCGCCCTCGGCTTGTCAATGCCCCTTTTTCAAAGCACGATCTTACAAGCTGCGTAAAGACAGACCCTCACTAAATTGAGAGACATGCTCGAGTTTCGAAGGAATCAAAGCCAAGTATCATGATGAAAAAATCGATAGCATCACACAAGCACCCCAAACACAGACATGTCAAGCCCGTCCCTCTGCCCCTGTCATCTAGAAAGAAAAAGAGTAAAGAAAAGGAAAAGAAAACGGGCACGCAACAGCGCCGAGAAGGGGAAGCAAAGAGGCAGAACGATACTACTCTTCACCGACGAGCATTCATCCATCAGGAGTCCATATATTCCAGACAGCCAGGTCGAGCGCAAGAGGCATCTTCGTCTCCGGACTGGTCCAGGCCAGCGCCGGCAAAACTGGAAATTCTTGAGTCAACCAAGGCCAAGGTACTACCTACCCTTACACACTCGCTCTCGCTATGCACCAGCACCGGGACAAGAGGATTCCAGCAAAATCAGAAATGAAAAACCACGTTCCGTCCCAGGATATCCGAGGCCCAAACAATACCCGTCTCGCCGAGATGGCGTCTGGTTTGCCCGCCTTGCCGCTTGCCCCGCCCTCTTTCCGTACACTTCAACTTCCCTCTCCCCTTCCCCCTTGATGGATCCTCGACCCCTATTCCCCATTCTCCTCTTTACCCCCCTTTCCCCTCTGATCCACCCTTCTCCTCCTTCTCCCCCCTCCCGCGGTGATATCCCACGTCCCACCCCCTCGAAAATGTGCGAAAGAGTATAGTACCGATCCGATCTCCTAGCAAAAACTGGACCACGCAAGACTCGTCAACCCAGCAGCAGCCCGTGGTGTAATTCACTTTTGTCTTCCAACCTTTCCGGTGATGCCACAACCCGCCGAAAACAATTACCCGACACTCCGTCCCGAAAAATAGTCCTCCAAAAGCCGATACGCACCTGTTCCCTCCGCCCCCACCTTTTGTTATCCCCTTTGAAACAGCAGTAGGCCAAGTCGAAAGGTGTATCTCGCCAAAGGTCAAACCCTCGTTTTTCCCCCATTTCTCTATGTCGGTCATTCCAAAATGTTTTTTCTTGCCATCGTCGTCCGAATGCGGAAAGATGGAGGAAATGAAAATCAGGCCACAGCAAATGACTCGCACCCCATATGGAAAGAGAAAGATCACAGTTGAATAGAAAGCCTTCTACCGCTCCGAAAGAAGAAGAAGTCGCGCTGGCCCCGCAACGTCCATGACGGCGGCACACCCCCCACCCAGCACTTAGTAGTAATCAGTCATCTAGGCGGGTGACTTGCTGGGAGTGCCTCCTGTGCCATTCTGGCGTCCATCGCCGCTGCCGACCGTAAGGCTTCCGATTCCACTAGAAAGAAAGGCGAAGGGGTCGGCCTCGTTTCCGCCACTGTTATTGTTGTTGTTGGCGCCGTAAAAGTTGTTCGAGGGGCCGGCTGCGGCAGGACCGTTGCTCGCTGACTGGAAGGCCGCCTCGGCAGCTCTGCTGTCAAAAGGGCCTCCAGGGTGCGATCCGGGGGCCGAGGGGAACCCCTGGGCGTTCAGGGAGCCGGGGTAGCCGCCGGCACCGCCGCCGAGGCCCGAGGGGAGGAAGTGACTGGGGGGGGCGCCAAAGTGTTGGTTGTAGCCGCCGCCGGATCCAAAAGCGCCGCCGGAGGCAAAGGGCCCGGGTCCCGGTGTACCTGCCATCGAGGCTTGGCTCATGCCGTACTGGGATCCGTTGTCCATGGGCGAAGGGTAGCCAGAGTCCGCGACCACGGCAGCACCCGCGCGGCTGGCTCCGCAACGGAGGCAGCACACATTCTTCGCAAAGTTGTGGTAGCCACAGACCTCGTTGCCGCATTTCCAATCACCGGCGCGGAAGGGCACGACGCCTCCGCCGCCCATGCGCCCGCCATGACCCATGGGACCGTGATGAGGGTGGTGAGGGGGAGGCATCATTGCTGGAGGACCATAGCTGTAGCCGTAGGAGCCGGCACCGCCCATATCGGGGCCAGAGCCAACGGCCGGGAAAGAGCATCGGAAGCAGGCTGTGCGACGTTGGAAGTTGGAGAAGCCGCAGGAGGGGCACGTCCAATCGCCTGGTCGGGGGCGATTCTTGCTGGGAGGAAAAGGGGTCAGGATGTCCTGTGCTCGGTCCAATACTCTGCTGGATGAGGGAGAGACTTCGATAGCCTTCTCGTTTAGTGCTCGTCCATTCATGCACAAGCTCTCAGCGGCCTATGACAAATTGCATTTCGATTAGCATCAGTACGTTCCTTTTCCCTTTCATATTTGTTTCGTCTCTCCTCTGGGCCGAGACACACACACACACACACACACACACACCCCGTCCCGCCCTTTCCCCTTTTGCCCCTTTGGAGCTGCAGCCAACAACTCCGACGCAATGCGCAAGGTTTCAGGAAGAGAGGGTGGGTGTGTGGGTTGTTTCGACATAGGTCACACTCACCTCTTCGTGTGAAGAGAAAACAGCAAAGCCTGTGCCGGTCGGTTTGTGCTGCTCGGGGGTTCGAAGTGTCCAGAAGGCGATGGGCCGGCCGCCAAACTGCGTGAACCAACTCTCAAGCTCAGACTGGGTTGTATCGTGCGGTAGGCCCGACATGTGGAGGACTTTGCTCCGTTCGGAGAGAAAAGCCCTGACGTCGGCGCGGGCGTCCATGGGTCTCGTCAGGACGTCGGGATGGTCCTGGGGGGGTTGCGACTTTCGAATGAGGCCTCGGAGGACACGGGCGAGGGTGATTGCTTCTTCCATTGCCCGACGGGGGGAGGCCGGAGCGAGGGCCTGGAGATGGAAGGGAAGGTTGTGTTTGATGGGTGCGCTGGACTGGACGGGCTCGACCTCGAGGGCGGCACAGATGTTGGACAGCATCGAGGGCCCGAACGGTAGGGACTCGGGGTGGTGTTGCTGCCACCTCTGATATTCGGTCCGCAGGTCAAACGTCCGGGAGTGCTGCAGATAAGGGGGAAGGACGACCGCCTTATCGCGGGCCTCTCGGGGGAGCTGCACACGCAGGTCCCAGGCATCGAGGGTGACGAAGACAAAGTCGAGGTTCTTGGACGTGAGGTACTCCGTGGCAAAGGCGTCGAATCGGGAGATGGCATCTCTGAAGGTACCGGCGTTTCGAACGTGTTCCCAGGTGAGGGTTGTTAGACTTGCTGTGAATCAAAATCTCTCGTCAGTTTCCATTTTCCTTTGTTGATTCGAGGATTGAAGAAGAAGAGAAAGACGACGCAATTGCATTTTTGACGACCGATGGTCTCGAAAAGGGCCAATCCCGCCCAGTACAATGGGGCGCGCAACAAGCGAGAGAAGCACAGAGAAGGGGGGAGGGCGGGGGTCGGAAAACGGTGGGAAAAAAAATCCCCCCCAAAAAATATGGAGAAAAACATCGCGGGTCACGATCTGGGAGACAGGCAAGGCCACAAAAGCTCTGCCGTCCCCCCCCCCCCCCCCTTTTTTTTCCCCCCCCTCTCAACAGCCTGTGCTGACGCGCG
>NQYS01000001.1:1501365-1522801 GCA_003055955.1 Escovopsis sp. AC | reverse complement strand
CCCCCCCCCCCCTTTTTTTTTTGGCCTGGCCAATCCACGCCAGGCCTCAGGTTCCGAACATATCAACTCCATCTGCTGCCCCCCTTCTTCTTGATCGCAATAGCTTTGTCTGTCTCTGGGGTGCGACAACTGGCGAATCTCAGACATTGGCCGGACCGGGCCGGGCCGGCCTCGCCTGACTCTCGCGTACTCGTTCCTGTATGTAGTACCGTTGTTCCTCTCTCTCGATTCACCTCCTCCTGTCGGCCCCTGACCCCTCCGCCGCGGGGACGGCCCTGAACGCGGGCGCGGGCATCGGCGGGTCCTTGGGCGTGTCCGTCTCCTCCGACGGGAACGGCGGCGGCGCGCTCTCCTCCTTGCCCCCGCCAAAGAACTTCTCAAAGTCCTCGTTGTCGTCAAACGGCCGCTTGCCCAGCAGCCGCACCATGTCGTCGCGCGACAGCACCTCCTTCTTCAGCAGCTCCTCCGCCACCAGGCCCACCTGCTCCTTCTTCTCCAGCAGCAGGTTGCGGCACCGCGCGTACGCCTCCTCCACGATCCGGTGCACCTCCTGGTCGATCTGCTGCGCCGTCGCCTCCGCGAACGGCTTCTGCATCCGGTTTGGGTCGTTGTCGAAGTGCACCGGCCCCACCTTGTCCGACATGCCCCACTGCGTCACCATGCTGCGCGCCATCTGCGACACCTTCTTGAAGTCGTCGCTCGCGCCCGTCGTCACCGTCGGGAAGTGCAGCTCCTCCGACACCCGGCCACCCATCGTCATCGCCATCCGGTCCATCAGCTGGTTCGTGTTCATCAGGTACGCGTCCTGCGGCAGGTACTGCGCGTATCCCAGCGCCCCCTGGCCCCGCGGGATGATCGACACCTTGAGCAGCGGGTCCGCGTGCCGCAGGAACCACCCGCAGATGGCGTGGCCCGCCTCGTGGTACGCCACCGTCTTCTTCTCCTCCGGCCGGAGCACCAGCGACTTGCGCTCCAGGCCCCCGATGACGCGCTCAATCGCCCGCTCAAAGTGCTCCATCCTCACGTCCTCGGCGTTTTCTCGCGCGGCTGCCAAGTGTCGATGCGTCGTCAGCCACCATAATGGTCCAAAGACAAGGTTGTAGCAGAGCACACAACGTGACTTACCAATCAATGCCGCCTCGTTGACTACGTTGGAAATGTCCGCGCCGGAGAAGCCAGGCGTCAGCGTCGCAAGACGGCCAATGAGGTGCTCGGGCTCCTCCTTGGTCACAATCTTCTTGATGTACACCGCAAAGATCTCCTTGCGCCCGTTCATCGTAGGCCGGTCGATGTAGATGTGCCTGTCGAACCGCCCCGGCCGCATCAAGGCCTTGTCCAGGATGTCGGCGCGGTTGGTGCCCGCCAGCACGACCACCTGCTCGCGGGTGTTGAAGCCGTCCATCTCCGTCAGGATCTGGTTCAGCGTCGCCTCCCGCTCGTCATTGCCCCCGAAGCCCCGGCCACTGTCCATCCTGGCGCGCCCGATGGCGTCGATCTCGTCGATGAAGATGATGCACGGTGCGTTCTTGCGTCCCTCGGCGAAGAGGTCGCGGACCCGTGACGGGCCGACGCCGACAAACATCTCGACAAACTCGGAGCCGCTCACGCTGAAGAAGGGCACGCCGGACTCGCCCGCCGTGGCCTTGGCGAGCAGCGTCTTACCCGTCCCCGGGGGGCCGGCGAGGATGGCGCCCCGCGGGATCTTGGCCCCGAGCTTCTCGAACTTCTCGGGTTGCTTCAGGAAGCTCACAAACTCCATAATCTCCGTCTTGGCCTCCTCCAGACCGGCCACGTCGCTGAACTTGACCTTGACCGCGCTCTCCGCGTTGAACTTCTTCGCCTTGCTCTTGCCAAAGTTGAACATGCCGCCGCCTCCCGTGCGCCCGCTCATTGACCGCTGCGTCCAGAGAATCAGGCCGATGAAGAGCAGCGTCGGGCCGAACGCCAGCAGCAGGTTGCCCATGGTGCTCCCGCCGGCCTCGTAGCTGACGGGGATCCTCTCCGAAGGCGGGATCCCGAGCTGGTCCTGCGCCTCCTCGAGCTTCTTCTCAAAGGACTCGACGGATCCGATCGAGAAGACGTACGTCCTCCGGCCGCCCGAGCCCGAGTCGGACATGCCCTGCGCGGCATCCGGGTGCAGCTCCACTCGGACCTGCGAGCCGTTGATCACCACGAGCTTCTGAACCAGGCCCTTGTCCAGGAACGCCTTCCTCATCTCCTGCCACGTGATCTCCTTCTCCGAGAAGGGCTTGCTGAAGGAGTCAATCGCCCACAACGTGAGGCCGAGGACGAGACCCGTCTGCAGCGCGTCCATCCAGCCGTTCCGCTCGGGTTTCGGCGGCTTGGGGCCCTGTGATCCCGAGGCCTGGTGTTGCGACTCGCCACCGCTCCCGTCGCGGCCCTGGCCCTGCTTCTCTCCGTGGCCGCCGTCCTCCCCGGGGTTCATGTTCTGGTTGAACATGCCGCTCTGGCCCTTCTTCTGCTGCTCCACCTCCCATTCGGCGAGTCGCTCGGCCATGATGAAGATGCATCGCATCAGTCGCCCCTTGTCCATCATCGACAGGTTGCCGGGCCCCTGGCGCATCTTCTCCAAGAGGTACCGCACCTCCTCCGGCGCCCCCGTCTGCCGCAGCCCGACCATGATGTCCTTGACCGTCTGCCTCTGGGCCTCTGGCAACATGTTTTGGAAGGCCTCGAGTTGGCCGATCTCCTCCTCCGACAGGCGAATCCATCCCTCGGGGAGCGGGGGCATCGGCGACTTGGACGCCTCGGCATTGTCGCCCGGCTTGGCTTCGACTTGGGACTCGGGTTTGTTCTTGTCCTCGTTGTTCTTCTGGTGCTCGTCCGGCTGCGGCGGCGGGGTGGGGTTCGAGGAGGAGTAGCATCTTGACTGCTGGATGCCGTACGGGACCGGGAGCGCTCTGGGCTTTGTGGCGAGGATGGGTATCGCGCCGACCCTGCGCGAGGCTCTGGTGAAGTTTACCGTCTGCGAGACCCTTGCGAGCCGGGCCAGCTGGCCCGACTGACGGAGATATCTCGACATGGCGGACCACTACTGGTAGTCGTTGCCCGTCTGCGGATCCACCAGTCCTGGTCTAAGGGGGTTGTCGAGGAGTGGCCCAGGATGGTTCATGGGCGCCGTGATTCGCGCTCTCTCTCTCTCTCTCTCTCTCTCTCTCTCTTGTGCTCCCGTGGATGTCAATCGCGGGGGGGAAACGAGACCAGAAAAAGTATAGAAGTAGAAAAAAAAAGGACGAGTTCGGCGTATGAGTCGTAGGGATTGCCCTCTCAAAGGGGATGATGAAGCTAGTATGTAGTCCGCAGAGCAGAAGACCAGAAGTTTCCAACGCCACCGCGAATTTCTCTGATGACACACACGCCGTCAATCCTTGATCCGCCCACTTTCAATGCGAAGCTTTGCCGGCGGGCAAGGCGGCCAGGTACGCAGGTGCCGCTTTCCACTAAAGCCGAGCCGAACTGCTCGTGCAGGGTAGCCGGAACTCCGTAATGCGTGCTGCATCACGTGATACCCCGCACTCCAATTCCGCCACTTGTTCGTACTCGATAAATGCATAGAATGACGACTGGGCTTAAGTTGGAAGTTGAGTCGCATCCATGAAATGATATCGCTTACTTGCATATTTTCATCAGGAACCCAACAAGAACGAAATCATTGATGGATCGAAGTGCATTCATGGATGATACTGGGAGAAGTTCACGTTTCAAGTTCCCATCGCCCTCACTCTGTATCTCATTTCACTGCTTGGCCTTGCGCCCCGGTGCTCCCTCTGACACAGCCTCTCATGTGTCCCACTGCTCCGGCCAGCAAACCTCACTGGTGCCGTCGCCAGGTCACGATGGGTAAACATGAATCCTTCAAGGGTCGGTTTCGGCCAGGTCCCTCGTCATGAAGATGGATCTGATATGCCCGCCTCCTTTGACAGGGACTCTCCAGATCTCGCCGTCTCTGCGTAAGATCTCCATCAGCCCTGCTTCTTCGTTACCAGGCGTCAGGTCCGGCCAGTCGCGCCAGACCTCGACTCGCAAAGTGGCCGAGAGCGCGTGCCTCCCGATTCCCTCGAGGACGCGGCGAGCCTGTGCCTCATCACCAATCTCGAGGAGGATCACCCTTGGCCCCAGACGGCCGGCCACATCGAGGAGTCTCGAGTAGAAGACGTCCTCGTGATTCCATCCCGGAGGGATAGGCAGGTCGTGGCTCGGGACCAAGGCCAAGGAAGGCTCGTACTTGCGAACCGAATATCCAAGGTTCCCAAGCCCGTACTTCCAGACTCGCGAAGAGACGTAAGGCGGGTTTGAGACCATGACGTCCCACTGGCGCTCTGCAAGTTTCTCAATGTCGTGATCGTGGAAAACATCGCCCGTCTGAACTTCCATGCTCTGTCCTGGAAGCAATGGTGAGATATTGCCCGACTGGACGTTTCGGGCGATGTTCTCGCGCGCGAGCTCAACAGCGGCGGGCGAGATGTCGACTCCCAGGACGTGCAAGTCCTGCATGCGTCCCTGAAGGACCGAGAACAGAAGCAAGGGTATGCAGCCCGTCCCCGTGCAAAAGTCCACGATGTTCAAGCCGCCTTTGCGATTCTTGGCCGCCATGGGGTTCGTCAGCTTCCCGCCCCTGATGAGATGTGCCAGATGATGGGTGTAGGCCTCTGTCTCTGGCCTGGGGATCAGGACCCCCGGCTTGCACCTGATATCGAGGGGCCCAAACGGCTGCGAGCCCAGTATGTACTGCAGAGGAACGCCTCGGCCGCGCCGCCTGCACAGCCTGGCGGTCTTGGACGCGGCCTGCTGTTCGTCTCGCGCGGTGCTTTCAACGTGCTCCCGGATCCATCGGAGCTCGTTGACGGCGGACTCGAGACTTCTGCAAGCGGGCATGAGGGCGGCCGTGTTGATGGAGTGACGCCGGGCCTGACGATGGAGCCATGGCGGGATTCGTGGCATGGGTCGCGGTTGGTGAAGATGCTCCAGTCACGTCCTCAACATTGAAGTTGAAGCCGGGCTTGAGTTTGACGACCGACTCACTCAGCCCGGGGTGCCGACAGAAAATACGTGGCAGCTACTTTATTTCATTCCTCCTCTTGCAAATATAAAGAAGTATACCATGAGTACTCCGTACTCCGTACTCCCAATCCTCACCCAACCCTGACAAACGGAGCTCGACAATGGCCAACAGCCGATGATTAGCCGTCCCTCACCTGGGCTCCACGCCCAAAAGATCCATCAATCAAATCAATCCATGGTCAACGATGCGCCGACGACGGGTCATCGCCCCAGGCCAACGCTCTTCTCCCATTCATGAGATGAGACTTCACCTAAGGAGACTCTGGGAATCCGCCTCCTCGACCTCGTCCTCCTCTCAACGCCGTCATTGCTTTTTGGAATATCGTTTATATCTGTAATCGCCCACATCGATTTGCTTCATCGTCTTCGCTTGCCGTCATTCCCGCGCCTCTCATCCTCTTCGTCAGCCCGTCGCGCGCTGCCTGAAGACCGCCGATCATCTATCTCATCCATCGATCCGACTACACGTCCATCGTCTCATTCTCGGCTTTACCTCCTCATCGTGCTCGAGATCGACTTTTGTCGACTCTTAATATTTAATTCTACGAACCGGCCCGCCCTCTTCTCACAATGAACGCCCCGGATCGGTGAGTCGCTGCGAGTCTGGCCCGTTGTCCTCGTCACTTCGTCCTCATCCACCCTCCTTGGATGACATCTTTTGAGGCGTCGCAACCAGCGGAGCAGTCCTCCAGTGCAGAGATGCCATGGATTGCTGGAGCGACGCACTGAGATCTCAGTGTCTCTGTCTCATGAGCCTCACTTTGGCAGAATTTGTTTCATCATGCTTGGCGCTTGATCTTCTCAGCGGCAGGAGCGCTTGGCTCCTTCGACTGCTCCTTCCTCGGCCTCACTTTCCCATTGCCCCCGCACACGACACGGTTTCAACTCCAAGTTCAAGTTGGAGTCCAACTTTCCCTCACGTTCAAGTGCTCTTCAAGTGCTCTTCAAATTCCATTCAGCCTGCGCATCATCTCTGCATCGACCTCTGCCCAAGTTCTTCTCTGCTTGTTTGTCATCGCGTCCTTGCTGTCACATCCGTCTCCACGCCGAGTTGCCTCCCCCTTTTCGCCCTGCTCTCTCCACCACAATGAGCTGCAACCAGAAACATTTCAACCTCCAGGATGACTTGTTGCGTCCTCCTGTCCTCCTCTGGTTTTGCATGATCCTGTTCAACCATGCCTCGCCAGGGCTGTTCTGACATGTGGCCTAGTTTCGAGCTCTTCCTGCTCTCCGAAGGAGAGAAGAAGATTGAGGAGAAAGTCTACTCTGGTAAGCCGCCCCAGTGCCTTTCCCCACGTCGGACCCAAGCGTCGAGATGCTGACCATCACTACCTCAGGCATGTCCAACACGTCCGACTTTATCCTCAACAAAGAGGATCACACGCTGGGCAATCTCCTCTCCGAGCACCTCAAGGCCCATCCCAACGTCTACATGGCTGGATACAAAAGTGAGACGCGCCCTCGACCCGCCGTCCTCTACGCGAGATCGAAACACTGACCAAGTTCCGCAGTTGGGCATCCTAATGTACCGCAATTATTCATCCGCCTCCAGACAGACGGCACCATATCGCCCCGCGATGTCTTCACATCTGTGTGCGAGAAGCTCATCAACCAACTCGAAATGCTGTACCAAGAATTCACGCGCGAGTGGGAGCTAAGACGAATCACCAACACGGGGGAGCAGGGGAACATGCAGCCAAACGGTCATTAGTGAAAGACTGGGCAGGCAATTCCCTTTTGTTTCGATTCGTCTCATTTTCGGGCGTTTTGGTTGAGGTATCGGGTTTTCTCCCATGGTCTGCGTTTGTTCAAGCATAAATGGAACGGCAAAGCAACGCCTGGAATAAAAACAAAGCATGGCCGTCGTGTTGACGTGTGAACAAGGCCCACGTGTGAAGCTGAAATATGTCGTCTCCCTTGACACAGTGATTGATGGGTGCTTACTCTCTCTTTGTCTCTCTCTCTCTCTCCTCTCCCAGTGCATCAGGCATGAGGCACGCGCAACATCGTCATATTTGTTGGGCACTGCGTCAAGGGCTTGAAATATCATTGAAATAGTAGCTTTTCTATGTTCATTAAGCCGTGACCGGCCCCTCACCTCCCGGAATCAACTATCAGGACACACATTAGCACCTCAAGGAGATAGGCATGTGCCAAGGACTCATACCATGCATATATTATTCCCGTTCAACAGGATCTTCGGGAGCTTTGTGTGGTTTCCAGAGTAGTCACTGTTCTCGTCAGCCAGGAACTCGCGCTCTTGAAGTCTTGCGGCGGTCATTCCGGGACATACAATTCCGTCACATCTTCCAACACCATGTCTTGAAGCGCTCCACGTCAGCTGTCATCTCGCATCACAACTGGTGATTTTTATTTCAGGGTTGTTGTACTCACTGACGTAGTCGTCGAAGCCGAGCAAGGTGCCACTGAACTCTGCCGAGAGCTGTCAGTCATTGATCGCGCGGTGGTGGTTCACGCGCAGCTCAAACCTTTATCGCCTTTCATGATGACCCATATCCTGGAGCCGACGCACTTGTCGATGAGTTCTGGATCGGAGTAGTCAGCGAAATGAGCTCTGGTAAGGATGGATGGATGGATGAATGGAATCACGGACCGAGGGGCAGTAGTTGTGAGGCCATGTTGCTCGATTTCCTGTCTCAATGTTGCAACCGATACTGGGCCTTTCTTCCGTCGCGGATATGTATCGGAGGCTGCTCTATCGCTGAGGAGCTCTGTATCCGCGGATCATGTGTCGCATTGATGTGCCTGGACTCTGGAGCCTCGCATCACGAGTGCGAGAGTCGAAGCAACGACCAGAGCATCAAGATGCCCCGCCGTGGCACGTGAGCGCGCGAGCATGACTCAGCAGATCCTGTGTATGCGGCGCGTTTCATGTGGAACTGCCCAAGTTCTGAATTGCGGAAAGTGCGGAGTACCTCCAGGCTCGTACCTGCTTGTCGAGGCTAGCGGCAACCCTAACCCTGATCTACCAGCAACCCTGGCCCAACTCGGAACAAACCTTCTGCAGACGGAGGGCGGACTGGTGTCTTGTTGATTGACACGTCCTCTGTCTGCCTCGTCGTGGCACACACCACCTCTGACACACTTACTCCGTACAAACACCCATTAAGCTGGGCGCCTTGAGGCTGGGGTCAGACAACATCGTCCCCTCGCAAGGGATGGATCGTTCGCCAACCACCATCATTACTCCAGCTCTCGCGACCTCATTGCTGCCTGCGGCGGTCCGCCTAGCCACCCCCCAGCCGGGCAATGCCGCG
This sequence comes from Escovopsis sp. AC, assembly GCA_003055955.1. Classification (NCBI taxonomy): domain Eukaryota; kingdom Fungi; phylum Ascomycota; class Sordariomycetes; order Hypocreales; family Hypocreaceae; genus Escovopsis; species Escovopsis sp. AC. Next base: position 1,514,441 of record NQYS01000001.1, on the reverse strand, counting down.
CCGCCTTGGAGCAAGATAATGGATTGATCATCACCACTGCTAGCATCCTCCTGCCCACACCTATAAGAATAACGAGAGACCGACTGCCTCCAGCGACAGCGATGGGGAGCAGGAGACGCCGCCGCATCCCATGGCACGTCATCAGAGCTTCTCTTCCTCTTCTGCTCGCAAACCCCCTACGCGCGCCCCGAGACCCGTTCCCCATGAAGACAGCGATGGCCTTCCGTCAGGTACAGCTTCTGCGGGCCCGATCTCCGGTCGCGCGGCACGCGCGGGACGCCGAGCCTAGACCCCTCTACCCGCAGTTGGATACGAGTCGATTTCGGAGCGGGTTCGGCCTGGATCCAACTGCGCCCGGTCGAGGGGGAGATGGGCAGGGCTCGGGCCAAGGCGAGGAGCAGGCGAGGTCTTTGAACAGTGTGCTGGGCTTACCGAAACGGCGACAGGCTGCGGTCTTCGGGGTCGGGCTCGGGATCGCGGCTCAAGATGTGACCATTTCGGTGACGAGGGGACCCGGCAAACCTGTCATCGTCGAGGAACGAGAAATGCCAGATGAGGAGGACATTGGGGAGGAAAGGGAGGAAACCTTGGCCGAGGAAGAACAGTCCGCAGGGCAGCTTGGCCCGACTAAGAGGCAGGTCTCCCCTCCCTCGAGTCCGCTACCTTTCAACATCTCGAGCGAGTCGTTCCACGCCGCGCGCGCCGCACCACTCGGGTCCCCGCAGTCCTTCTGGCGTTACAGCATGTACCGCGGCCCCAAGGCCGACGGCGACAAGAGCGACACAGCCGGCAGGGTCAAGGTGCACTACTGCGGGACGCGCGCCGAGATGGAGCTCGTCTGCAGGCGGCACTTCCTCGGCGAGCCCGTCATCGGCCTCGACATGGAGTGGATGATCTTCTCCAAGGGCACCTCGAGCGCCCGGGAGAACGTCAGCCTCATCCAGATCGCCAGCCCGAGCCGCGTCGCGCTCTTCCACATCGCCCGCTTCCCCGGCGCCGACGGCGACGGCGACGGCGACGGCGACCTGGCCGCGCCCACGTTCCGCAGGATCATGGCCGACGCGGGCGTCAGCAAGACGGGGGTCAACATCCTCGCCGACTGCACCCGCCTGAAGAAGCACCTCGGCGTCGACGCCGCGGGCATCGTCGAGCTCAGCCACCTCTACAGGATCGTCAAGTTCGTGCCGCTCAGGCGCCCGGACATGATCAACAGGAAGCTCGTCGCCCTGGCCGCCCAGGTCGAGGACCAGCTGGGCCTCCCGCTCTTCAAGGGGGACGCGGTCCGCACGGGCGACTGGATGAAGCCCCTCAGCAAGAGCCAAGTGCGATGTGAGTGATCAAAGAGAGAAAAAAAAAGACAAAAAAAACCCTGGCCGCGAGAGCGCAATCGGGAGAGAAAAGGGGCTAACAACCACTCGCAGATGCTGCGTCCGACGTCTACGCCAGCATCCAGCTCTATCACGTCATGGAGTCGAAACGCCAAGCTCTCGACCCTCGCCCCGCGCCGCCCTTCCCCGCAGAGCTCGGCCTCCCCGTGCCCGTCCCGCAATTTGCCCCTACTGGTGCACCCTCGCCATCCGCGATTTCGGGCGACGACGTCGAGACCGTCGAGGACATCGTGACCAAGGACCTCGAGACCCTCTCCCTCTCGCACGTCGCAGCCCCCGCGCCTCCGAAACCAAAATTCTCCTCCAAGGCCGCGAAGCCCAAGTCCAAAGCCACCCGAAGGTCATCCTCTGCGGCAGCAGACCCCCGTGTCCTCGCCGCAGACCTCAAGCTCGAGCAGTACCGCTCCTCGAGGGCCTCTGTCACCACGAGGCCCTCCAGTCTCCGCGCCTACTACCTCTGGGCCGACGAAGACGCCCTGACCCCCGAGTCCATCGCTTCTTTGCTCAGAGACCCGCCGCTGCAGACGTCGACGGTGGCAAAGTACATCCTGGACGCAATGTCTTCGGAGAAGCTACCCTTTGATGCGGCGCGGGCGAGGAGGGAGCTCCTGCCCCACATCCATCCTCATCTCCTCAAGACCATAAGCAGCTTGAAGACTTTCCCCTGGGACGACCCGCCGTCTTCATGATGTTCATGACGAAGAGATCCATTACGTTTCATGATTAGACCTCATTCTTTCCAGGTTCAAATATATTCAATGCATCCGTAGATACCCTCACTCCCAACGTTTGGTCGCTGAATGCCGACCTCGATATTGAAATGATTATTCTACAGCCGTCAATGCCTGTGCCTTGTTTGACAAAATGTGAAAATGCGTGGCTCCATGCAATCCCGCATCTGGTCTGATCGCCGCCTAGGACGCCAGGAGACCCCTCCCGCGGTTGATTTGTACTTTCTTGTCCTCTCCTCCGCTGACGATCCCCCATGTCTTGTCCCAAACGACGCCGAGCACCTTGGCCCCGTCTCCCGCGGCAGGCAGCTTCTTGCCCTCGAGCCACTGCCTGCCGATCGTGTAGACGGGCTCGCTGACGCTGCCGCCGCCTCCCTCCTCCGACGTCGCCGGCCGCACGCTCCGAAGATCCCACACGCGGCAGGTGCTGTCGTGCGAGCCGGACACGAGGGAGTATTCGTTGTCGGGGCAGGCGGAGACGGAGACGACCATGTTGACGTGGCCCCTGAGGGTCATGGCGGCGGTCGCGGCCGCGGCCTCCCTGGGATCCAGAAGGGTGACGTGTCTGGCTGAGGAGCCGGCGGCGACGAGGTTGGCGCCGGGCAGGGCGGCGGCGCACAGGATGGGGTGCATGGTCGTGAGGCGGGAGACCTCCCGCTGCGTGGTGAGATCGATGGTCTTGACGGTGTGGTCCTTGGATGCCGAGTAGGCGACGGTGGAGTCGTGCGGGTGGAAGATGGCGGCCGTGACGGGCTCGTCGTGCAGGGGGATCATGGCGAGGGGCCCGCGCTGGGCGGAGGTGGCCGTGCTGGAGAGCTTCGCGCGCTTGGCGCCGTGGGCCGACGGCAGGGTCTCGGGGTCGGCTTGCGGGGCCGTCCGTTTGGAGGCGGACCACAGGCCGACGCGGCCGTCGGAGGAGGCGGAGAGGATGCGCCGGGTGGAGCCGTTGACGTCGAGGCTGTTGATGCTCTTTTCGTGGCCCCAGAGCTCCATGTTGGGCTTGACGGTGCCGGAGAACCCATCCTCCGACTCCTTGTAGTCCCAGACCATGATTTTGCGATCAAGACCGGCCGACGCCAGCTGCGTTGGTGACAGCCATCGGACTGCGTTGATTCGCTGTGTGTGTCCCTCGCCCTTGCCGCCGGGTGTAACGGCGACGACCTTTCCCGAAGGATTCCAAACCCTGACCAGCCCGTCGTAAGAAGCACTGGCGACCCTCTCGCTGATGATGCTGTCGCCAGTGGCGAGGAGCCCCGCCGCCGAGGTGGAGGATAGGACGTCGACACCGCTGACCCAGTCGTCGTGCTCGAAGCTGGCTTCGTAAACCGGGGGCAGCAGGCTGCGAACGTACTGCAGCGTCAAGGTCGTTTCGCTGGAGAGACCGTTTGTTTTGAGATGCTCGTCGATGCTGGTTCTGAGGAAGGTGCCGTTGGCAAGGAAATCGAATGGGACAGGAGAAGAGGTGTCCAGCATGGACTCGGAATTGAGGATACGAGAGAGGCCATATCGCTTGATGTCTGCAAGGATATCAGCATCTCATCGCTGCCAATCAAAGACATTGATATATTTCGGAGGAGCAAACCTGCGGGAACGAGCAATTGCCTCCTAGACTCGGGCAAGACGAGGTCATCCTCGCTTGTGGTGAAGATGACCTTCACCTGCGCCGGTGAAGGGTCCATTTCTGAGTGGTGTGGATTGGATGGCGGCGCCAAGCCCAGTATTGAGAACGAAGACAGCGATCGCAAAATCAAATAATAGTGCGCTCTGCTAGTACCGAGATCGAGAGCTTTGGAGCGTGCTTGATCCGTCTGTCAACGCGGCGGTGTCGAAGCTGCCAGTCTTGGATAATGATGATGATGTCGAGGACCACATGGAGAATCCAAAAAAAATTGGGAAAAGAGCTGCAGCCTCGTCGATTGGGAGCCCCACTGCGGGGCACAGAACTCAAATTTATCGGGCCAATCAAAGCCAGCGCTGCACGAGGCTGACTTTGGCCCGCGTTTGGGCGTGACTTCTCGCAGCCAAAGTTGGCTTTTCAATCTTCGGAGCGTTCTGAAGTCCGCATCCTCATGCACATGGATGGATGGATGGATGGATGGATGGCTGGCTGACACTGCGCGACTCATGATCCCACACGGCTCCGACTCCCGGATGCAGTGATGCGAACCCGAGAGAAGCCGCCGGAAAGGCGAAGAAGGATTTGTTGGGCGCCGATGCTCCAACTAAGGGTGAGGCCGCGCACCGGTTGGTGGTCTCGTGTTCACTGGTTCAGGACACCTCTTATCTTGAGATCTTCCTTCTTCCATTCATCAAGCTTGGTTGGTGCTTTCAGGGTGTCTGCCGGTGATGCGGTGATATCACGAGAGGGTATTGATGTGAAGCTTCGCAGGGCGCTGAGGCGAAGGCAGGCCAGCCCGGATTTGATTCGTCTGTCCTGAAATTTCTTCCATCTTTCCATACATACATCCATCCGGCGACCCTTTCTTCTCTGCACACCTTCAGCCGTCCGGACCGACCTGAGGATTTTCAACGTCCTGCGGTTGGGCATACCGGTAGGCGAGCACTTATCCCCTCCTTTGCTGATTGGTGGGCAAATAGATGAAGAGCCGTCTTCCGTATGTACGAGCATACATGTACGAGGAGGCCCCCCCCCGGCCGCACCGCAGCATGATCCGTATGTATGTATGTAAGTAAATACATATGGCGAACCGCTGCAGAGCCTGGGCAAAGCCGGGCATGGCAAAACGTGCCATCATGGGAAGGCCGCGAGAGCGATTCTCGTCCTTGGAAGCGGGAATCAGCGCTGGCATCCTTCGAACGAGCGCATCAATGTTCATACATACTCGTGCTCGTACCGACACTCATGTTGATGGGTTTCTGGGCCAATCGACGCACAACTGTCGGGCCGGCCGTTCAACGAGCATTTTGCGCTCCCCAACCGAATCCCCCCGCACATTGGCGGCCACCCGTTGACGGTTGGACGCTGGCTTCTTGACGCTCTCACCAGCATGACCGGAGGAATAGGTACCCAATGGCCACCAGCACGGGCGGGCAGTTCCCGGGACGAACACACCCGCCATGGATTAGACACACACACACCTCGTCTGCAACTCGCCTCCCGCACCTGGCTCGACGCTCAGCTGCAGGGACATTGCGTCAAGCGGCAGGGCAGGGAGGATCCCACTGGCTGTCCTGGCCAGCAATGATGCGACGGTGCTTTGCTGGGGTATGTACTGAGGATGCGCCCCGAGGCATGGCACGAGATGGTACGAGTTCGGAGTACCGGTTCGCAAATTTTGTGCTCGTAGATGATCGGATCAACAAGTCTTCGGTGGTCGCGAGCTGCCCGGTGTTTGGAGTAGCGGATCGGATACTCCGTCTGGCGCAAAAGGTGGCTCCCGCACGGTCTTGAAGGCATCGCCGAGTGGCAAATTCGTGCTGCCTACAGCTTGAGGTATGTAATGTACTACCTTGTCCACGGCCTTGAAGTTCAACTACAGGGACTGTGACTTCGGGCCGGCATCTCCTGGACAGGCCGGACCTTCCATTTTGTGTCGATCAAAAGAACCTGCCTCTGGCAACAGCAACCCGGAGCAGGGAGCAAGAGGTTGAAGTTGCCAACTTCAACGAACGGACCGCAGGTTCATTGAGGTACGGAGTACGGAGTACTTGCATGCTACATGTGCCTCTATCATCCTGGCAAAGGCAGAGGCAGAGGCCGGTCCGGATCCAGGTACCAACTCGGCACAACTAACAGGCCCCCGGGATGCTTCCGTCCACGGTCCATCTGCAGTGGCCCATGGCCATGGTGTTGCGTCCAATGCGGACGTCGAGCATGGCATGATGGAATAAAAGGAATGGAACCAATTAGGTAAAAAAGACAGGATGCTGTGATAGTATCCCAGGCACCAAGCGCCAATCGCCCGAAAATCGCGGCACCTTGGGTACGAAGGCATCTAGGATGCTCGAAAAAAAAAAGCGCTCCTACTACAGCCTGTAGTTCGATGCCCGCCCCTGATTTTCGACCAGCAGCACGGATTCAGATGCCTCTACGGAGAACCGGTAGCAAACCAGCTCCAGCTTCGCGTTGCTGGACCTTGTCACTCACCTATATCATTGATCTACCATATACTAGTACTACATCTCTGTTGAGTCCATCTTGGATGGATTGAGGAGCATATACCCAGCTCTTGGAGCCCAGGGAGTCTTCGGCTGCTTGCCCAACTCCAGATAACACCGCATGTACCGACCTCGTATCCATCGACCCATCCGAGTACCCGACTCGAGTCGTCGGCCTTTCTCGAGACTCGATCGTGGCTGCCCTCGATGGAGCGTTGTTCCTTCCCACCGCGCTGCCACGCCGGGGGCGCCTGCTCGTTTCGTCGGATGAGACTTTCAACGGGAAGGAATCTAAAGAGGCATCGATGCAAAATTGTGAGAGGAAACAATAGAAAGGCGGAAGAGAAGAAAACACCAGAAAGAAGAGATCGCGGACGACGACGAGGTCGCACACAGAGACGAATGGATGGCATCGACATTCTCGGGATGCATGCCTGATGTATGTACTACATACATCCTTAGATGCATGCATTCTACATACATAGAGACGCGCATCGATCCATTGCCTGGGTGAGGGTGGGAGAGAAAAAAAAAGAAGCGCGAACCACCCCACCAAACACTCGAGGCCTGCGTTACATTGCTCCCCCTCCATGAGGCCTTCATTCCCTCCTGCCAGGCGAAAGCACCCACTTCCCCCTCACCAATGGGTTGCGTTGCCTCTAGACCTTGTTCATCATTCTGCAGGCAGGATAGAAAATTTTACTCCGTCCTCAAGCCTCAGCTGGCCTGACTCGGTCTCGCATTTAATCTCTAGTATCTCCTCTCGTCGCAACACCTCTCTCTCTCTCTCTCTCTCTCTCTCTCTCTCTCTCTCTCTCTCTCTCTCTCTCTCTCTCTTTCTCTCTCTCCCTCCCCGTCTCTCTCTCTCTAAGAGTGTCACCCCTCTTTCCCCTCCTCCCTCGTCCATCTCTCCAAAGGCAGACGTGACCCAACATCGACCCGCGCTCTGCGAACCGCCCGCAGATCAACCCGCCACGGCCTCCCATCATATCGCGCAAGCATTGAACCAAGCTCGAGCTGCTTCGAGTACTCGTACATACGAGGTGAGTACGGAATAGCACTGCCCCGTGTCGAGCTCTGGACTCTGGTGGTGACAGAGCCCAGTCTTCACTATTGGCTTAGCTGTCTCTGATTGGCATAGCTCCAGCGCCAACGTCATCCCCTTCTGTCCAACGGACCAGCTGCCTCCTCACTTCCACCAACTTCAGCATCAGGCAGAACTCGCCCGCCTAAAGGCGCTGGTTCGATCCCTCGGCCCGAGAAGCATCGGGATACCCGATCCAAATCACTAGGACAGCTTCAGTCTTGAGCTTCCTAGCCTCGCCTTTCCGTCGTCCTATGTAAGACAATTGATCCCTTCCCCCCCTCTCCCCTCTTCCCCCGCACCGGTCCGGAGCTCGCTGACCAGTGGTATCGCCGAAACGGACAGACAGACAGACAGACAGACAGGCATCAAGAGTCCTCGCCCGACACCCAACTTCACAATGTCTTCCGACGGCGAAACGGTCCGTGACATCAAGAACCACCTGCTCTTCGAGATTGCCACCGAGGTGGCTCATCGAGGTAAGAGAGCGTGCTGTCCTGTCCCGCGGGGAGGAGGAGGCATTTTGTTCCCTGGTTCTGACCTGCTTTGCGCCAGTTGGTGGTATCTACTCCGTCCTCAAGTCAAAGGCCCCCGTCACCACTGCCGAGTATGGCGACCGATACACCCTGATCGGACCCCTCAACCACCACTCGGTAAGGCCTCATCTGCGTCCACTTTCCGGCCAATGGCGGTTGACTTACACGCAGAACAGGCTGCGGTCGAGGTGGAAGAGATGGAACCGACCAACAAGGAATTGGCTGCCACCATGCAGTCCATGAAGGACCGAGGCATTGGCATGATGTATGGTCGATGGCTGATTGAGGGAGCGCCCCGTGTCCTCCTCATTGACACCAAGACCGCGTACAACTTTGTCAACGAGTGGAAATCCGACCTCTGGAGCGTCGCCAGCATCCCGTCCCCGCCCGATGACGAGGAGACCAACGAGGCCGTCGTCTTCGGTTATCTGGTCGCCTGGTTCCTTGGAGAGGTGAGATCGACCCATCCTCGGAACACACATACCTTCCTTCTCCCCCTCCGAGCCTCGTTCTGACCTTACCTTTCATAGTTTGTATGCCACGAGAAGAAGAGGGCCGTCATTGCGCATTTCCACGAGTGGCTCGCTGGCGTTGCCCTGCCTCTGACGAAGAAGCGGAGAATCGATGTCACGACCATCTTCACAACACACGCCACGCTCTTAGGACGATACCTCTGCGCCGGCTCGGTCGACTTCTACAACAACCTGCAATTCTTCGATGTTGATGCCGAGGCTGGAAAGCGAGGCATTTACCACCGCTACTGCATCGAGCGCGCTGCCGCACACTCTTGCGACGTCTTCACTACCGTCTCCCACATCACCGCCTTCGAGTCGGAGCACCTGCTCAAGAGAAAGCCCGACGGCGTTCTGCCCAACGGTCTCAATGTCACCAAGTTCTCTGCTGTCCACGAGTTCCAGAACCTGCACCAGCAGGCCAAAGAGAAGATCCACGACTTTGTCCGCGGCCACTTCTACGGTCACTACGACTTCGACCCGGACAACACCCTCTACTTCTTCACGGCTGGCCGTTACGAGTTCCGGAATAAGGGTGTTGACATGTTCATCGAATCGCTGGCGCGGTTGAACCACCGACTCAAGTCGTCTGGCAGCAAGATGACGGTCGTTGCCTTCATCATCATGCCCGCGCAAACCACTTCGCTCACCGTTGAGGCCCTCAAGGGTCAGGCTGTCATCAAGTCGCTCAGGGATACCGTCAACGTCATCGAGCAGTCCATTGGTCGCCGCATCTTTGAGCGGTCCCTCAAGTGGCACGAGGGCGACTCGATGCCCGATGAGAAGGAGATCATTTCCGGGCAGGATCGCGTCCTCCTGAGGAGGCGTCTCTTTGCCATGAAGCGCCACGGCCTTCCCCCCATCGTCACCCACAACATGGTCAACGACAGCGAGGACCCCGTGTTGAACCAGATGCGCCGGGTGCAACTGTTCAACCACCCCTCTGACCGGGTCAAGGTCGTTTTCCACCCGGAGTTCTTGAACTCGGCTAACCCCGTCCTTCCCCTGGACTACGACGACTTTGTGCGTGGTTGCCACATGGGCGTCTTCCCCTCGTACTACGAGCCCTGGGGCTACACCCCTGCCGAGTGTACCGTGATGGGCGTCCCCAGCATCACGACCAACCTGTCAGGATTCGGCTGCTACATGGAGGAGCTCATTGAGAACTCGAGCGACTACGGTATCTACATTGTCGACCGCCGCACCAAGGGCGTCGATGACTCGGTCAACCAGCTGACACACTTCATGTTCGAGTACGCCGGCAAGAGCCGCCGTCAACGCATCAACCAGCGAAACAGAACCGAGCGCCTGAGCGACCTCCTCGACTGGAAGAGAATGGGCATGGAGTACATCAAGGCTCGCCAGCTGGCCCTTCGGCGCGCGTACCCCAACTCGTTTGGGGGTGACGAGGAGGAAGACTTCATCTCTGGGCCTGAGCAGAAGATCTCGCGGCCATTCTCCGTCCCCGGCTCTCCTCGTGATCGGACGGGTATGATGACGCCTGGCGACTTTGCCAGTCTGCAAGAGGGTCGCGAGGGCTTGAGCACCGAGGACTATGTTGCCTGGAAACTTCCGTAAGTTCAAGCCTTCCCCACTGCCTCAATTTCTCCCCCCCTCCCCCCCCCCTTTCTGGTCCCCTTCTTTCTTGGGGAAGGAAACAAAAAGACCCTGTATGAAGCAAATCACTGACAGCGTACAGAGAGGAGGAGGACCCTGATGAGTACCCCTTCCCGTTGACGCTTCGCACGAAGCAGCCGGTCGAGACCGCCAGCCCGGCGACCGAGGCGGCTCTCAACGGAAGCTGAGGGGGGGCAAATGATTTCTGTCTGTTGAACGAATGACTTCCCCACCGATGGTCGCTTTTGAAGCACACCGTCGACGATACCTTTGGACCTTTTGAGAGGAGAACCAACCTTGACCTTTTATCACTTTTTCTCTTCTTCTTTTTTTTCCTTGCCTTTTCATTTCATTTTTTCTTTTCTCTCTTTTTTTCTTTCATCCACAGTGGTCAAGGGGGGCCGGCGGCTTGGACACCCTGGCTGTTGTCGGAGTTCATGAGATAATCTTGGAGGCAACGGATTGGGTAGGTACACCAAAAAAAAAAAGAGACACGCAAACGGGAAGGAAAGTAATGAGCAAATCATTTACTGTATAGTCAAAAGAGGGATTAGCATGGCGATGTTTGGGCGATATTTTGGCGACTGCTTGCTTGTATGAAGGATATCAGAAAAAGGAATCTACGGAATGGAGTCTGGAGATGAGCTGCCGCGCGTCCGGGGATGGTCGTACCACTGCAGTACGAGTACTCAAGGCCTGATGATTTCAAGTGACGATCAGCGAGGTACTGTATGGGGTCTCGGTGGTCCCAGTATGGATAGATCAGATTCTTTGTTTCTCCTGGGGTTCTTTTGTGTCTGCGATCCATTGATCCCAGTTCATTACCCCTTCACAGGAGATTGGTTGTGGATTTGACTCCCAGAAGTGATGCATCATCATATGGCATGGTCCCTGGTACTCCACGGTGCATACTGACTTGCAACCTGAACTCGTCCCGGTACTTTGAACATTCTGTGCTGGTATCCAGATGATGAAGCAGGACTCGATCTCCACATCGAGATGCGACATGGGGGCTCCCGAACACCCCACGAGATGTTTCACGTTCCTGGAGAGAGTCGGGTTGCTGGAATGTGGTTCCTCGCCGGAGGCGCTGGATCTACTGTGTAGTACATACGGGTATGTGTATGTGGGTTCGACGGCAGGAACCGCAGTCTTGGGAGAGCTTCGAGTGCCGGGATTCCGCCATGAGCGAGAGCGATCGATGCCATTCTGGGTGTTGCTGCTGCTCGTCTTCCCTCCCCTTTCTTTCTTTTCTTTCGTTTGGCTTCTTCCCCCCCCCCTTGTGCCGTGGCACTCATGAAAGCCTTGGAGTGAAAGCACACCCAGAAAGGCCGCCAAAGAGATACTCGCGAGTCCTCGGCCATGATACGATCAAGGTACATACATACATCATTACATACTCCGTACATACTCTGCTCATCCAGAGGGGATCCACGGACTGAAACGCAAGTCGAACTGGAAAGCATTGATGTTTCCTTCCCCCCGGACGGGCTGCTTACCCCAGAAAAGCGAGATTACTACTCCGTACATGATTCGCTCTCTCTTTTCCCCATGCGCGGCGATGCTCGGCGACCTCGAGGGGGGAGGCAATCTCGAACAGAGTAAGCGAGCACGGAAGCCGAGCGCACCATCTCGCTCGAAGCCGGCGAATACCTTGTCCGTACTCGTAGCATTGATCTCGGGTCAATGTCAAGTCGTGCTGTGCTCCGTACAGGTTAGTAGTATGCACGGAATGAGCACTTGTCCCAGGTCGAGTCCGGTCCATCGAGCCAGTCGTGGTGAAGTTGGTGATGTTGAGGCAGGGCGGAGCGCCACGAGGGGGACGGAGTACCGGTAGAGTGGATTCCGTACTCGCACTCGCACTTGCCTGTTCGCCGCCAGCCAGCCCTGCATGCCCGGTGCCTCCTTCCGGCGTACGAGCACCTTACCATCTCCTGCGCCGGGCAATTACGGAGCACTTCCTCTCCTAGAAGGCTACTCCGTCCCCTGTACGGAGTACGAGTACGGAGCACTTCCAGAGAGCCCGCACCGTGCGCACACCGCCACTCGTGACTGTGCATCCCGCGCAAGCCACAGCCAGCCGCGCCACAAGATACAGGTCCATCCCGCCGGACCTCATCTCAGCACCAGCACCTGCGGAGCAGGGGAGCCGAGCCATGGATGGATTTGATCCTCGTCGACTCGATCCACGATGGCCTCTGCTGCCCCACGGCCCACGTCGTATGATGATGTGCTGGTCCTGCCATGGATGCGCGATGCGCGAGCCGGGGCCGCGCTCCCCATCCCCCCCCCCGGGGGCCGCCGCCGCCGCCGCCGCCGCAGCACAGACTCCGGAGCTCGTCCCCGAGCCCATTGCAATCATTGAATTGATCCCATCAATGATCAATTCATCTCGCCCTGCGCGCGATGTGCCGGCCGTTCGTTACGATCCACGCATGGCGATGGACTGGGTTCTGATACCCCGTAGATACCTGTAGATTGCCCATCTTGGAGCTCAGGCATGTTTACGGAGTACGAGTATGCCCGCCCTGCCCTCGTGCCCCGCGATCCATCAACACCACGGCCATCCCGCCCACGATGATGGATCTACGAGTACGGATCGGCGGAGGCCCCCCCGGCCGGATCCTCGACGCAGCCAAGCTCCCATCTCGACCCTTCATGCCTCTCCGCGCCTCTCCCGTCCTCGTGTATGAGTATATGTGGAATCGAGCATCCATCGTGCCACCACCCCTCCCCAATCTCAGATCCTCAGCACTCTCCATGCCCCCCTCGCACACCGTACTCGTACCGGCAATCCTCCCGTCCGAGCAGGCGCAATCCACCCATCGATCAACCGCACGATCCATGGACCTAAACCCCCCAAAAAAACCCCCCCCCCCCCCCCCCCCGGCGATGCGCTGTTTCCCATGGCCCGAGTGTCCCTCACACTGCTTTGGTCTGATCCATTGGGCATTTCTCCTGCCCGTCGATACTACACACGCTTCAATACATACTCGTACCAGCCGAGCGGCCCTCTCGGACATGTGCCAAAAGGCTGTGCTCGCAGGCCAACCCCCCCCCTACCCCTCACCCCCCTCACACACACCCCC
>NQYS01000001.1:1478521-1496118 GCA_003055955.1 Escovopsis sp. AC | reverse complement strand
CCCCCCCTTCCCCTTCCCTTTTTTTTCCCTTCTCTCTTCCCGCCCCCCTTGGCTGCGGATGCCAGCATGAATGATTAACCTCTCACGCACAGTCCAAATTATACGCAGTTGCTGCGGCTGCGAAGCACCGGACTCCTTGCTCGATGACTCGACGATGGAATGCAGCGCTGGGCATGGAATGCCTACCTAGCCGTCCCTACCCTTGGAGCCGCAAGTTCCCCATTCCATGTCACGTCCCGAGCGGGAGGAGAAAGTCAGTGCGGACCAGCTGAGGTCATATTGCTTCCCGCCCATGGCAGAAATGCATTTCGGAAGATGGATCAAGATGACATGCACTACGACGCATCACCTGGATCTTCTCGTACTCTGTACCACGGAGCACGAGCACGAGTATGATACGGCCCCCAGCTCGACCCTCCCACTCGGATACATATACATACTCCGCACTCGTATGTATGCATGAAGGATGGAGCACTGGTATACGGAGTGCTCCCCAGATGCCTCCTCGAGATCCCGGCACTCCTCCATCGTCATCGGGACAGCCTCCAGCAGAAGGCGTCCACAGTACGGAGTACAGTACGATTACCGGTATGCGCCGTACGTACTCTGTACTCCGTACGGAACGGATACATATGGGCCACTTTCACGCCGGCAGAAGCAACGACGGGCGCTGAAACGAGTCCAGTATTGGACGGTGAGATTTCAGCAACGCCCGTCATCCGCACAGGTTCTGCACCGTCCCACACATGGAATGGATGAGCTCCGTGATGGCTGCATCCTTCTCTCCTCCCCTTCTTCTCCTTCTCCTCCGCCTCCCTTTTGTTCCTCTATGTACAAATCTGACTGGTACGAGTACAGGTCAACATCCAACATCCATCCATCTGCGATGCGCAGGAGGCGGCAGGGAAGACAGGTGAGGGGAGAGGACACAGAGAAACAGGCCAGCGCATGTCGTCGCGCGTCATCGACACGCCCAGCTCATTGGTTCGCCCGCGGAGCTGCTGCTGCTGCTGCTGCTGCTGCTGCTGCTGCTGCTCCAACGGCGGGAGTCACACATCGTCGACGACGGAAAAGAAGAAGCAATCGCGAGACAGCATGGCCCCCCGGTAGCTGCTGGACAACTCATTTCAACCTTGCCGTTTCCAGGCTAGGCCGCTCCAGCCTCTCGCATTCTTCCGAGGCTTCGCACCACTCACAGCGGCCTGTAGCGGCGACGCAGCACCGTCCTCCTCCCCACCGACACGCAAAGGCCAACACCCACTCAGATTACGGAGTAAGAGTATAGTCTCGCTTGCTTCCGTATTCCATGACGAGTACTCCGTACTCCGCACTGGTGTGGCCGTCAGATGCAGACACTGTACTCGAGACTGTGCTCCAAACAGCAGACACGGCGGGCAGCGGGCTTGGGTCGCACGCAGGACTCGGGGTTGTTAAGCATGATTTCTGTGCATGCAGGCATGTATGTATGTACGGAGTACGAGTACAGGTATGCATGTCCAGGTGTCCCCCATCTGCTGTGCTGCTCCGTGGTGGAGATGGGCCGGCTCACGCGGACGTCTCAAAGCGAATGCTCTTTTCCCCTTCTCGATGTTGGTCGGGATGGCGTTTCGCAATGGGCTTTGTCTTCTTCTCCTCCTTCCTTCTTTTTCTTCTTCTCCTTCTTCTTCTTCTTCTGCGCCACGCGATGACAACATTGCCGAGGCTGGTGCTAAGGCTGTGCCGCGCCAATCCGAATCGCGTATCGAAATCGAAGCCTCGATCGAACATTCCATTTCACTCACTGGCAGCCTCCTTTGTTCCCCGGAGTCCGGTTCCCTCGAAAGCTGAACGCCGAGTCTAGAGACAGCGCCGCATGGACTTCTGGGCCGGACCTCGTCGATAGTTCGTTCGAGGAACCATTGATTCTTGTCCTCACGCTCGCCCGCACCGCGTGCCAAGCCCCAAACAGCCTCCGAATGGCATTTCCCTCGACTCCATCACCTTCAGGACTGTCACGAACGGCCCTTTCGTGACGTTCCCACCCCGCAATCACGCTCGCAATGGAATCCAACGGTCCAAGAAAATAAAAGCAGAGCCGTTCGTCGACGTTCGAGGCTCAGCGGCTCGAAGTCATCCGAGGACCGGTCTCTCACCATGCCAACTTCCAGCAGGCCTCGTGCCCCATTCCGGGCCTTCCTCCCGTCAATCCCTCCGCAGCACTCACATGCCGAAGACCCAAAGCCTATTTTGGGAGATCCCACGTCGAGTACCCGATACTTGCCTCATACCTGCCCCCGCACCCACGCCGAGCATGCTCGACGGCCGCAAGCCCCCATCGCAGCATCCAGCAGCGGCCCCCACCCGGGCCCCGTGCTCCGCAACACCGTCGGCCCCTTGCGGGCGATCCGTCTACGTATGTATGCATGTTTGTTTGAGTCACGCCGGCCTCCGTGGGGAACAACATGACACATGACAGCTCCAGAAATACCATCCCGCACTCCCACCCGTCCTTTGTGCCCCGTTCTCGATCTCAGAAGGGAGGGAACCTGGCACGCTTTTCACAGACACACACATACACACACACACACATACGAGTACGAGTACTCCGTGCACACACACACAATAGGTAGGATACGATCCCGCCTGAGCAGGGCGCAGGTAGTCCAGACGATCGAGCACAGGTAAGAAGGGATGTCCCTGCCGATCTGCGACCCGCATGAGAGATCGCCCTCCTCGATCCCCCCTCCGCGCCTTGCATGCGCCTCACGAACCACGAGCCCCACGTCACAAACCGCAAACCAGAGGAGCCGCAGTCATTGTCACCGAGACGAAATGCAACCACGATCCTCGTACGGCGTACGACCGGGCTCGGGGCCTCGGACTGGCTCGTCCGAAGAGGGCGAGGCAAGGGCGCAGACAAGTGTCCCCCCCTCCCCCCCCTTTTTTTTTTTGCGTGATTGCGCGCGCCGCACACTGTCTATTGAACCTCAAGGCACTGCCGAAAAGACCGCAGGGAGCATGGATTCATCGAATTACTATTCTTTGTCGTCTCTCCCCTAAAACCAGGGAATCGCAAGATGCCGTAGCGACACAAAAGAAGAAAAAAGAAAAAGGTCCTGCAAATCTCCGTTCCCCTGACTCGCTCGCTGCTCCCGCTATAACCAGTGCGCAAGGCAATGCAATGCAGTCTTGAACCCGATTTAGATTCGGTATGTGCCAATCCCGAACTCCTCGCGCGCCGATCGAAAATGAGAAAGACGCCAATTTTCTTTTTCTTTTCGCTCCGTCGCAGATGGGCTGTGCATGGTCCTTTTTTGCCTTGCCCTTGATGCATCGAGATGGTTGGATGATTTTCTTCCTCTTCCTTGACTGAATGCAGCACAAATCATGGATGATGTTTCGACGGCTCCTCTGTGTCCCTTTTCCGAATGAGAGCAGACGCCAAGAATAGGGAAGGGGGGAATATTGTGTGTAAGAAAAAGAAGGAAAGAAAGAAGGAAAGAAAGAAAGAGGACAAAGGGTTGCTGTTCTCGTCTGCACGCCTCTTGACTCAACTCCACGCCGGGCTGCGCCCTGGCGACGCGGGCGTCAGAGGGCCGCTCCTCGGGCTGCACGCCCCGTCCTGCGCCCCCGGCACGGGCAGGAACATGCCCGTGCTGTCGGGGATCATGACGCTGCGCCGCGCCTCGCCTCGGTCCCAGCCCGTCCCGGCGACGTCGGCCGCGAGCCCGTAGCTACTCGGGCGGCGGGCGTGCCCACCCCGCCCGGCCCCGGCCGCGAACGCGTCGACCCTGCTGAAGCTCCACTTGCCCGCCAGGTTGGACTTGGTGTAGATCTCGAGCTCGGGCACCTTGTGCGCGGTCCTCTCGTCGGCGGCCAGGGCGGCGGCGGCGGCGAACGGGTTGTTGGAGCTGAAGCGGTGGCTCGCGGGCGCCATGGCCGACGCGCGGAACTGGCGGGGGCTGGGGGCCGCCAGCAGCTTGATCTCGGGCAGGCCGAGGGACTGTGTTGAGGACGAGCGGCCGTGGCCGGGCCCGCCGGCCGCAAACGCCGCGTTGGGCGGGGGCAGCGGCAGGGCGGAGAGCTTCTCCGGGAACGAGTCGTCGAGGACGTAGAGCCTGCTCATCCTGGGGAATCCCCCGGCGATGATGGACGAGGCGAGGTGGGAGTAGTAGGTGGCCTTGATGCTTTCGTAGGCGCCGATGTCGCTCTGGCCGGCGATCTCGAAGCGCAACAGCTCCATGCGCGGGGCGGCGAGCATCGCGATGCTCGCGTCGCCGGGCAGGGGCTCGACGACCTTGCACTGGATGGCGAGCGTCCTTAGCCTGGGCGCCATGGTCAGGATCTCCGGGAGGTGCTTGGGCTGCACGCCCGTGTTGGTCAGGCTCAGGACCCTGAGCGCCTGCTGCGTCTCCTGCCAGGCGAGGTACTCTATGAGCCCGGCGGCCGTGACCCTGGGCGTGTCCTCGAGCACGATCTCCTCGAGGGCCGGCAGGGGGAGGCCGTACGCGCTCGAGAGGACCTCGTCCGACAGGCTCTCCGTCTGGGTGACCTTGAGGGCGCGGAGGGACGCCAGGGCGCCGAGGACGGCGCGCATGCTGTTGGCGTCGACGTCGACGCCGGTCAGCTCGAGGACCTCGAGGTGCCGCCATGCGCGGCCGGCGGCGAGGAGGACGAAGCTGCCCTCGGAGCCGGCGTGGTACGCCATCTTGCGGAAGTTGGGGCATCTAGCCTGGACCTCGAGGCGCAGGGTCGCGTAGCTGGGCTCGTCGGCGAACATGCCCTGGGGAAGGTCGATGTACTTGAGGTTGGGGAGGACGGCGATGGTCTGGGCCAGCTCCACGTGGCAGTACTCGCGCAGCATGTAGGGGATCTTGAGGAAGAGGACCTTCTTGCCGATGCGGGTCGGGTCGTCGCGGACGGTGCGGCGGAAGAGCCGCAGCCTGGCCTGGGCGGGGTCCTCGGGGATGCCGTTCTTGTCGAACCGGTGGGTGTGCTTCCTCCTCTCCGCCAGGACGGCCTCGAGGCTGCAGTAGTGAACCTGGTCAATACGCACGCTGTGGTATCTGCCAAGGGGGGGGGGAAAGGGGGCGGGATGCGCGGGGCAAGGGCACACTTGTCAGTCTTTTTGAGATCAACATCGACGTCAGAAGGAGTATGTAGTATTCCTGGGACATACAGGACTGCGATGGCGCTCTCGTGCCATGAGCGGCTGACGAGCGCGCAGTGCGCCAGGTCGCGCGTGTCGCACAGCATGCAGCCGGAGTCGCTCACGCTCGACTCGTGCGTCTCGTAGCTCTCGTCGGCGGCGTGCGGGCACACGAAGGCGAAGATGCGCTCCAGGACGGCGCCGGGCAGGGCGGCCAGGAGCCGCGACGAGCGGGCCGAGGCGGGGAGCAGCGGCGCCCGCGTGACGGCGGCGCCGGCGGCGGCCTCGCGCAGCTCCCTCTCGACATGAGCGCTGATGTCCTGCTGCGACTTCTTGGATTTCTTGCGGAAGGGGAACCGCATGGTGGGCAGCCGTGGGGGCTGCGATGGAGAATCAACCTATGCAGGCGCGGGGCGAGGGGAAGACAAAGAGCGGAGGTGAAGTCGAGGGGGCCAATGCCTGGCGGAACGGGCAGAGGTAGTGGAAGAGAGCGACGACGGACGGCTTTGGACGTGCTGTGCCAGGAAGGACTTGGAAGGAAAGGCGATCGCGCGAGAGAGTCAGTGTCGGCGGCGCATGGGGAGCCGCAGGCTGGAATGCAGCCCTCGTCCCCGAGCCAAGGGCGACGGCGACAGCGAAGGCGACAGCGACAGCGACAGCGAAAGCGACAGCGAAAGCGACGACGGCAACGCCCGCTCAGCACAAGACTCGCCCCGGTCGGATTGATCGTCTGGCCCTCCCTTCAAGCCGTGGATGTCGATGCGTTTGCTGGTCCCTTGGAAGGTACGGAGTAGATGATGCTTGCTCGCGTGTCCCTCTCTCTGTGTCTCTCACCCAGACGGCAAAGACGATGCGCGATGCCCTCGATGCGCGACGCAGCCGGGCATTTATGTCGATGTCGCCGTTTGGAGAAAACGCGGAAGGAGCTGCGGTGGAGGCTGGAGCGGGTTCTTGCAAGTTTCAACTTTCAACGGAGCTCGATCCACACGCGAGGGAAGTGACGACCTCGCGCTTCGTCGAGTCCGTTCATGCCTTGTCAACTTCAGTTGAGCCTGCCAACTTCAAAATTAGGTCAAGCCTCACCCGTCACTTGAAGCCTGCCACAGCTGCCAAAGGTATTCTGTACACAAAGGCTACATCAGGTCGCACGCCTTGACCACCGATTCTTCGGTCCAGTGTCCTGTATCCTCTACTGCAAAGTGGATGTGGATCCATTCCGCGCATGGATCCAGTTAAGCGCCTCGGGTGGGACAGGCCTTTACGCGCCGCCTCGAAAACGACATGGACTCTCATCGTCGAATGGATCAAATCCATGCTGTAGATCTTCAAGTCAATAGGGCGTTTTCCAATAAAAACATCAACTTCTCCCCAGGCACCACCAGACTTCCGATTTGGAGGCAGAAAAACAGTTCATGTTCCGTGTACTCGTACCGACTTGGCTTCATTGTCATGCTCTTCAGATCCTTATCTTTCCCATTGCATCCTCAGGAGCGTGCCGTTTCAAGAATTTCCGGAGAAGTATAATACATATGTAGCAGAAGATGACAAGACCTCGGCACACCCCCTCCCCATGAAGCCCTGACCCGCCATTGGCTTGATTGATGCCATTGCAATCCCAGACCCTGTTCCGCCTTTTGCCCTGCCG
This sequence comes from Escovopsis sp. AC, assembly GCA_003055955.1. NCBI lineage: Eukaryota > Fungi > Ascomycota > Sordariomycetes > Hypocreales > Hypocreaceae > Escovopsis > Escovopsis sp. AC. Next base: position 1,489,345 of record NQYS01000001.1, on the reverse strand, counting down.
TGTTCCCCGAGAGACTTTTTTTTTTTTTTACCAAATTAATATCTACATACAGACATCAGCCTCCCATCGTCATTAGTAAGAAGAGTCGTGTTCGTTTTGCCATTGCCCGTTCCATATTCGGTTTGACTCCGTGCCATGCGAATCAAAGCAAAACCCCCGATTAATGAACAGAAATTTGAAGATTCAGGTTTGTCCTCTCTTCTAAGTGATTGTGTGTCGGTGTGTGTGATAAGGGAAGAGACTCCTTGCGTTCCCAGAGGCACGAAAACTTTTGGAAAGAAAATAAAAAGTTCACCGTCTGCCTCGGAGCTCAAGGCGCGCCTCGGTGGCGCTGAATTTCGCGCCAAAGAGCACGTTGCAGCTCTCCATCACGCAGCTTAAGCCTTGCGAGACCGGGGAGCGGCACCGTTGGGCTTGGCACCAGTGGTGGAGCCGTTCGTCTTGGCCTCGGCGGGCTGGCCGTGAAAGTCGGGCAGCGGGGCCTGGCTCATGCGGCGCAGCGAGGTGCGGGTCGCCGAGGTCTTCTTGCCGGACTTGTAGGTGGCAAAGTAGAAGGAGATGAAGAGGACCAGGTAGGAGCTGAGGATGGCAATTCCGGAGAAGGCGGCAAACTCCTCGCCCGCACACTTGCCGGCGTTGGGCATGAATGGCCAGTAGGTCGCGGTGAAGTAGGTGTACGAGACGAAGTAGACGAAGCCGAGATCAATGATAAACTGGATGATCTGGAGACGAGTGACCCACTCCTTCCACCAGATGCGGATGCCGCGAGCGCTCTGGAAGTAGTACCAGTACATGACGACGTGCACGGTCAGGTTGAGCGTTATGGGAACCCAGGAGACAGCGGTGGAGCCAATCAGCTGGGTGTAGCACAGAAGAGCAGTGGCTCCGTGGTGGTAGCAGTGCAGGAAGGCTGTTGCCATGTCAGCGCACCGGTCAAATCGGCAGCGGGCCTGCGCCAGCTTGTTTTGTTTCGTTTTTTTTTTCCTTTAAAAAGAGAAGGGGGGGAGGGGGGTCCTTGGGGGGTTGCGCACTCAGAGGCTTCTTCTTGAGGAACAGGAAAACGGTGTCGAGGAGCTCGAGGTACTTGGTGAGGTAGTTGATCTGTTTGCAGGCGTCAGTCTCCATCTTGAAAATCTCTCCAGGTCACACTCTCAACAGTGGACAATCATCGTCGTCGGGGCCCAGCTTACGTAGTAGAGGACAACCAGAGGCTGGGTGAAGCCACCCCTGTGGTCGCAGATGGCGTGGAAGATGCCGTGGCGGACGACGGTCGGGAGGAGCTGCTCGATGAATAGGGCGAGGAGGATACCGCTGATGGTGGTCAAGTAGAAGTTGTGGATCAAGAATATGGCCTTGAGCCTGAAGGGCTCGCGGTTGCGCATCCACTCGCGACCACCAAAGATGATGGCGTAGTAGACGACGACGAAGATGGCCGAGGCCTTGAGCGTCGACATGGGCGTCTCGAACGGCACGAACTCGAACTCACTGACTGGCGAGCCGACGACGGCCGTCCAGGCCTTGTCAAAGATGGGCCATAGGTGAATGCCAAAGGGGCGGTCGAGCGTGGGCAGGGGCAACTGCTCGTAAAACGTCGCGGGGGCGGCAGACGACATCGTGGGCGACGATATTAAAAAGGATTCGATTCCGTAAGGAAAGAAAAAAAATAAGAAGAAGGAAGAAGAGGTTATTCAAGGGCTCGAATCCGCGAGGAACCCGAGAAAGAACGGAAAGAGGAACAAAAAAGGAATTTGAATCCTCGACGTGTCAATTGGCGTCAGCCGAAGACACCCTGGACTCGGGAACACGCGGTCTCGGATCGGGTGGCCTGCCAGGGATCGAACAGGTTGTTAGCAAACGCTGCAAGACATCAATTGAAGAAGAAGCAACGGCCCGCGGAATGATGGTCGGGTGCAGTGACAGGAGACCCAATACGAAGCCCAAGGCACTGCAGGGAGTGGGACTCACGACGATGACGATGACGCCCAAGGCAGGAATGGAGGGGGCGGGGGTTCTGAAGAGAAGAAGAAGAAGAAGAAGAAGAAGAAGAAGAAGAAGAAGAAGAAGAGAAGGAGGAAGGCGAAGAGGAAGAAGATGAAGAAGAAGTGATGTCGGGGAAAGAAAAAGAAAAGAACGACAAGGGAACGCAAGGGCCGGGAAGTCGGTCCCTCGCTTGGCAGATCACGTCGAATGGAAACTCTGGCCTCTCCTGCGGGAGGAGAAGAGAAGGGAAGTGCTCGAAGAAAAGAAGTCTTGTCTTGGAAGAAGCAGGAGAAAGAAGACGGGGAAGCGAAAAGATTGGGCGTCGGAAAGGGAAAAATGGGGAGACCAAGATGATACTTGATACGCGGAGTCCCACATTGGCGCAGAGCACCTGCTGCGGCAGGATCGCATCAGTAGCAGGGTGTGTGCGTTTTGACTTATGGCGTGAATCTTTGCTTGATATACGGAGTACGGAGTATTCCTTAGAGGTGGTAGTACTCCGTACTAGTATTCCATACTCGTAGTCGACCATTCCTGGTACGGAGTAGGTTAGTAGTATTTCCATACTACGCACGGACAAAACCTCGTATCCTTACCGACGAGGACTCCGTGCAATGGTTCCATTTGGACCATCGCCCACCAGGAACGCTGATGACAGGCCGGCTCCACGCTAGGCCATCTCACTCGCCAGGCACCGCAAGCCAATCGCCACCAGTATCCTCTACTAGACAGCGGACTCGGACTCGGACTCGTACGGGTGACATGGACGCGGCGCGTGTGCCGAGGTCCTCCTCTGCCAACGCCGGTGATTGCATCCATGGGCTCCCAAGACCACGATGGCGATCCAATTGCGCCCTGACTGCAAGCTCGTGATGGCATCACGATTCAACGGCTCGAAACAGGCACACCTTCCATTACAACTATGGGATCTTCGCTGGGCAGGTCCATCGTCTGCTCTTGCCGACACGAATGCACGTCCAGATGCACGTGATAATGCCTCAATTCACCTTTCACGACAGGAAGGCTCGGCCCAAATGCCACTTGCCCCCCCCCCCTCTTTTTCCCCCCGAGATGCCGTGCCGGAGATGACACTCGCCCAAAGAGGAAAGGCGCCGGGTGCAAAATCCGATGGGGCGGCCACGACTCGGACTCTCTCGCTCGCTTATTCCCCGGGTCACTCGAGATGCCAGCGAATCCCTTCACGTCTTCGACGCAGCCCAATGTCCTCTGCTGCCATCCTTTGGCACATGTCCGATGCGAGCTCATCTGGGCAGTGGGACAACTTCCAGGTATGATCACCTGTATGTACGGAGTTACAGGCTGTCGATGTACATATGTGCATGTATCCACCCGTGCATGCAGTTGGCAGCCGGAATCTACGAGTACAAGCCGAGGTTGACTGACCGAGATGTCCTCCATGACATTGATGTCTTGCGAAAACAGGCCAATACATACCGGTATTGCGCCAAGCTGAACTCTTGGACCTCGAGGATCGTTACTAGTAACAACCCAATGCCACTTGGCGTAGTCTCGTACGTATGTGTAGTATTCTCGGACAGCAGCATCCCATGCTCTACGATGACTTCCTCACGGCCCCTGGTTCCCTGCCCCAGAACCGTCGCCCGTCCCAGGGCGCTGCTCTTCACCACCGCGGCTCCTCGTCCTCTCGCTCCCCGCCTCACCCGGGCTCGCCTCGGGCACGACCCCCGCCGGCGCGACGGTATCCCTCTGCCGCTCCCCTCCCTCCCCATCAACCCCTTCCTCCCTCTCACTCTCCCTCTCCTCCTCCAGCTTCCTGTACTTGCGCCGGCTCTTCTTCGCCGCGCTGTCCGCCCTCTTCTTCTTGATCCCCCCGACCACGGCGGCCCGGCTCTGCTCCCCGTTCATCAGGTCGTCCAGCCTCTGCGCCAAGATCTCCCTCGCATGCTTGCGGTTCTGGCTCCGCGAGCGCGTCGCCTGCGACTTGACCACGATCCCCGTCGGGATATGCTTCAGCTGGACGGCCGAGTTCGTTTTGTTCTAGACGTTGCGCGCGAGTAGACTTGTTGGACTTGCTATCCGTTATTTGAATTTTTTTCCCCCACCCTTTCTTTCGTCTTCCTCCCATTCGTCTTTTCCTGCTCATCGGGCACGGGAGGGAAGGCGCACAATCTTCTGGCCGCCTGGGCCGCTTCCTTTGAGGTAGGATTCCTCGATCTCGCTGTCGGGGGGCGGCTTCGGCCGGCTGGGCAGGTTCTTGAGGCTCGCCGCGCCGCCGGTGAACGATCTGCGCGCGCACAGCGTCACCCGCGGAGACACCTGCAGAGCGAATAGCAGGAGTCGTATCGCGAACATCGTCTCGTCTTCGCTTCGAAGGGTGCTGTTTTTCCTTTGGCAAATCGTGCTGCTATCGCAAGCTGCGAATTCAATCCCCTTGCGCCGATTGACGTTGGGAGGTTTCAATTGGCGGTCAATTGGTCATGTCCATCTACCTGAGCCCCTAACCTAGACCACCGCAGCCACATGACGCCAGTGCCGCGCCACAAATTATGTAACGATCGCGTGGCGCACGGACGGACCGCCCCAAGACGGACCAGAACCCGCCGATGCCACCCTGACGCTTCCATGATCGAGATCCTCCATCGAGATCCTCCATCGAGATCCTCCATCAACACGCGATCCCCCTTCGACCTCCGACTTCCGACTTCCTACAGTCCCGCCAAGACATTAGCGAGAAATCAAAAACAAAACAGACCTGGAATTGCTCATTCTTCATCCCGACCTTCTTTGCATACCCCATCCTCGCTTCCAAAATGTCCCTCCTCACGTCATGTCGCAAAGCGCTCGGCCGCAAGATCTTCCAGTTCGAAGTCACCTTCGCGGTCTACATGTTCACCCCCTACGAGAAATTCGCCTTCTGTACGCCAACTACCTACTCCCGCCCTTTGCCTACCACTTAACCCCCTCCCCATCGACACGAGAGAGGGACAGAAGAAAGGAAGACAGACAGACAGACAGGCCATGGCTGACCCGCGCAGACTCCATCACGTTCTTGCTCCTCAGCCTCACCTTCATCGCCGCGACGCTCTACCTCCCCCACCACGTCTCCATCCTCGCTGGCCGCGTCTGGTACTACATCAACGGCGAGAACATCGACGTCGCCGCCTCCGCGCGCGAGGTCGTCAAGGAGATCTCAGAGGGCGTCTTCGGCGTCGCGTCCACCACCACGGGGCTCTCGCCGCCCGCGCTCGAGGCCGCGCTCGAGGCCGCCAAGACCATGGTCAAGGAGCTCTGAAGCGGGGGGGTCGGGGCGTGCCCTGCTGCGTTTCGGGAGAATACTAGAAACTAGAAACAGTCCGTGTTTGTGCGAGCGTCTCAGCGTGCAGCAGGAAAATGCTGCCTTTGGATTTATATATGGGTTAATCTTCGTTTGGGCTGCCGGGGGAAAAAGGGGGGTGGGTCGGAGGACGATGCTGGTACTACATGCTATAAAATCGGGCGGGCGTTGGGGGAAAACTTGCATTTGGACGGCATACATATGATGGAGCGTCACGGCCTTGGGCTCTTTACTAATAATAATGCTTCTGTCATCCCTCTGTGTGTCTTTCCAAGCGGGCTCTCGTCCGAGTTAACCAGTAAGAGATGAATGCGGAGGATGGCTCAACAGCTGATGAGAGAAAAATTTCCTGGATTTCGGAGCGCGATTCTACATGCTCCTCCTTCAGAGCCGCCCGGGGGAACAAGATCGCAGGTGGGTAAAAACAGACATGACGGCAAGTAGCCGCGAGGAACTGGCAGAAACCAGCATGCTAAGCCACGAGCCCGGGTTACCTGAGACTGAGCACCAATCATGCATCACCCAAGAGCCCTGCATCAATCCCATAGACCCTCAACGAGCTGTCCTCCCCGGCGACAGCGAGCTCGAACCGGGCCGCTCCCTCCTTGACCGGTCTCCAAGCCAGCTGAAGCACCGCTTTTGGCAAGCTCAAACTAGATGGTGGGGAGAAATAAATGTGTGTTAGCATCCAACTTTGGTTTTCGTTGAAATCATGTCATGCATCGTGGGGCACTTACTCGGCAAAGGCGAACTCCGAGACCGAGGACCCGTCCTCGCTCACGCGGCATAGGCTGACTCGGCCCGTCTCCGTCCCGACGGCGAGCAGATGACCACCCCCGACCCTCTGCGGCAAGAAATCCATCGCCGTGACGGGCGCCTCGCACGTCGTCGCGTTGGCCTGCTGGAACTGGATCCTCGCGCCGTCCGCGGCCTCCCCCTTCCAGATCCTGACCTGCCTGTCCCGGCCCGCCGTGGCGAAGATGGGGGGCGTCCCCAAGGACGGGGACGGCGCCCAGGCAGCGTCGAGGATCATCCTCGAGTGGCCCTTGGGGTTTGCCTGCAGGAGCCGGTACGACGGAGACCCGTCCTCGCGGGCGGCGCGCTCGAACACGGCCCACTGCCGGTCGCGGCCGACGCTAAGGAGGTGCGCGTCGTCGGGGGAGAAGCGGACCCGCGTCGCGGTCAGGGCATGCGCCGTCAGGGGCGGCTTGATCTCGGTCCACTTGTCCGTCTCGAAGAGCCGGATGACGGCGTGGTTGACCGAGCTGGCCTTGCACGCGCTGGCGACCAGCCTGCCGTCGTGGCTGGCGGCCAGGCACGAGATCTCGTACCCGTGACCGTAGAGCTTCTCGCTCTCGGGCCAGAGCGTGTGACGCGAGAGCGTCTCCTCCAGGGGTGGGTGCGGGATGTCGAGATGTGATTTCTTGACGACCGACGCCGGGTCGACGGCGTCTCGGTCGCCGTTCTCGACGGGCGCGATCTCCTGGTCGTCGTCGACGGCGTCGATGGCCTTGTTCGAGAGGCCGAGGACCGGCATGTTCGCGGCGTCCGGCATGTCGGCCAGGTCGGCGTCGGCCCTGTCGATGCCGCCCAGGCGGCCCAGCATGGTTGCCACGGCCCTGGGCTCGCTGAACACCCGCATGAGCTTCTCGTCGGCGCCGGAGACGAACTGAGAGCCGCCGAGCGAGTCGATGCAGTTGAGGTCGTACCCGTGAATCTGGGGTCGGGACATCTCGTGCCATGTGTCGGCCCCGGCGGCAGTCGTCCTCTTCCATTGCATGTGGAGCCGGGTAGTCTGGTCGGAGCTCGTTGAGAGGAGGTAGTCGCCGTTCTTGGACCACGAAATCCCCGTCACGGCTTTGGTGTGGCCGGAGATGGCGACGCATGGTTTCCAGGAGTCCTCCGCCTCCTCGTACTCCCATCTCCGCCAGCTCCCCGTCCTTCCCAGGCAGGCCACCGACTTCCCATCGGGAGACCACAGCCCGGTCCAGAACCCGCCCGTGCTCCCCGTGGCCGTGGTCGCGCCCTTCTCTCTGCTGATCTCGCCCAGCCGCACCATGCTCACCCAGATGCCCGAGGTGGGGTCGGCTTCCCAGATGGCGAGGGAGTTGTCGGCAGAGGTAGACAGGAGCTGCAGCTTCCCGTCCGCCTGGGAGAACCACCTGGCGCTGTAGATCCAGTCCTCATGTCCCAGGAGCAGGGCCTCGAACGTGACCGAGAAGTCGTTCCCGGCGGCCTTGAGCCAGTGCGCCTTGTTTGACGGCGACTTGCCCGGGAGGAACGCATCGCTCGAGGGGTCCGACCCTTCGGCCGCGAGGGCCGGCAGCTCCCGCCCCTGGTGTATCCTCCAGATCCGGACGTACTTGTCCTGGCTGGCGGACGCGAGAAGCACATCGCTCTCGGGGCTGCTCGTCTCCTTGGTGAAGCTGAGGGAGCGGACCCAGCCCTCGTGGCCGCTAAGCGTGGCATGCAGACCAAAGTGGATGGTCTCGTCGTTGGCCGCGGCCGTCAGGATCTGTACCGTGTCCCTGGTGCCGGCGGAAGCCAGGACGAAGACATCATCGTCAACGCCCAGCTTGCTGAGAGAGAGCGCCAGAGGGAAGTACTTGGGCGCCGTGTGCATGGTTTGGAGGAGCCGGAGCTGGTCGCTCTCAAAGGCCCATATGCGGATCGTCGCATCAGCGGCGCCGGATGCGACGATCCACTTCTGCTCATCCCGCGCTACCCTCAGGGCAGAGATGCAGTTGATGGGCCCAGTGTGATCCAAAGAAGTCTGCAGGATCTCGAAGCTATGGTCTTGCCCGTCGGCTGTCGATTTCCAGACAACTAGGGACTTGTCATCTGAGCCGCTGATGAGATACGACGAGGCATCGTCCTCGGCTGAGGGAAGAAAGGTGAGTGCCTTGACAGTTTCCTTATGCCCGCTCAAAAGACGAGACACCCCTCTGGACTGTGCATTCTACATCCCAAGAGTCCCCGTTAGCTATCATTTTGAATCCCCCCTCCGCATCCCATCGCTTCAAAAGACTCACAGCTGGATGCCAGAGAGCGATGTTGCAGTCAGCACCAAAGGCCAGCAGGCCCGCGCGGCTCCAGTCCGCAACGGCAGTCTGCCTGTTCGCGCCGGTGGACAGATAGTCGACCGAGACTCCTGTGCAAGTCATGTCCCCGAAAACGAAAAAGCTCCAGCTCTTTGCTCAAGATTCCCACGAGCGATCTCGACGATGAGGGACGCGGCCATGAATTTCACGTGACCCGCCTGGCTGCGACTTCCATTCCCTGCGGCGGCGGATTTTCACGCGTACGTAATATGTTACTAAGCAAATGTGAAAATTGGATTGACTCTGACGCCGCGGCGACGGAATTACATTTGGCCGATCAACGTCAACCTGCCGCTCCAACGTCGCTGAAAGAAGTCGAGGCTCAAACGGCGGCGACGCAGGCAAAAGAAATACCAGGTTGGAAGGGAAGAGAAGAGAAGAGATTGAGGCGTTGCGCTCGCGTCCCATACGGAGTACCCCTCTCAGCATCGCCCGCGCCGTCCCGAAAGCCGAAAGCCGCCATGGCGGACATCTCCCTGGTGGTGGAGTTCTCGTTGAGTCACCCGCTGCTGCGAAACGAAGATCCAGAGATTGAAGTTTGATTGGCGTGGGCGTTGCGTTGCGTTGCGTTGCGTTGTGTCATGTCGCTGACCGGTGTTGGCTCGAACCCGGGCCCGTGATAGAGGTGGTCTGGAGATGCTCTTCTCAGACAAGCGGGAGCATAAGCTGACGATTCCTGGCCTCGACGAGGACGGCCGGCCGGCCAACATCGCATTCCTGATCCGCCATCTCTGCCAACACGTCATGAAGGACACACGCCAGGAGCTCTTCGTACTGGACGGTCATCTGTATGTCGAACTCCCTCCTCCTCTGCTTTCGACTTCACCCTCTTTCTCTCCCTGCTTTGGATTGCCTGTCCCGCAGTATCATCTCCATGGAGCGCTGCGTTGTCATTCTTTGATTGATGACCGCACATCCGGCATGAGTCATATAACAGCGGTCCCTCCTGTCCGGGCCCCGTTTCGTCCGTCCTCGCATTGTGCTCGCTGCCTTTTGAAGACGCTGGGTGGTTGACCGAAATTCTGCAAACAGACGTCCGGGAATCCTCGTCCTCATAAACGAGACAGACTGGGAGTGCGAGGGCGAGGAGGCGTACGAGCTTCAGGAAAACGACAACATCCTCTTTGTCTCGACGCTGCACGGGGGCTAGCATCGTCATCTATGCCAACGGTCTGTTCCGACATCGCGTCGGTCCGTTTTAAACGGTTTCTCCGACCCCACATCCGAGCGAGTCTTTGGCACGCGGCCTCTTGATGCCCAACAGTGGTTCATCATCATCATCATCATCATCATCATCATCAGCATCATCAGCATCATCACCCCTCTTTTCTCTGGCCTACATACATAATGTCGTAAATTACATGCATTGGGAGCAAGCTACGCATACTGAGAGGGGGGGGGCCCTTTCTCTCTCACACAAGGAGAGGACCAACTAGTGCTCCCGTTGCGGCCCCATACATGCATACGACCTACGAGGACACACTCACCTCCATGTCCGGTTCGGCATCATCACGAGAATGGTACTGGTACTGGTACTGGTAGATGCACCCGTATGGATTCGTCGCCGGCCGCTTCGCAGGTTGCAGGTACATACATGAATGAGGCTGTCAACGCTCTGCATCGCGATGCGACTTGGCACTTGAAAGCTGTCATCCGGCTGTGTAAAAAAAAAACGACATGTACATTCGTACTGGTAGAAACGCCTGCATGTCCTCGCGGCGGTGAGCGTCCTCCAAGAGGCCTCTCTCTCTCTCTCTCTCTCTCTCTCTCTCTCCCTCTCCCCATCTTTCACTCTGGCACGCACGCACACACACATCTCCCTCTCTAGCTCCCTCTTCCTGCTCCTTGTCTACACGTACTCGGCACACTCCCTCCCTCACAGCCCTTGCTGAGTCCCAAGCTGCGACAGACAGCGGCAAAGCTCACATCCCACCCGTCATCGGATAGATGCACGCGCAAAGCCAGAGCGAGACCCGTGAGGCACGCATCAAAGAGTAAAAGCGGTGAAAAGGAAATCTCAAAAAAAAAATCCTCGGAGAAAAAAAAAAGGTTTCGAAGGATGCAACGAGAGAGAGCGTCCGCTTCGAGAGCCCCACGCGCATCCAGTGCTCTTCAATACCTACCCATGCTCTCTGATCCAAGGACGATCTGCCAGCCCGTCATTGCTTTTCCTGCCTCATTTGCCGGCGACTTGCTTTTTGTCCTGCTCCCGAGTGTCATCTTTGCTTCCTGTCTTCTTTAATTTCCTTTTTCTCCCTTCCCTCTTCGGGAGCTGTCAGGGCGGTATTTTTTTTTCTTTGCTTTTTTTTTATCCTTCTCTGAGTTCCCCTTTGGTTTGCGGTTCGCCTTAGCTCCGGCGCCGAACATGGGACGGCGGGCCCCATCCGAGCCATAGGGGGGGAGAAAAAAAAAAAAAAAGGGGGGGGG
>NQYS01000001.1:1454556-1465838 GCA_003055955.1 Escovopsis sp. AC | reverse complement strand
CCCCCCCCCCCCCCCCCAAAAAAAAAAAAAAAAAAAAAAAAACCGGCACCGCGTGGGTTGTCGGACAGTCGCGGCAAAGGTACTCCGTATTAAGCGAGGGGATCGATCGGACGGCGCGGCTGGCGGGAGCGGATGGAGACGGCACGACTCGGCGGCTCGCGCCTGGCGATGCGGGAGGCGAGATAAGCGAAAGGCGCGGCGCGGCGGCGCGGATGTCGGAGGGCAGCGTGGGTGCGTCTGAGTTGTGACGAACGACCGAATGAACGAACCAGCGACCTGCCGAGCGAATGAACGAACGAATGATGGATCGATGGCAATCGGCCCTGGGAAAACAGCCGCACACGAAGGAAACCTTTGCGTGGCTCTGGCAAGACAGCCGCTGTTTTACGAAAAATAGCAGCATCACCTTCAGAATTCCATCGGAAGGGGGGTCGGGGGGGAACTCGAGCGTGAGGGACGCCAGGTTTTTATACTCCTTCTCCTTTCGCCTACTGTTCCTCTCTTCCCCTTGTTCCTTTTTTGTTTTCCTCGTTTCCACCTCGTCATGACACGTATGTATGGGAAGTATGGAGCATTTTCCGGGCGGAAGCAGAGCAGAGCCCCCCCCACCCCCCGGTTGCGGCCGTGCACGCACACGTGTACAAGACTCGTACGAGGGATGATGAGATCGGGGAGATGAGCCGCACGCGGGCATGTTTCCAGATGAGACCGCATCTGAGACGCGGCGCCGGGGGGGGGGGGGGGGGGGGGGGGGGGGGGGGGCAGGGGGCGGAGCGGCTCGCCTGGAACCGTCTGCCGCGTGGAACGCCGAGGAACGGGTGAGCAGTCGGGGACGAAGCGGGTTCGACTCCCTCTGCCGCTGCCGCTGGTTTCCGAGCCGAAAGGGGTGCGGGCCCCGCAGGATAGCTGTGCTTCTCCGTGCTCCGTACGGAGTACACGCGCATGCACCCGACGCCCGTTCCTACAAAGCGTCCAGAAGGAGGATCGCCGCTTCGGGCGGTGGTAGAGACGGCGGCGGCGGCGGCGGCGGCGGCGGCAAGTCGTGCTCCATGGATACTCGTGCGAGTGTGCGTGAACCAGCCGCTGTGCTGGAACCCCTTGGCGGGCGGGCGCGCGCGCGCTTGATAGCGCAAAGGTGGCGCCGGAGTCAAAAATTCATGATGGTGGTCAGCCGCATGCACACTTGATGCTTTGCGGAGGAAAGATGCCACGGACGCAGCTAACATCTTCCCGCAGGCGCGGAAACCCCCCCCCCCCCCTTTTCCCCTGGACGCGGGCCAGGTCTAGCCGCCATGCGCGTCAGGGAGCGCGGCGTGTGCGGCAGCGGCAGCGGCAGCGGCAGCGGCAGCGGCAGGAGTACGGAGCACGGAGCACGGAGCAGCAGCCATGAGCATCCGCAGGCGGGCCAAGCGGCGCTCGTCGGCGGTTCATGCAAACAGCGACAGCCCACCGATGGCGGCTATTGCGCATCAATCTCACGGCGGGGAACAGCATGGAAGGTCGGCTAAGGTTGTTGGCAGGCTCTTTTGACGCGGCGGCCCAAGCCTGCGGTTCGGCACTCCGCCCACGCGGCATCCCCCGCGCGCGAGAGAACGAGAGAGAGAGAGAGTCAGAGAGTCAGAGAGTCAGAGAGTCAGAGCCTCTGTCTCCACGGGCTCCGCACACGCCAGGCGGTCCGCCGTAGTACGAGCCGCTTCCGTGCGCTGCGGGTGGCGGCTGTTTGCCGTGGAGAAGCAGCCTGTCGATGCTTCCCCCCCCCTTCCTTTCTGCTCCCACGTCGGCATCCATCCATCCATCCGTCCATGGTTTGCGGAGACTCGAGAGGTGGGCCGCGGCGGCGACAGGGACCCACGCGAAGCGGGACGTTCTGAGATCCACTGGGATTAAGCCGCTCCGCAAAGCTTGGCGTTTTTCTTTCCTTTGCAGCAATGCTGAGCTGCGGTGGTTTTGGAAGCTCTGGGGCTCTTTGAGCATGGACCTGGTGTTTGCGGGACAGGGTGTGGCACTCTCTCCACTGCAGCCTGTGCGAGGAGATGCATCTCCAAGGTTGAGGAGGACTCAATCTCTTGCCTTTTGAAAGCCTTCCTTTCTCTCTCTCTCTCTCTCTCTCTCTCTCTCTCTCTCTCTCTCTCCCCAAGCATCATGGAAGCCGGAGCCGCGCCGCCGTGAAAGAAAGCCGCAGCCGCAGCCGCATCCGCTCGCGCTTGCGGGGCGCCGCCGATGTCATGCACGAGTACGGAGTAGGGGATACTGGTAGGCGCGCCACAAGCCAACTTTGAAGGGTGAGACGCGCTTGGTGGCCGCCCCGCGCGCGGCACGGCGCGGAGCTTTTGGGTGGCGCGCGGATCTGCGAGGAACAATGGTCCATGCGGTCGCGGGAGCGGCGTCTCGAAACACCCATTGGCGGACTTGGTCCCGCGGCGGCGTGCGGGGGAGCTCCGAGCTCGAGCTCGAGGTTGGAGAAGAAGCTCGACGCCGACGTGGGATGGAGAACCGCTGCCTGTACGGAGTACGGCTACACGGGGCCGTCTGTGCAGGTCGATTGATGGCGGCAAGATTGGAGAATTTCGCCGCGGCTTTCCAAAGGGGTACCGGAAATCCAATAAGGGTGGCTTTTTGGGCTTGGCACAAGGAAAAGATTCCTGTTTCATCTCGCGAACAGCTGGCTCGTGCGGAGGGCAGACAGGGGGGAGGGCGAGAGGGAGCTGAGGGAGCCGCTCGTGACGCTCCACTCCCGCGAGGCGACCGGCCCGCAACAACCCTGGGCGGGCGTGTCTGACGATTCCGCGCGGGCTCCTCTTGCGGCTCCTTGCGGCTCCTTGCGGCTCCTTGTGGCTCCTTGTGGCTCCTTGTTGCAGAAGCATCAATCCATCAACCTTACTTTCAGTCCCTGGTCGGCGGGTCGCGGCACTCCAGCGGCTGACGGGCATTTCTACAGGTACGGAGTATGGAGTGCCAACACTCCAACTGGTGGGTTGACAATGACGGCATCAATGACGGCCCCCGCGAGGACGCGGGCTCGTGGTCTCCCCCCCCGGGGGGGGGGGGGGGGGGCGCTTGAGGTGTTCGTACATACGAGCACGAGCACGAGCACGCACAAGCGCTGGCGGCCCGGCATCGAGGTGACGGCCCGCCGACATACTCCGTACTACACACATAGACGCAGGCGCAAAATAACCTTGAAGTCGGGCGGAGAGATTTGGGCTGCATGCCGCGATGGAAAGGGGGTCCTCGCCTCTGAGGAGGGCCAAATAAAGAAGGAAGCCGCCCGCTCGCGTCTACCCGTGCCGCGTGGACGCGGGTATGGATTCCACGGCGGGGAGAAGATGACCGCAATCCACGGATGCATCAGATGCATGCATGCAGGAGGTGCGGGAGGGCGAGCGCTTGCCGCTGGTCCACCGGCCCCCCGCCGCGTCTATGCACGATTCACAGGTACGGAGTGCGGGCTCGTGTACGGAGTAATGCGGCGCCACCTTGTCCCCTGGCTTAGCTGAGAAGAGCCAGGGCCGCAGCCTCCAGGGCGACGGATTGCCACCACCATGGAGGCAAGGGAAGGGGAAGGGGGAGAAAGGGGGGGGGGGGGGGGCGGGGGATGAGGGAAAAAGAAAAGAAGAGATGGATCTGTGGAGTAAATCGATCGCCGCGGTGGCCCGCCGGTAGGACAAGCGCAGGCGCAGGCGTGACATCGATGCGGGCCGTGGCTCAATGGATCTAGGGAGTCGGAGTACGCCGTTGATGTGGTGGAAACCGGACACAGCACGATACATGGTACTCCGTAGATCCATGGAGGAGGGGGAAGACAGCAGCCCCCGCTAGAAGGCCGCGGGATGGAGCCGCAGCGAAAAGAAAGGCCGCCCGCGCTGCCGAACGCCTGCAGTGGCGTGTCCTGCGCGGCGTCGCCTGGCGGGAAGGAAGCGGAAAAGAGAAGAAGGAGGAAAAAAAAAAAAAAAAAAAAAAGCTTGGCCCTGCTGCGGGCTGGTGTACTCCGTAGGCGCGAGGACGAGGACGAGGACGAGGGCGGAGTATAGTGGGTATGACGGGCCTGGCGCGAGGAGAGCCGCTCCGCCGAACAGCCGCGGCGCGATGCGGCTCGATCTATGACGATCTGGTGCTCCGAAGCGCGGCAGCGGCAGCGGCAGCGACAGCGGCAGACTTAGCGCGCGGCGCCAACCGCCTGGCCGCCCCACCCGCCGCGCCCACTCCGCGTGTCGGACTCCTTTACGAGTATACTTGGCACTGCGGAATTCAAGCTTGATTCCGATTCGTATACGGAGGAGGCCCCGTGGTTCCTCGCGCTTGATGACTCGGAAAAGCCGCCGCCGCCGCCGCCTGTCGTCCGCGATCCAACGCCTTCCAGGTCGGATTACGGAACGAACACCGAGCTGGTGGTCCCGCTCGGGCCTCTGTGGCATCAGGGCGGGGCGGGGCGGGATGGCGATTTTCGGTGCCGAGGCCGCGAGCTTGTTTTTCGTCTTCCGTGATGGATGCGGGAAACGTTCTAGCAGGAGCCGCATGCCGCTGGGGACATGGTCGTGATGCGAACGGAGAGTGGAGTGCGGAGCTCCGTTGCTGCTGCCGCATCATCGCGGCTTCTTGTCGCGCTCCGCACCTGCCGCGCCGCGCCGCGAACGCTAGTACGGAGTACTCCGTGGTGCCCTCGGTGTCTCCTTCCGCGACGGGCCTTTCCTTCCCGGGATTAGGGTCTCGTCTCACCCGTCGAATCATCGCGGAAGCCGCACCCGCCGCACCCGCCGCACCCGCCGCACCTGCCGCTCCTGTCCTGGACTTGTTCCCCCCTATCGCTTCCTGCACACTCACAGCGCGTTTCCCGTTAGCCAGATACATCAACAATCGACTTCGGCCCATTGCCGCCGTGCGGAGAGTCGGAGAGTCAGAGTCAGCTCGAGATGGATGGATGGATGGATGGAAGCTTGCATCCATCACCATCGCCATCATCATCGCGAACCGAACCCACACGCTCAAACCCCTTTGCCCGCAGGCACGAATTGCTCCAGCTGTGCCATCCATCACCCATCCCCCAGCGGCCTTTGCGAGCCGCAATCGCGCAGCCTGGCATGCAAAGCTCCGCACCGACAGACCCTCATCCTCCACCACACACACGGCGCACGCAGCCCGTTCTCGGCATCCAAGGCGAGCATTCCTTCAATTGTTGATGCATTCACGATGCGGTGGAGATGCCGCAGGGATCGTGCTGTGGTAAGCATCCATCCATCCATCCCTTCATGGCCTCACTTCTTCTTCCCGCCTCTTGTTGATCCACACACTGTCCCGGCCGCCAAGCCCAGAGCCTTGTCTTGTCTTGTCTTGCCATGTCTCTCTCCCATTACGAGTAGTCTCCTGGCTAATCCAAGTTCTAGCTTCGGGTACATTATCTATCCCAGACGAAGGGCCTTTCAAGAGTACATACACGAGTCAAAAAAAAAAAAAAAAAAAAAAACACCCCAGGCGTGTCACAGCACGAGGATCATTGCACGGGATGCTGCGTTGCACATTTGCGGCTGTGCCACCAGCAAGACCTGAAAATTCTCCGCCCTGTCTCCAGTGCCACCGCTCTTGATCGACTGCCTGTGCCGCGTACGCCAGGAACTCTGAGTGAACGTCAAAAAGCCATCGCGGCCTCGACGCCGTGTTCGCCAGTGGACAATACGGAGTACGGAGTACAGACTCGCCTCGTTGATTGGGCTCGAGTCGACAAAAAGTCATTCCTCGCTCTCTCATATCGTACTCCGTACATACGTACGAGTACCCATTCCGGGGCCCACGATCAAAACATTGAATGCAGACATCCGTGCCTCAACACGCGGCGACCGGTGGCATCAGAGCGGTGACAGCCTCCATATGCTCCTCACCCTGATATCCCGCCCCTACCTTGCCTCAGTATCATCCTCACACCCCTTCGCTGACTCTGTCTCACATGCTGACTTTGAGGTTTTACTCCAAGGTACTGCCTACCACCCCCCACTTCTCTTCTTTACTCTTCCTTCCTCTTTGCGCTCGAGTTGCTTTTGATTTCATGTCTCGTGTGTGTGTGTGTGTGTGTGTGTGTGTCTGTCTGTCTGTCTGCCGCTCCGCTTTCCTTTTGCCTCCACGGCTATCAGCGCTGGATTCGTCCCTACATACCAGCGGCCTACTCCGGATATTGGCCCTCGTGGTGGGCCGCATTGCCACTCTGCCGGCGCAGCAGCTGACCAGCATTGGCAAGGCGGCCACCGATCTGCCAGGGGCTGCCTTCGTTCAGCGAAGGAGCTGGGAAACTCCCGGGAAGCCGCGTGGGCCGCCTCTCAAGCGGCGCGCCAGAGTCTCCATATCATCCGCCGCGTGCCGCTACAGGTAGATCAGTGGCATCTGGCCATGTTCCCGGGAGCCTTGATTTCTAGTCCCACGACTGCTCAATGGCTTGCTTTTTTTTTTTTTCCTTTTTTTCTTTTTTTCTTTTTTTCTTTTTTTCTTTTTTCTTTTTTCTTTTTCCTTTTTTCTGCTTTTTGTCTCAGCGCCGCGGAGTATCTACATGCTGATGCCGCCTCAGGAAAATCTCTCGGAGCCCCTCGCGTCCGATAAATCTCAGAGGACTCGAGCGGGTCCTCTTCCATCGGCAAAAGCGTGCGCGATTCCACTGCGACAATCGACTACCTGTACAGCAAAATAGGGAGCGGAATGGCGCCCTCTGCCGGGCCATTTCGAGACAGCAATGTGCAAAATCCCGAGCCGGACGACCAATCTGGCTAGTCAGAGGTCAGAGGTCAGAGCCGCCAGGGCCTCCCATGACCGACCGCGGGACATGCAGCAACCCCCTTGCCTTAGCAATGGAGGATGGCGTCCGTGTGTGTTCGCAGAAGACAATGCATTCAGAACTTGATGTATCGCAACGCAACACCAGCAGTTTGACAGTATGAAGGCGGGTTCCCAGGCACATCCAGGTCCATCGCCACTCCCTTCATCCTCGGGGCTCGGCCGTGTTTCGTTTCGCACCTCTCCATGTCGATAGCATGGATGGATGGAAACAACCACCTGTTTCCGATGAACACCTTTCGCCCTTTTCAATAGGTTTTTTTTTTTCCCTTTTTTTTTTCCTTTTTTTTTCTTTTCCACACCAGACATTTGACTGGTCACAGCGAGATGACGAGGGGCATCATATTTTCACCTATTCTCGGGTGACAGCTCAGAACTTCCGATACAAGATGGACTGCTCGGGGATCCGAGCACAAGATACTCCGTAATATCTTTTGTTCTTTCATCTCATCCCCAAATCTCTCGAAGCTCCTCGGGAATCTTCGGGAGATTTCCTTGTTCACTTCTACCGTTCTTCCTTTGCTAGGCCTAGGAGGAAACAAGAAGATCAAAGGGGGTATTGAACATAGGAAAAAAAAAAAAAAAGAAACAAAAAGGGAAAAAGGGAAAAGAATGCTGACAGTTCAGGGATGCGAGTCCCAGTGCCTTGGTAAGGGGCCCCTGGAGCTGGGCCGAATTGGGTCAAGCTGCGGGCGGCCGCGGGAGCCGGGTGCTCCGTACATCCAGCAGGGAGGCGATAAGCTTCTTCTGCCGTGTCTCGGGGGGGGGCCATCAAGGTCAAAGGTCGACCTGAGGCGCGGTGCGCAGCAATCGGTACTACATCCATACATACTCGTCGCTGCGGGTTCATGCAGCCACGGGTTCGCAGACGGCGGGAGACGGGGGTGGCGGATTGGGCAGCTCGCGACCGACAAGATGATCAACGTCCATCTTCTGCTTCCACTGAGACCGCAGCAGCTCTCAGGTGGGAACGCCCGGAGGCGCAAGGGGAAGAAACGGAGAAGAAGATGCATTGATGGATCCATGGATGGTCTCGAAAGCACGGGAAGCTGGTCTGGAGCTATGGATGGATCGATCGATCAGCTTGATGCGATTGGCGGCAGCGGGGGGCTGATGAGCGTGCATCGCGCATGGCCTTGATCGATCCATGCGATCGGCCTCTGCCTGGTACGGGTACGGGTACGAGTAACCGGGATTGATCCATTTGAAGTCATCTTCCTCCGGTGCCCGAGCCGCGCGAGGCGAGATTCCAATCAATGCATCCTAGGGCGACGCTTTGATGTTCGCGGATCGCCGTCCCGTCTTTCCTAGCGTCGGCCCCGGAAGCAGGGACGGCATGTATGCACCAGCGCCAGCACCAGCGCCAGCATTTGGGCGCCGGGGCCTTTTCGACCTGTCAAGGGCCCGCGCCTGGATGCGATGAATTCATCCATGGATCGACCGGTATGTCTGTCTGTCTGTCAAATCTGCTTTGGCTTGCTCTGACAGGCGCAGGCGCAGGTACGGGGCGGGTCGGCGGGTCGGCGGGTCAGCTCGCGCGCCGCACGAGCCCCAGCTGGCGGTGGAGGAGCATCTGTATGTACATGCATACATACGAGAACATGGGTCAATAGGCGGTCTCTTGCCCCGAGATGTGCTCATACAGCGGATCTGGGACTGGAGATGAGGGCTGACAGGTAGCTTCTTACCTGTCATCGGCCGGTCCGCGGCGATCGGAACTCGTGAAAGCGGAAGAGGATTTCCCAAACACCGGAGGGCCTCGAGCAAGTCGGCAAGCTGAAGGGTGCTGGCTGCATGCATGGAGTGGCAGCCCCCGGCCCGTCGAGCACATCCTTTTCCTTCCTCCCGCAGACGAGATCTCGTCCGGTCTGATCGCAATGGAGAGATTGGCACATCGAGGCAGATGCTGCCCGGCATTCGGTACATGAGTCGCCCCGATCTGGCCAGGCGTGCACGCGGTGCGGAATGGAGTACGGAGTACCGGTACACCTGTATCCATGCCCTCTCCGCACCCTCGCAGCAGCTCTCGCGCCTGCTCGTATGCAAGGCATGGATGGATGGATGGATGGTAGGCCTCGCCCCGAAAGGAAGGGCTGGTGCGCACAGACGCACGCGCGTCCGAGACGTGCGAGAGGTCCTACGAGTACTGGTAGTAGGTACTCTTACACACGAGCAGTATGGAGTACTTTCTGTGTGCCTGGGAGGAGCAAGGCCCGGTGCTCGCGCGGACCTGGGCTTTCCAATCTTGCGGGAGCGGAGGTGTGGGGCCGGCCGCATGAGGCTGTCGTCACGTTATCCCGGGGCGCGGGGGCTGCATCCCTGGAGCTGAATACATGGACTCCGTACTAGGTACTCCGTATAATACAGGTACTAGTATTCCGTATCTACTACATGTATGCTTGCCTTGAAAGGTACGGAGTACGGAGAACTGGATACGGAGGTGCCTGTGGATTTGCGACTTTTCTCTTCCCTGC
The DNA here is from genome assembly GCA_003055955.1 of Escovopsis sp. AC. NCBI lineage: Eukaryota > Fungi > Ascomycota > Sordariomycetes > Hypocreales > Hypocreaceae > Escovopsis > Escovopsis sp. AC. The sequence continues at coordinate 1,456,551 of NQYS01000001.1, read as the reverse complement.
CGTTCGTGGTAGTAGTACGGAGTAGTACGGAGTACTGGAGGTGTGCGGAGTACTGGAGGTGTGCGGAGTAGGTGTCCATGTATGGAGTGCGAGTGTAGATCCGATCTGGGCTCGCCGGTCTGGGGATGGCGATCGAGCAGCGGGTGAAAACCTGGATGCGATGCATGTGGCAGAGTGAGTAAGGCTGCTTGTCCTCTGTGTGTCTCCGTGGATATTAGAATTGTCAAAGGGTCGTGGATGAGGTGGATGCCGCGATGCGATTCGGTGGATCCTCAGCCCGACACCAGTTACTGTACATAAACGCTGTGAGGTGGCTGTGGAGTGGCCTGGGAGATTGTGCTCGTATCATGATGCACTGTGCGGTGAGATTGGCGGCGGCGGCTTTCCTGGAATGCAATTTCGAACGGTCCATGGAATCTTCTGGTCGACGAGGAGAAGGCGACGCGATTACGGGGTAGGAGCACACAATGCATTGATGCTCATCATGATCATATTCCAACAGACTCGACGTGAGATGCCAGACTGCTCCGTACAGTATGAGTACTAGTCTATACGGAGACCACGGAGTACGGAGCACATACTCCGTACAGACAGACCATCCCAGTGTGGCGCGGCTCGGGAATGGCCGCCTCGCACCTTCCAGTCCCGCCGCCTGCGGCCCCTGACCGACCCCGGAAAGCTTAGCCCATCTCAGCACCATCGGCCAATCAGCGGCGCTTCCTCCTCCCTCCTCCTCCTCCTCCTCCTCCTCCTCCTCCAAGAAATCGGGCTTCAAGAGCATCGAACGGCAGGCGCGCATGCCGTAGCTTCCCTCGCTCGCCCTCACCGTAACGCAGAAGCAAAAGCAAAGGCAGGAGCAGCAGGAGGGACCAGCAGCAGTAAGAGCAAACATAAAAGTGGCAGGAGCGAGAAAAAGAAAGGCTGCAGGCCCGGGAAAGAACTAGCAGCAGTACGGAGTACCTCTCCGTACCTTCCATTTTCTATAACATCCGCGTCGCTGGCCGCCTCGACATGCCGCCGTCTCTCCCGCTCTCCTCTGCCTCTTCTCTCCTCCGCCTCCTCTCCTCGTCTCTTCATCAGGTCCGAGTCCTTCTCCCTCCGTCTCCCGCCATCGACATCCCGCACATACCGATACTACTAGTACCTCCTGAAGCGGATTGTCGACGAAGCACGCCTGCCAGTGCGCCCGCGAATCCCGATCCCATGATCCACCAGTCCTGTCCGCCCTCGACGGCCTCGCCCGTGTCAAAAGACCCCTCCCGAGATCCGCCATATCTCTATCATGACCCTGCATAGTATGGATGTACGGCTCTGCTCGCTTCGTCCGGCGGCTGCGCTCGGGCTCAGCTCACCCTCGTGTCTGTTCCTTTGATGGAGCCCGGTCTGTCCACCCACGGCCGCGACTACATACATCAATCTACGAGTATTGCGAGTACCAAGAGGGACCAGCCAGAGCCAGAGCCACGGACAGAGAGACATGCCGATCGGACCCGAAGCCCTTCGGTCCCCCGAGACAGGTCGACAGGTCGACGGGTTGGCGGATGGACGGCTGGGTGGATAGGAGGGCATTTCCGGCCAGCTGGGAAGCAGGGTGGATAGTACTCATGACTCCGGGTACGAGTACACTCGTACTATCGAGTGGCTGTCCCGAGGATCATCTCCCCCTCGACCTCCAGGCTCCAGCAGAGCACGCCGCACCCTGGGAGTCGCCGCCCAGGCCACAGGGTCTGGGCACTACCTAGCCAGGGCTGCCAGGGCACCAGGCCCAGGGGACCCTCCAATAAATCCGGCTCGCGGTCCGTCCTCTGCGAGATGCGAGATGCTCCACCATCAGGGCGCTGAATCGCTGATACCTTGCCCGCCATATCCACCTTTCCGGGGGGCAGTCGATGGGTATGGACAATGAGGCAGAGCGTGGGAGCCAATGTGGTGGGCAGCCTGGCTCTGGCGTGCCTCCAAGACCGGAACCCCCCCCCCCCCGCCCTTTCACTCTTT
>NQYS01000001.1:1433057-1445991 GCA_003055955.1 Escovopsis sp. AC | reverse complement strand
GCCCGGCGCTGCTCCCCCCAGCGCCGCCCCCCCCGGAGCCCCGCCTCCTCAGGGATTCCCCGCCGTCCCTCCGCCCGGGTTCCCCATCCCTCCGCCGGGGAGCTCCAACACGCCACCCGCGCCGCCCGGCTTCATGCCGCCGCCTGGCTTCCAGCCTCCGCCAGGCTTCGGCCGACGGTGAGAAGCGGTCTAGTCTCCTTCTCCTTCTCCTTCTTCTCCTCCTCCACTGGCCGATTCCTCGCATAATGAAACGGAGACAGGAGAGAAAAAGAAAAAAAGGAAAACTCTCATGCATTTATACTTGACGCCTTGGATCAGAAAGGTTCCATAGGTTGCTGCACAACCATCTTGGCACATCTTGTTTTCCAGATACCCAGTCAAGGGCGAGAATGGCAACACGCATACTCCGTATCGTCCTCAAGGTCTATCTTTTTCTTCACTACGCATCGAATTCCCCCTTCCTCGCACCTATCCACCAACGGCAGAGAATACCAACAAAATAAACACCATGTCAAGACCGCGCGAACGGTGAGGTATCATACAGCAGTGGGGCAGCGGCAGCAGCCCCTTTTCCCCTCGCAACAGGGTGAGGTGTTTTTCTTTATAGGACATTTCAACTCGACCTCGATGCAGCCCATCACCAAAACAACCAGTCGTCAACGCCAGAGCGTGCCCGAGAAGGGAGAAAAAAAACAAGAAGTCATTTGACAGCGAAAAAGGGGGGAAAGGGGGGGGGAGCCAAAAAGTCAAAACGGATGCAGACGAAGAGATCAAGGTGGTGCCAGAGAATCTCTCGTGCAGACGATAAAAAAAAGAAAGAAAAAGAAAAAAGCAGCGCTCGATCCACGTCGGTCTCATAAACTCCGGGAAAAGGCATTTCGAGTCTCCCTGGTCGCTTTATCCCATTCCTGCTTCGCCTCCTCCCTCTGGCCCTGGACCTCGTAGGACTGCGCAAGCATGCCGTCCGCCACGCTCTGCCACAGCATGTTCCCGCTCCTCTGGGCCTGCTTGGCCGCGGCGCGCGCGCTCTTGAGGGCCTGCTCGCCGATGACGTTCTCAAAGAAGCGGCTCCTCATGATGCATAGCGTCACGGCCGCGCCAAGGACGTTACTCGTCATCTTGGAGCCGGCCATGGCGGCGTGCATGTGCTGCTTCTGCTGGTTGAGCTGCTGCGGGGGGTCCGTGACCAGGGCCGCCATGACGTTGTGCCAGGCCGTACGGAGGTCGAGGTTCCAGTGGTTGGCGCACTGCGGCTGGAGCTCCTCGATCAGGCCCAGCGTCTCCTCGTCGTTCAGGTACGAATGGTGCTGCATGATCCACAGCCTGTTGAGCCCGGCGAGGAGGGCGATCTCCTGCTGCCCGGCTTTCGTCCCGGCGCCCTGCCGTGGGACCGCGAAGCAGGGGTCCTTGAAGATGCGCATCGCCATTGCGAGATCCCCGACGCCCTGGTAGTATACGCCCTCCAAATAAGTAGAGAGTAGTCTGACCGTGGACTGTGTGGACTGCGAGACGAGAATCCCAAGCTTCTGCATCGTTGCCTTTACGTCGCCCCATTGACAGTGACTCGCGGCCACCAAGCCGAGTAGTATGTTCAGGTAAGCCTGTGCCTCGATGCGCCAGGCGCGCTGTTTCATGGCGACGTTGAGCGGCACGGCCTGGCCGTACGGGATGCCGGCGGTTGATCTGTCCCCTGGAAAAGAAAAAGCGTGTGAGTTGTGACGGCTTGAGAGGGCGAGGGTCAGTCGGCGCGACTCACAGGTATCGAGGATTCTGAGCCCCTCCGTCCAGAACTCTGTTGATCTCCCGGACGGCTTGTGGAAATTCGCCAGCCCACTTATCGTAAATCTGCGACCACGGAGAGCTTGTCAGCATCAAGGGACGACAACACGCGTTCGAGTTCGAGCCATGGAGGGGTGGAAAAAAGGAGAATCCCAAAATATCCCCGACTTACACGAGCGACTTGAGTTCCATCTTGGTCATAAACGTCATGACAACATGGTCCACCTCTCCCTCTCCCTCGCCAGGCTGAACGACCATCTGCGTATCCTCGCTGACGGTCTTGGCCGTAGAGGGCTGCTTTTTCACGGGCACCAGGAACACCGATTTGACGTTGTTCCACCCGTCACACTCGTCCAACGTCTTCTGCAGCAGCCTCAGCTTCTGGGCCGTATGGTCAGGGCTCTGGTGGTGCAGGCTCGCCGTCACCTCGAGCAGCAGGGTGAGCACGGTGAGCTGGACGATCTGCTGGACGGTCGGGTCGAACTGGTACTTTGCGACCTGCGCAATGCACGCCTGTATCCTTTCCATGCTGCCATCCTTTGTCGTCTTGAGGAGGGTGAATCCTTCGAGCAGCGACGCGAGGACGGAGATGGCATTGTCGCCCCTGGCGCTTGCCACGCTTTGGATCGACCGTACGTTGTCGAGGACGCCGACGTCGGCCATGGTGCCCATTTCGAAGTAGAAGGACGCTTTCAACAGGCGAAAGGCGTAGAACCATTGAATGTGCTTGAATCTGTTGTGGAAGAATCGCGACGGTCAGCCTCCAGGGAATTCACAATCATCATAGCCAAAATAAAAATAAAATAAAATAAAATAAACTCAAAAGGGGGCCGGGTTATTTTGAGCTTACGCCTCGCAATTGGATATGTGGCCATCGACAGCTTTCAGGGCAGCTTTATGATTCCTTTGAAACAACACCTTGAGCATGAGGTATTGCATGCAGTATTTCAGATCGTACAATCGATGCTGCGAAATCGTTAGTGATTGAGTATTCCTCACAAAAAAAAAAAAAAAAGAAAAGAAAAGGGGGGGGGGGAAATCTCGCCAACCTTGTCGCAGAGCGTGATGCCCTTGCCGAGGGCGGTCTCCGCTTCCATGAGATTCTCCGTTTCTTCCTGCAAAACGGCAGCATACCTCAACCTGACACGAGCTTCTTCTCGCGGCGGAAGCTGGTTGCTCTGCAGAGCGGCCTCCAGGCAGGACAGACTGGTGGCTATCAGCTTCTGGTAGTCATCGACCCTATCGGCGCTCATGGTCATGGCCACGTCGTGGGAAGCGGCCCGCGCCTTCTCCAAACACTCCTCCGCGATAGCCACCATGAGCGGCGTGGTATTGACGGGTCGAGGCTTTGGGGGGATCGCGGGCGATCTCTTCGCGATGCTCGGTGAGCGCGTGGACAGCGCGGGCGAGTTCGTAACGGAGGAATGCGGGCTGTATTTGACGCGCGTCTCAGGGACGTGTGGTGGTATTCGAGCAGATGCGGCGTTGTCCTCCTCCTGCTTGACGTGATGTGTGGTTTCGAGCCGGGGCTGCTTGGCGGCGCTGGGCTTGTCGGTCGGCTGCCCCTCGGCGTGATCCGAGATGGTTCTCTTCTTTGTCATGACAGGCAACGCCGGGAGCAGTGGCTGCTTCTGGATATCCTGGAGGTTCACAAAGTCATACTGCTGCTGCACTGGCTCCTCCTGCGGCGGCGGCTGAACATTTGGTGGCCTGAAGGAGGTCCCTGTTGAAGGCGTCTGATTGTTATTCTCGGGCGGTTGAGCGATCGGCTGACTCTGAGTCTGCGAGGGCTGCGGCGTTTCGGGTGCTTGTTGTTGTTGTTGTCGTTGCTGCTGCCGCTGCTGCTGCTGTTGTTGCTGCTGCTGCTGCGAAGGCGATCGTATCGAAGGCTGTAGGGGCTGTCGTGCCGGTTGCGGTATCGGAGACGGTCGCGGCTGAATTGACGCGCTCGGCGCATGAGAGTAGTATGTCTCGTGAGGGTGCGGACTCTGTTGGTGGTGGTGGTGCTGCTGCTGCTGCGCAGGTTGTATGCTCATCGGTTGTTGTTGTTGTGGTGGCGGTGGCGGCGGCGGCGGCTGGACGGGCTGTTGCTGCATCACGGGCTGCTGCCAGACGTTCATGGGAGGCATGTACCGGTTCGCCGCAGACTGCATCTGCAGAGTGCCCCCATGCGCTCCGGCGTCGAAGCTCTGATACATGTTGAAGTTGTAGCTGTTATTGTATGTCATGATCGGGGGCGGCAGCGGCTGCCGGTGCTGCTGGTGCTGCTGATGCCGCGCCTGGTGTTGATGGAACTGCTGCGGGTGGACGTAGAAGCCCTGCTGCCCGGCTTGAGGGCCGGGATAGACCTGCTGCTGCTGCTGCTGCTGCTGCTGGCCATGACTCGGACGGCCCGCGTACACGGCCTGCTGGCCCTGGTGAAGTCCCGGCTGTATTGTTGTTGCTGTTGTTGCTGTTGTTGCTGTTGTTGTTGTGATTGTTGGCGGCGGCGGCGGCGGCTGCGGCGACAGCGACTGTCCTTGTTGAGGATGCTGCTGGTGCTGCTGGTGCGGATGAGGAAGCGGATGCGGAAGCGGGTGCGGATGTTGGTACTGGTGGTGCTGAAGCTGGTGCTGGGACCGGTACTGATCGTCCTGGCCAGGGAAGGCCTGTCCCGAAGACAGAGACCCCCGGAATGACATTGCACAATCAGCATCTGACTCCCTCGTCGCTGGAGCGGATCATGAGGCGGTGCGCCGCTGCCGTCGTCGCGGTCTGTCGCGATGGGTGGTCGCTGGCGAAGGTGGGTAGGCAGTGCGAGCGTGCGTCCTTACTCCGTAGTAGTATGGAGTTCGCGGCCCACGATGTTCAGGTAGAGGTACGGGGTATAGTGAGTAGTATCGAGGTATTGATTCCAGACGGTACGGAGTATATGGAAGTTGGCGTGCAGGATCTGGTGGTGGTTGTAGTCGTCGTCGTCGTCGTCGTCGTCGTCGTCGTCGCCGTCGCATTCGCTGTTTGGGCGCACCGTTTCGTTCGCAGATTCGCGGCGGTCGTTCACATGGCGGGTTCGGAGAGCGTGCGACCGTGTCTGGCTCGTCTTGTCTCGGGTCGTCGTCGAGGCTGAGGGTTGACCAGATGGATCAAATGAGTTTTGATGGGTGTTGATGCGAAGTTCAAGCCAGCGACAGTCACATTGATGTGTGCTGGGAAGAAGTCCAGAAGTCGGCAGTCGAATCGAGACCTGCGACTGGTCGATTCCGGAAACACGCCTCGACTGACCAGGGGAAGGTGCGAGCCTGCGTGCGAGCGGCTCACGCGGCCAATCACAGCCCCCGCCTGCGCGCCTACCCTGCAACTGCAAACGCCAACCCTTGCCTTGAATGATATCAACAGCCCCGTCTCCTCGAGGTATTGAGAACTTCTCGCTTCCCTATCGCGTGGCCGAAAGCCAGGTTCCCGCGACATTGATCCAGCATCAATACTTAGGGTAGACTATAGTACTAGGAAAATACGCGAGGTTTCAATCATTTTATCGAAGCTCGCGCATTCATAGGCTGTCATAAAATGCTTTCACGTACTCCGCACTCCGTACTCCGTATCTCAAAATGCATTCGGCTAGAAAGGATTTCCCTGCTAAGAAATGCATATACGGACTACTCCGTACTAAAGGGTATTTTCCCGCCACTGCAGATTCCATCTTCGGCGCCTACCCTGTACTGGAATGAATACTGGCATTGATTCAATTAATTCAACTCAAGCTCCGCGCTTCCCGGCATTGGATTCGATTAAAGCCTCAAAGTCCCCCCGCAAGCATCAAATTCGGCCCATTCGCATTACATGTTCTCCGTACGGAGTACATGGAGTACCTGGTAGAGCCCGGGTCATCAAGTTTCACGAGTCATCAAGGACATCCCTGAGATACCAGCCATGACTTCATTCAATCTAGCAAATCGTTCAAACAATCATAATTCTTAAAACACATCAGACTCGGTGACAAACTTGGTCTCGTAGCTCCCGCGTGTCACAGACTCGCCGGCTTTCCCCTCCTTTCTTTTCCCTGCCCCCCCCCAAAAAAAAAACCCCTTCATAAATCAGTCCATAGCCACCCTAAATCCTTCCTCGACTCTCCATCTGCAACATGCGAGGAAATCGACAAAACCCAACGCCGGGCCATGCATAGTTGGTATCTTACAGGTATGATGATGATCCTTACAAGCGCACACATCCATGATATGTGCGCAACAGGCCCCCCTTCGCAACCCCCCTCCCCCCCCCTTTTTTTTTCTTTCTTTGTTTCTTTGAAATTCGATCCCCAATCCCTTTCCCCCTGACCACGCACGCCTTCTTTCCTTTTTGCATCGTTCCTCTCGCGAAATGCCATTCAACCAATGCAGATCCACTCGGCAAACACGCACCATCTCGCTGTGCGGTCCGCCAGCACCAGACCCCTCCAGACGCCCTTTTCAGAGCACTTGATGATGGTCTCCCACGTCCCGCCGTCGCTCACCTCCTCATCGCCGCCGTGACTTCTGGAGCCGTTGCTGATCCCCCCCTTGCGATCCTCCTTCCTCATCAGGCGGAGGATCTTGCCCCCCGGCGTCTGAATCGCCAGTTTGGCTGGCTTCTTCCCCGCCACGGTCCCGCTCGCTGAGCTTGGGTTGGAGCCGTTCACACTAGAAGCGTTCAGGCTCAGCGCGGATCCGGGCCGCCCAAAGGGGATCGGGCTGGCCGAGCCCGGGTTCGACGCCGGCGTCAGCGCCGACTGCGGCCCCGCCTGCATGGAGCTCGGATGCTGTCGGATGGCAAACACAAACGTGTTGTTGAGTGCCAGCTGCTGGCACTGCGGCTGCACCACATACAGGTCATGCCTCTGCGCGTGCGGCGTCGGGTGAATCGTCACAAACTCGTACGGCGGGTTCTCGCCCGTGTGGATGATCGGAAGCGAGAACGCGAGCGGGTGCGGGATGTCCTTGATCGTCTGCATCAGCCCCCTCTTGCCCGCGTAGATCTTCAGTATGCCCTGGCCCTCGTCTCCCGGCATCAGCGCCTTCACCGTGTACCGCTTCACCCCGTTGTACCACTCCGCCTGAGCGAGCGCCTTCTTCTTCACCACGTCTCCGCTCTCAAACATGTCGCCGTCGGCGTCCCTCGTGAAGACCTTGGCCTCGACCTCCGCGGCCACCTCGACATCGGCTGGGACGTTAAACTTGATGTGAGCCATTTCCAGGTCCTCCAGTCTGACCAAGCTTGTGTTGTAGTCCACCATCTCGATTTGGTTGCGGAAATACGCGGGGCAGGTGCACGGCAGATGCAGCAGCGTCTCGTGGGCCACGGGCGGCACAATGTGCTGTTGGTCGTGGTGCTCGGGCACGTGGGTCCAACACATCTCCGAGGGCCTGGTCAGGAACCACCAAAAGTCGGCAGAGCTTCCCGTGACGCTCGAGTACTGACCGCGCCTGGGGTTCGACGCGCTCGCCAGGCAGGTGTCCATGAATCGCCACTCATTGTCGACAATGACCGCGTTCCACCAGTGGTTGGACCGGGGCATCATGTTGAGCTCGGGCATGTCCCCGGGGGACTTCAGATAGCCCCTGACGACCTCGCAATGCAGTCCGACCTCGGCGCACATCTCCATGACCAATACCGCATATTCCTCGGCGCAGGCCCGCTTGGCGTGAATCGCCCGCTCCGTGTCGATGTCGCCCTCGAAGTCTTCCTCCCAGCAGATCTTCTCCGCGACCCAGGTGAAGATGGCGCGCAACCGCTGCACTTCGCTCTTATAGGGTCGGCAGAGATAGGCGCCCGCCAGAGTCGCAGCCGTCGTGCCCGGCGGAGCCTCGGTGAAGAAGCGAGTGTTCTTGTCCACGAGGCTGAGATTGAGCGCGTGATAGTTCTCCGAGCGGAGCACCGGCATTCCATCAGCCGCCTCGTCGCCCTCGATGCCCTCATAGAGCTCGTCAACGGGGTTGATGGCCGGGAACTCCTGCATATGGCAGCGCTGCTGTCTCTCGTCGCGCTCGATCTTGCTCAGGGAATTGGATCGGTTGACATCGCGACGCACCTGCACCCAATCGATGGCTCCGTTAAGTCCCATCTCTCGGGCCGTGTCACGTTTGACGTAGTGGCTCACGATGCCCATTCCCATGGTGCTGTTGGTCGTGGACAGCCCGGGGTGCGAGCGGGTAAAGGGAGATGACTTGACGATGGGCACGTGTCCCGCAGCGATGCTCCCCCTGTTGCTGGCTACACCGGTCCTGGCCGACTCGAATATCTTCTTGAAGATGTTGCGCTTGGGTGCCTTGGGCTGAACGAGACCTCCGAGTCCCGCCGCCGTATCGTCCTGGAGATCGGCGTGAGAGGCGGGCCTCGGCATACGGCTGCTCGCAATGTCACTCGCGTGGCTGCTGTGATAGGTCACACCTGTAAATGGTGTTTCTGGCCGATCTTGATCGCCCTCGTGCATGCTCAAGGAGCTCTGCGCGCGATGTGGCGTCCGCGCGAGGCTGCCGGCGCTGGTCGAACTGAAGCCGCCCGCAGAGACACCGCTCCACAGTGTCCTGGCACTACTCTGGGTGGATGAACTGACGTGACTCTGGTTGCCGGTCGAGACGTTGGTGCAATTTGTCTTGGTTGTGTAGGTTCGTTCTATGGTGTTGGTCTCGAACATGTTCCTCTTCGACCGAACCTGCCTCCTGTCGCGATCCTGCAACATGGGATCCCCGGCCGATGACTTGGGCCGGCCATAGTGGCGGCCCTTGGGAGGAGGTGGAGGAGCGCCATCGTCCATGCCCAGCGCGGACGAGCTGGCGCTGTACTGGTGCGCCTTCTGGAAGTTCCTCTCCATCCTTTCCATGTAGTTGCTCAGTTGCGGCGAGTCGCGAGACTTGCCGACGTATCCATTCTGGTGGGACGGATTCTGCGACGACCCTCCGCTCCAAGTCTCATAGCCCTCATCGTATGCCGACGTTCCCACATGTGTCAACGGCCGAGGTCGATGATCCATAGTCCGAGCTCTAGGCCGAGGAGAGACCATGTTGAAGCTCTCGGGCGACCAAGGATCGAGAGCGGGATCTGGGCCAACATCCCGCGACCCGAGACCCTCCAGGCGATCGAGCTGCTGCATGACTCCGTCCATGGCCTCTCTCAATGGTGATGGGGTCATGTGGTTGTCGTCCAAAGACGGTCGCTGAGATCCGCTCCCTTGGGGGGTATGATAACCGTCACGTCTGTCGACGTATGTCGTGTCTTCGTAAGGGGTGTATGACGAATGCCTTGACGCTGCGTATTGGCTGTTGTAGGAGGAGCTGGGGGGATAGCGGGCCATGCTAGATTGGCTGTAAGAAGTATTGGGGCTGTGGCGCGATTCCGGGGGTCTGTATGGAACGATGGCGTTCATTCTTGACGAGCTGCCGAAGTCTTCCGATATCTCGCTCGCGTTTGAGCCCCTCCGAACGACATGCCTATGCGGGGGAGGAGCAGGGGGTGGAGGAGACTCTGCTCTCGCCATGGTCTGCCTGTTGATGGATAGCGCGGGGGAAGCGGCCCTTGAACCTGGAGAGAGTGCCAGCGGAATGGGAGAGCCTGATCTGGATCCTGCCCTCGAGCCTGCTCTTGATCCCGCCCTTGATCCGGCTCTCGAACCGTATCCATTCACGTAAGGGGGTGAAGGGACATGACCGATGTCGTCGTGGACGCTCCTGAGGGGGACCAGAGCCATTGATGTTGGAGTGGCGGAGTTTTCCCTTGAGCGCGTGACGACGGTTGCCTCCCGGGAGGGCTTCTCTCCAAGGCGCTGTCCTTGTTGCTGCTGCTGCTGCTGTTGTTGTTGCCTTGGGGCTTCTCGGAATGTCTCGGGCTGCTTCGCTGTGGTGTAATGGGGCGCTTTCGCGTAGGCCTCGAACGGCTTCCGAAACGTCCTGGACTTGCTGGGGGCATTGTTCTTGATGCTGGGCGCGGGTTGCGGACTGGTCGCTTTGATCGGTCTGAAATCGTCGGGGAGGACCTCGACGAAGTTGGAAGGAAAAGAGCCGACTGATCTTTTGTCACGATATAATCTCCCAACCCACCATGAGCCATCACCAGCATTGAGGCACTCGATCAGGTCGCCTTCCATAAAGCCGAGATCGCGTTTTGACTATGCGGTGAGGTTAGCCAGCGCAGACGCGGCACCCCACAGGCAAGGGCATCGACTAACCTCTCCTCCCCAAGAATAGACGGCCCGGCACCAGCACGGGAACCGCGAGGGCAGAGGCGGTGGTTCGAGAGTCATGACGGCGACTTGTGTGTTTTCGGCAGAGGCAGTGAAGGAGAGAAGGTGATAAGAAAAGACAAAGAATTAATTTGAATAAAAGGAAACACAAAACGTCGATATTTTGACACAAATTCCTTATGTGCGTAAGAGGACCGGGGCGATGATTGTTATCGTTAGGCAGAGACAGCAAATCGGAGAGGCTGGGACCTTGATTTTTTCCCCGACCGACCCCAAGGGATTTCGAAAAGCACGACCGACGCCTTTTGGAAAACAATGAGAGGAAAAGCTCAGGAGCGGTAACGGCACATGATAGAAATGAAGGGTTGTGCCGACGCCGTTTACCCTGTCATGGTAGAGCAGCTCGGGGAGAGTGAGTTGTCGAGAGCCTGGCGAGCCTGGCGAGCCTGGCGGGCTCGGGTTGATCTGCGCACGTCAAGCCCAGGGCATGCAAAAAAAACGCAGTGGCGCATAAGCAATAGCCTCGTGGATGCGTGCCAGGGCAGGAATCGACGGAGGAGCGAACGAACGAACGAACGAATGACCTGTGAGTGAATGCGGAAGATGCTGGCAGTAGTACAGGTAAGTAGTACTCCGTAGTGGTACGAGTACTCGTATGGATGGATGTATGGATGTATGCAGGTAGAGTAGGTGTATGAGGAGGTAGTAGTCTGTATGTATGGATGAGCTGTAGTATGTATGATGCTCCGTACGGGGGTCGATTGGGAGAGGGATGCCAGCGGGCCGAGTGTCTATTCGTGGCCACCCGGTGAACAAAGAGCGATGGAAGGACGGCCGTTGGCTTCGTTGGCTGCTGGGGAGGGCGGTGTTCTGGATCCGCTCTATGCGATGGATCTCTCTCGCATGCCCGACGTGGGAGCTTAGCAGGGAAGAGTCAGCGATTCCGGGACGCAGCACGATGAGGATACCGATGGTGATAGGCAGAAGGGATCGTGGCCGCACCGTGGGCGACATGGATTGTGCATGGGAAGCGAGATTGAGTCTGCCATTGCGGCCGGAGGAGAAGGACCTACTGGAAGCAGCGAGAGGGCTGGGCCGCCCAACGAGGCAGGTATTTCGCCGGCTGATGAATGCTGCAGCTGTTCCGAGCTTCCCCAGCCACAGCTGAACGATTGGCGCGTGGCCAGTCTCGGCTCGACTTCTGGCACTTGCAGGGGCTGGGAGTCGGGAGAGGATATCTGGATGCGTTTCAAGTTGGGTGAGCGGTCCCGGATGCTCGATCGAGGGCAGACACAACAAGGCGGATGTTGGAGAGTTGCGGGGAAGCGGATTCGGTTGGTAGGAGATTGTACGGAGTACTCGTACGCCAAACTCCCAAGGAGGATTCGGTCGGATCAGCTCGGACTCGGGAGCACGGGCTGGGAGAGTTGGTAGTGACCGTAGGTACGGAGTAGTAGGCAGGACGAAGAGGAGGAGGGAGGGAGAGGAGGTAAGGAGTACGGAGTACGGAGTAGGGAGTGGGGAGATGGCAGAAGAAGGTCTGACTGATTTGATGCCATCGCCATCTCCGACCAGGACAATCCAGGCAGGGAAGGTACGAGTACGCACTTGCTCTGCCGAATCCCGTTGCCCCGGCGACTGATCTGCAGGGAACAAGCCGGAAGGAGCGACTCGGGGCATGTTCGACAGCAGGCGCGCCCGGGCTGGCACCCGCTACCCTGGAGACGAATAGCCACATTGTACAGAGTACGGAGTACGGACTACCTTATGTACTCCGTATGTTGCTGGCGCATTCCGGGCGTTGCCATCGCGTCGCGGGGGCGGGCGGAGGCGCCATCAGGGAGGGCCCGTTCTAGCGGCCGCGACAAGTGCCCAGAGATCAATTTGATCCATCTGGATGGATCCATGGATGGATGGATGGATCACTGATCGGGCTATCTAATCAGTGATGGTGGCAGGCCTCCAAGGCTGGAGATCGATGGATACCGGTACGGATAGATGGATCTCCGACAAGCGAGCTCAGCCCTCCCCAGCAGGTGCTCCGATCCCGCCGCTTATCAAGCCCCCATGAGGCCTGGACCCCGAGCGCCACAGCGGTCACCGGGCGATCCAGCTGGTGATCTATTCCACTGCCGTCCACTGATGAAGAAGACGGGCAATCTACATTGATGGATCAACAGGTACCTCATCCATGGAGTACGGGTATCTTGGCTTCTATTTCGTACCACGGAGTACTAACTGTCCTGAATGATCAGATCTATCCGCACCTTCAGGATGGCATCGACGTTCTCCCGACTTCCCCTGATGCATATCTATGTGCATATTTGTATGCATCTAATGAATATTCGCATGCATCCATCGAAGGTTGATTCTCACCGATCAGATCTGGAAGGCGCGCGACCATCGGGTGGCTCATTCCTTCCCTCTCCAGAAGAGGCTCAGAGCCTCGAGTCGATCCCCAGGCCAGCCATTTGTGCGGAGTACCTGTACATGAGGATTGCCTCGATACACCGAACTGTACGGAGTGCCCGTACCCTGTACTCCGTACTCTGAATGTAAACACTGGACGAGGCCAAAGAGCCCCCCTTCCCCCCTACCTCCCTGTTTGTGGCCCTCCTGTCCTGTCCTGTCCCAGACAACAGTCATTAAACCTGCATTACTGGCGACTACGCTCAGGTGCCTCTGACGCCCCGATATCACGATCCTCCGTCGACCCTCGTTGCGCCCTGTCCTCAACAGTCCCGTTCACCTCCGCGAATTGCCCTCCTCCCCTCCCACCAGGTCAGGCTTCCTTCAGCCCCCGACGCCGGGACCAATCTGCCGCTGCCTCGACCTGTAGCGACGCCGGCGCGAGCGGCTCGGTGCGACCACCACGCGGCAATCATGGCCACCGAGGAATTTGCGGAGCACTACCAGGTCCTCGAGGAACTCGGCCGTGAGGCTCCCCTGGCCCCCTCCCCCCCC
>NQYS01000001.1:1420235-1433032 GCA_003055955.1 Escovopsis sp. AC | reverse complement strand
ATTGGCCCCTGCCCCCCCCCCCCCCCCCTTTGATGGCCCTGACGGCCCTGATGGCCCGGATGGATGGACCTGGCATCTGGTATCTGGCATCGGCGCTGATCAAACCACGTCCAGATCGATCTCGAATCCAACGACGATGACATCCAAGACATACAGGCCGAGATTGCCGTCCTCAGCACCTGCGCCAGTCCCTACGTGACGCAATACAAGGGCTCCTTCCTACGAGGACACAAATTATGGATCGTCATGGAGTACTTGGGCGGTGGATCATGCCTTGATCTGGTGAGCCGGCATCCCCCCTTACGTCCGCCGCCGCCGCCGCGTGATCCGTCGGGCTTCTAACGGCGGCGCAGTTGAAACCCGGCAACTTTGGCGAGACGCACATCGCCATCATCTGCCGCGAACTGCTCTTCGGGATCCAGTATCTGCACAACGAGGGCAAGATCCATCGCGACATCAAGGCGGCCAATGTCCTGCTCTCCGACTCGGGCCGGGTCAAGCTGGCCGACTTTGGCGTCGCGGCCCAGCTCACCAACATCAAGTCCCAGCGCAACACCTTCGTCGGCACTCCTTTCTGGATGGCGCCCGAGGTGATCCAGCAAGACGGCTACAGTTTCAAGGCCGACATATGGTCACTGGGCATCACCGCCATGGAGATGGCCAACGGAGAGCCACCGTTGGCCCATATCCACCCGATGAAAGTCCTTTTCCACATCCCCAAGAACGACCCCCCGCGACTCGAGGGCAACTTCAGCAGCGACTTCAAAGATTTCATCACCTCGTGCCTGACGAAAGAGATCGACCGTCGGCCGACTGCCAGGGAACTACTGCGGCATAGGTTCATTCGTTCGGCCGGCAAGGTCGAGGCCCTGCAAGAGCTGATCGCGCATCGGCAGGTGTGGGACGTGGACCAGAACCGGCGAAAGCATCCGATATATTACCAGGAAACCCTTCAGACCCTGACGCCTAAGAGCGAGGACCAAGAATGGGTGTTCGAGACGGTCAAGTCCGTGATGCTGCCAAAGAGCTCGCTGTCACCACAGCAAAAGCCCTCGCTGGCCATCACGACGCAAGGATTGCGCAAGCCGGATCTGGGCGAGGGCTCCGTGCGCTCTGCCTCTCCGTCCTCAACAGCCTCCGGCACGATTCGAAAGTCCACGGTCCGCCGAACACCTTCGATCGCCCAGCCGTCCTACTTCCTGCCGAGCGGGTCCCCGCGGAACTCGTTGATACCGAGAAGGCCGCTCCAGGCAGATTCCTCCCTCGGCAACTCCAAATCGACTATGCGTCTGTTGCGGAGGGCACCCTCGGAGGACGTCGGCTCACCGTTGTCGAGGGTCGGCACCCCCGACGATTTGTTCTTCGACGAGCACACTACCGCCCCATCCATCGCCTCGCCCATCGAGCCCTTTGGCAAGGAGGCAATCATGGGCCGCAGGCTCTACTCTAAGGCGGTCGAGCCAACCCTAGACAACCTCCACGCCCAGACCTCGGGGGCCCAGAAACGGGAGGCCGTCGCCAAGCTTGCCGACGCCTTTGCCGCCCTGGACGCCATCGACCCCGAGACCTCTTACCACTTCATGAGCAACCTCGTGACCGCCATGTCGCAGGACAACAAGCTCAGCACGACGATACTGCGCCGGCCGCCGAAGCTGCCCGACGAAGACATCCCCAACGGAACAGTCATTATCAAGAATCCGGCGACTGCCGCGGGAACGCAGAGCAGGCCAGCACTCAGCTCGATCAGCCCCAGCAGCTCCCAGTACAGATCCCACCGCCGGCGGCAGCTGGAGACGCAGTCTCCATCCAAGGCCGGCGAGAAGCCTTACACGGCGATCGAGGAGAAGTATCCCGGCCGCGAGGCCAAGCCGGGCATGGAGCACTGCAAACAGCTGTCCGACGTGCTGTATAGCCGCTGGGCAGGCGATCTTCGGCTTCGATGGCCAGCTGTCTGAGGCGGCAGTCATCATCAAGGTTTTCTTTCTTTTCAATGAGTCGACCGGACTCCGCGTGCGAAAGAGCTCGTTTGCAGCATTTTCAGATCACCCCTATCCTGGCCCCTATCATCAAATTCCTCCCTTTCTTGTTTTTCCCCTCTCGTTGTCTTGGCTTGAAGCGGAAAATGTCTGAACGCGCCGCATGATTTTGGTGATCGATATAATGAGCTTTGCATAATCGGGATTGGACAGCACGAAGCCACCTGTTCAGACGAGGGTCTGTGATCGGCCCCTATTGAGGGGAGATCTCCTTTCCTTCAGATTTTTTCTTTTCCCTCCTTTCCTCTGCACATGGCTTCGATGGCTGAAGTGGACATGGGCTTTCGCTTCTTTTTTTGGCTTCTTTTTTTTTTTCAACCCTATAGCTCCTCATTGCGTTTCTGTCCCTTGGTTATCTCGAAAGGTCCGGGCTTATATCTGATGCAGCCCCTTGGCGTTTTGGGGTTTGAGGTATCATGGTCTGTCTAGATATTGGACGAAATATTTATCACGATGACAAAGGCTGCAGCGGAATCTGGTATCGCAGTGCGAATCTGCAAGTAGGGCGAAGCCGTCGAATGCGTGGGCCAGCATCTTCCTCGAGGGTCACTGTGCCGAGGACGACGTCTCGGAGCCGAGGGCGAGCTTGATGCGCCAGTTCTTGAAGTCGTCCGATAGTATATCGCCGTGCCCCGTCTCCTCGACTTTGAACACCTCGATGCTTGATGACACGGCAGGTTGGCACGAGATCCTCCATACCCCCTCGTCGTTTATCGTCTGCTTCAGCCCTGCAGGACGTGTCAGTTGGGGGAGGAAAACAGTACTAGACGGTGTTTGGAAGACTAGTGAGTTCGGAAGGGGGAGGAGAAAAAAGAATAAGACGAATAAGAAGAAGAAGAAGAAGGAGAAGGAGAAGAAAAGTGAAGAGATTCGAAGGGGGCAGGGGCTTTACAGTCTAGGAAGGCAGCCGTAAAGTTGACGCAGACATCGGCGTTCCAGGTCGCGTTTGCCCTTGCGTTGACCGTCTGCGGTATGCTCTGGGTCTCGATCTCCTTGATCTCAGCCAATATGCCCTCCCTCGTGCGGAAGCCGATGATGATCTTGGGCACGCCGAGGAGGAAGGACTGGATCCAATACTTCATGAGTTTCCTGTGGAAGGCGTCCGCGTCGCCTTGGCCGCGGATCTGCGCGCTCGTCTTGAGCTCGACCCAGTTGATGGGCTTCCCGGCCTCGGTGGGCTTTGCATCCCATACTATGACGATACTGTATGAGCTGGGACCCGGGGAAGACCGATTTTTCTTTTTCTTTTTTCAACTGGGGATGGGGAGGAGCATACCTGCGTCGACTTCGCCGCCGAGACAAAGGATCGATCTGCCGATGCCGGTGCGGACGACGGAGCAGTACTGCGCCTTGTTGTTGACGACTTGGCTCTCGCGGCCCTCGATGTAGGCTCTCGGCGTTTCTCCCCAGGGCCGCGGTAGTGTTGACAGCGTCTCGAACTTGTATCCTGCCCGGGGGGTGAGCAGAGGGGACAAACAGGAGAAGATGGCGAGAGGTCGCGGAGTGGCTCACCCCAAAAGGACATGACGTCGAGGGAAGGACCTTTCCTCTGTCTCCTTGGATCTTCGTTTTGCCGCGACTTCATCTTGAAGCCGTGATTCTCCTCGATGAAGCTAAGATGAGTTGGGAAGATATGATCAGAGACGACCTGAGTGACTCGAGCTGTGGTATGTGACTCACATGCATCCCTTGGAGTAAAAGGCAGATCGGTCAGCATGGGGGGGTCAGGCGAGGAGGGTGAGAAAAGGGGCTGGATGTACTTGATAGAGAGTGGCGTTCATCTCGAAACTGCAATGCCGTTAGACGAGGGACTGGATGCCAAGTTGGGATGAGAAGGCCGTTGCTATGTACCCGTCAAATCTCTCGAATGGAGCAGCCATGATCTTCCCGTTTTCTCACGTCTGTGTCAGCGCTCCAGGGACCACGCCCGACTCAAGGCGACGACACCGCGACACTCCTCGGTCTCGGAAAGGGGAAAAAAAAGGGGGGCGGGGGGGCAAGCAAGCTCACCTTGGTCATCATGCCTCGCCACGTGACGATGTCGGCGTCGATCTTCTTGCCGGTGTCCCGCTCGTGGGCAGTGATGGTCTTGAGCAGGGCGTCGAGGTGTCCGTCGACCGAGTCGTCGAGCTTCTCGAAGGTGTCGAAGCCCCGGGACAGGTCCGCGCCGAGCTGGGGCGTGTAGTAGTATCTCAGGGACGAGTCGTCGAGGTGGAATTCATGGTTGTCGTCGTACGAGAAGCAGGCAAATTCCTGTAGACGCGTATGAGTGCCTGTGTCCGGCGGCGGTTGACTGCCCCGGTCTCACCATGGCATGATGGGATCCGGTGACTGCGGTGGAGGAGGTGTCTTGCCTTTGGCCGTCTGACGGGCTGGCTGGCGCCCACGAAGCGACCTATTGGCTGTATGGAAAATCCGCGAGGCGTAGATCTGAAGGCCATTCTGTATGGAGACCAATTCTCTCGAGTGGGTGGAAGAAAAAAAGCCCTGAAGTGCCAGTTTCAGGGAAGGTCGTCGAGGTCTCGATTCAAAGCTGATGAGGTCAGTGAAGTTGAAGTTGAAGTTGAAGCAGGGGTGACGGAGCCGCATCGGGACAAGCGCATCATGATCCGCAGCCACACTTGGATCGAAGGTGCTCCGTACGGAGCACATTCCCATGTATCGGTACTTGAGTGGCTGAGTCTTGGGGTGCATGATTCAAGTTGTGGCGCGTCAATGTAACGAAACACCATCGTTCTCTGCTCCGCGAGTTCATTGTCATTGATTATCATGTTTCATGCTGTCAGTTTCCATCACTCATACAGGGAAGTACTCCGTACGGAATCATATACTCCGCATTCTTTCCGGAACTACGGAGTATGGAGTACTCCGTACTATCCTCGAAAGGAACAGTCCCCGAGGCTGTCATTGGGATTGTGACGGCCGCAGAGCCCACTGCCAGCGAGTGTGGCTGAAACATGCTGGTTTGGGCCAAAAGATTGACAAAGGACTGGTCCGCCTACCCTGTAATTCAAACGATCGATGAATTGACACTGGTTCCTGCGCCAACCATTCGTGTGGAAATTGTCGATGAAGCACGGAGTACGGAGTACGGAGTACCTCTCCGTAGCTTGTTCATTCTAAAGAGCATACACACAATCGCAAGGCACGTCATGCGTCTTGGACGCCAGGTCGTTGGTCGATCGCTTGTATGGCGGCTTTGTGTGGAGCACTGACAGCTGACAGATAGACGGAGGAAGCCTCTTTCAATTGTACATGTACTAAGTATGTGCTCCGTACGGAGTACTCCGTACCTGTTGCGGCAGCTCGGAGTCGACGAGTGCGGATACTGTGCGCACGCCAGGCCAAAGTTGCTGTTGGAGTTCAACAATCACCATTCGTGGATGGCACAGCTTGGGTCAGATGCGCTTCCGGACGCGTTGGTTGAACTCAAACGTCTTGCGAGCGTGAATGTCTCTGCTTGAGAACCTGAATTGCTGCAGCCTCCCTGCTCCTCCTCCTCCTCCTCCTCCTCCTTCTCCTCCTCCTCTCCCCTCTTCGCCGAATCACACATGAGCCAGAGCTGCCGGAATCAGACAAACAACCGAGCGTACATATTGCGATCTGGAGCTTCTTTGTTCTCTTTGAACCTTGCATTCAACTCGAACATCATTGATCCAACCAACGGGAGAGGCCCCTTGCCGTCACACAGGACAGTATGTACGATCGAGCTGCAACAGCACGGCAACAACCCACAATCAAAACATTGGAGCATCGACATTGGCTTGATCCATTGGTACCGCTCCGCGTGTACTCCGTATGCTCCTTTGGATTCCGAGCCATTGTAACCACCATCTCACAGATTGCATCATTGACTCGAAACCAATCAGATCTACAGAGGTATCAATGAATCAACATTTCTCTGCGGTGGATGGAGGTGGAGATCCCAACCGATCAAATCTCGAGGTGCTGACCTCGACTCCTCAAGCTTAGTTCCTAGTTGACAGTTTAGCGACCGGTCGCTCCCTGGAAACAGGCCCCGGACCCGCTACCGAAACCGCCCGGACCCGCTGTGTTTCAGGGAGCTTCAGCGCGCCTTCAGCCCGACTCACCAGCCACCAGGCCTTTTCGCGCCCTTCAGCGCCCTGCTCGCCCCGAGACTCGCCCCGAAACCCCCTGAAGCGCCCGCCCCAGCGCCTTTTCAGCGATCGCGAGCAGCGCGCCCGTCCACGTGATTGCGCCAGGCATCTCGCTCCAGTGCCTTCAATCCATCCATCCAATGATGCCCTCCAAAGGCGCGATCCTTGATCAACTCCATCGCCGGCCGGCTCTTCTGGTTGTGTCACAGCAGCAGACCAGCAGCTGGAGCCGATCATCCCTGGTGCTCGCATCATCCTGCCAGGCATCGAGCGCGCTCTGTCGTGGCCCATCCACCATTCTTATTACTTTCAGCGATCACAGCACGCTGTGTGTCCAGCACGCCAGAGACACGGCCCAGGCGGTCCATCCCCCCTCTGGCTCGCAACATACATACGGCTGACTATGTATTGATTGATTGATCATCAATTGATTGATCTACATATTCATAGATCTGTTGCTCTTGCGCCTCATCGCGACCAGGTCGCGCCCTCCAGCCCGTCTCCCTGCGGCTTGCGAGCTCTCGGTCCCTTTTTTATCGCCGCCGACGAGAAAGCCAATGCCAGTCAGAAGTCGCCGCCGCCGTCCCATCAACCCCATAAGAAAGAAGAAGAATCATTCCTCAGCCGCCGACGACCGCGAGGCCTGGTATAGCATCCGCTGCATTCTCGACGAAAGACGTGTCAAGTCCCGCCTGCAATACCTCGTCGACTGGGAAGACAATATCCTCACAGGGGAAAAGTATCCTCCATCCTGGGTATGTATGTCTGTTCGCCCCCTTTGCGCCATGTTCGTATTGATCAATCAATCAATCAATCAATCAATCCATCTCATCCCCGTTGCCATCCATTTGTACATCCAGTCACTCATCACAATACATCAATCAACATCTCTACACCTACCTTACCTCCTGTACGGGGCCTTCGCTCGCTGCGAGGCAGACCTGCCATGCACATACATACATACATACATACATACATACATACATACATACATATATGTACGCAGCGGCGACGGCGGCTTTGGTTGATGTCATTGGTGGCAGAGCCTCGCCATGAAATCACTCCGTTGCACACGATGCTAACCCCATCTTGACGCAGACCGAAGAGGTCGCCCCTGTCGCCATAGAGGAGTGGGAGGCGCAAAAGAGACAGCGGGCGCACCAGGCGCACCAGGCGCATCTCCCACCTCGGTCATCCAAGTCGCCGACTGCCTTCCCCCAGGGAGGTGTCGAAGCTCCTCGCCGGGCGCCAGGGTCTGCCGAGTGGCGACAGCCTGTCCAGTCGACGGCATCAACTGGCCGGGCGCCATCGCAGTCATCCGCCGACGAGTCGGTCCCATCGCCTGCGTCCAGTCGCCGTCATCAGCGTCCATCTTCGGAAGGTCGCGACGCCTCCTTCGAGGAACCCGGCCTTGACTCCGCGTCAACGTCATCCATCTGCATCGCCTCCGAAGCCTATGATCCCTTTGACCAGGAGAGCATCGACCTCACATACGCACGAGTGCTGGTCGAGATCCCAAAGGTCGATTTCGATCCCGACGAGCACCTCTCTCTGCCCAATTCCCAGGCGAGCTCGCAATCCTTGGCAGAGCTCGAGGCCCAGGACAGCCGAATTGCGATCCCCTTGCTGAGCCTGCGCATCATCCCGGATTCTCAGGACCCCTCGGAACTCCCCTGGATTTGCGCCTCCTCGGCTGAGCCATACATCGCCGTCACAGCTACTCCAGCCAAACCTCGGTCTTGTCGCATACAAGACTCTTCGTCTAGCGCGAGTCTGTATGCCGACACTGGTCAACAATCTGGGAGTTCAACCACGCAGAGTGATTACTCGTCTGACCAAAGCTCGCTAGATCTCTCGCAAGAAGATCCCGTACTTACTGTCCATGTGGCCGACTCGAGCGCTTCTTCCCAACAGCCTGACTCTCGGGATTTCTTTGTCAACAGTGACAGCGTTGATCCAACTCCCCCTGGAGAGGCAATTATCAAGGCCTTGACCCAACAGTCCGAGATCGGGCCATCAACACCACCGAGCAGCCCTTCGAAAGGAGTCGGTCAACTTGTCTGTGTGCCTTACTCATCCCTTCCAAAGGACCACCAAGTCGGCCATTCGTCTCAGACAACGGATCCTCGGGAAGTACAGTTGATCGCTTCGCAGCCACTGGCATCAATCCGACATTCTGTCAGGCATTCATTCTCCGCCCAGCGCATCATGGAAACTCCAAGCGGAGGTGCTGCCTCCCGCCAGAGTCAAATGACAGCGACCGAAGAGTTGACGAAAATGCTGGGTCTGGAACCAGACCCCGAGCTGGCGTTTCTTTCCCCGGACGCTCATGCCAGTCCACAGCCTCCTGGAACGACGGTCGATCTCCTATCGTCGATCCAAACCCAGGCAGATATCCCCATACACCCCCCCGTCAGTCTGGATACCCCATCGGTCGCTGTAGGGCAGTCGGCATGGACCCAAGATGCTGTGCCAGAAAGCCCGCAGATGGCCGTGAACTCTGTTGCTCCGTCAGTCATCATGGGACAAGCACGGCCATCCGCTGCACAGGAACTACTCGCAATAGTCGAATCGTCTTTCAACACCACCTCCCACCAGCCAGACATACTGCCTTCAGTGCAGACTCCGGTGATGGAGCATGCCACTGTCTCTCCCGCAGACATCACCCGACAAGACTCGATGGCCAACGACGACATCGCGCTTCCTCCAATGTCGTCCTATCTGATCCAAGAGCCAGCCATAGCAAAGCTATACGATATTCCCGTCGACTCTTCGCAGCAAGAACAGCCGCAGAGTGAATCGAGCGATTTGTCCATGCCGCCACAGGACCTTGAACCTGATTATCTAGTAACACTGCCATTCCAGGCAAGCCTGCGACCCATGTACGACAAAGTCATCATAGAGTACAAACGAGCCATCACCGACCTCAGCAATGCTTTCAGTGGCGAGGAATATCAGGACCCGGGAGAGTCTGTCACGAAGAGGATCGACGAGCTTTTCGGCCGCCTACATAATCTTTGCGACTATCCCTGGGACGTCTCCGGGACGACACTAGAGGAGCTTGCCCCCAAGGATATCGCGAAATACTGCTGCGACGCCAATTCAAAATTCAGTTTCATCTTCGAGTTCCTGCAGAGCCTGCGGAGGAAATCCAAGGTCCTCATCGTGGCCCGCTCGCCCGAGCTACTTCGTCTGATTCATCACCTGACCAACGCCCTGCAGCTGGATTGCAAAGGCGCAGCCGTCGACCACTTCGACACGGATCGCGAAGGCTCCGATGTCCGCGTGATCCTGGCATTGACCAGCGAGGAACTGGATCTGTCCGCCTTCGACGTCATCATCGGATACGACTCCTCCTTCACCACTTCACAGTTCCTCCAGCGGTCATTACCGAAAACCTCCAACACGAGACAGCAATTGGTGCTCAAGCTGGTGACGACCCATTCCATTGAGCACATTGACCTACGGATTTCAGAGCAGATAGGTGATGCGGGTGAAACGGAGCGGAAAAACGTCTTAGTAGCGGCGATAGTCCGGGCGAGGCCGATGGTGAACGATCCCGAGCGAGGAGCTTTCGAGCCTCACGAGATCGCGGAGATCTTTACCAGATACGTCAACGGCGATGAAGACACAATTTCGTGGGAGGCCCAGGGGGTGCCCGAAGACGTCCTTGATGTCTTCATGTCCCAGCCGAGCCAATCAGAGATACCACTGACTCTTCCGACCCTGGAGAACGGTCGCAAGCGCAAGAATGTGAGTTAAGCAGAGACGATCCCGATACCACAGGCTGATCCAGCTGTAATCAGGACTTTTCCGACGATATGGATCCCAAGAGGACACGAGTCAGGTTCGCTCAGGAATCAGAGCACGAATCACGCAGACATGCCCACCATCCTCCCTTGCCGGACGAGGTCCGCGAGCTTCTTGAGGCCGCGGCAGCGAAGCAGCAACTCACGAGACCCGGGGTCGTTGTCCGCGTCCCTCTGAGGATTCTCCAGGCCATTGCCCAGCAGGTATGTCTGCTCCAATGACCCAGACTTGTGCATATGGAGCGGAGCTGATCATGGCAGGACTCCGAGTATGAGCGCATCATAAAGGACACAAACCTCGATGCTCAGTACAAAGCCACGATAGCCAATCTGGAGAGACGGGTCAAGGAGTACGAGAGAATGAGTTCAAGGATTTACGAATCGAATCGCATCGCCCTCCAGGAGCGGACCCAATTCGAAGCCGAGAAGAAAAAGGCCGAAGCCGCTCTCAAGGCAGCCACCAAGGCAGCAGAGAAGGAGGCAGGGGTGTTCCAGAAGAAGATACAGCATCTCCAGGAGACGGTCATACGGCTGACCCAAGACCCCGAGTTGAGCGACCCCAACGACACGCCCCTGGCGAAGAGCGAACAACTTCTCCAGGAGGCGCTGGCGAAGGTCGCGGCCCTCGAGAAACGCCTGGAGAACAGCCACGAGGACGAATCGTACGTCAAGAACGCATACCAGGACGCATCCGCAGCCGCGGCGGCCATGAAATCCGAGCTCGACTCGCTCAAGGCCCTCAACGAGGAGCTCGGAAAGAAGGCGTCCGCGAACGCCGTGCGCATCCACGAGATCCAGGCAACAAATTCCGCCATCAACCACGTGCGGCGGATCGAAGAGCTCAAGACACAGGTGCGGGACAGGGAGGCGGAGCTGGACCGCGCCCGCGAGGAGCTCAAGCAGCTCAAGAACGGCAGGCGCGAGACTAGAGGCGTCAGCGTGCCCCATAGCCCTCGCATGGGGGTCCTGAGCCCCCGCGTCAACAAGGGATACGGCTCCGCGAGCAGGGGCACTAGCCCTGCCTCGGTGGCGGGAGTGGAAGGGGCGGGCACGCCCTTTGCCGGGCAGCAACCCGGCAACCCCCGATGGAATCACCTCCGTGAATAGAAACGCGAGTTGGAACGGGGGAGGAGGGAGCCAGTGAAACTCTTTGTGAAGAAAGGAACAGCGGTCCGGAGGAAGAAATCGGCCGCGAGGGGGCGGGTAAAGCCCTGGTGAGGCTTTTGTTTTTGCTCTTCTTTTGCTGTGATACCGGGCGGGAGTGGGGAGGGTTCTACTGTGCTGTCTTGTCGGTTTTGCGTTACAACGGTTGGCTTTTGGGCGCTCCCTATGCGATGAGCGCGAGTGACTACTGAAAACCATGCCCTACGGGCCTGCAAGGGGCTGTTCTTTCTTTTTCCTTCTTTGTTCTTATGTTGTTATTCGAGTATTAATCCGAGGCATGGCTTTAGGCAGGACTGGCGCTTTCTGGTGCGCTTCGAGACAGGGGAATGCAAGCTCCGCGCTCTAACGGGGGATACATATAATGCTTTGATCGACGCGTCCAGCAGGATCACGATCAAGGCCACGGCAATGGGCACGGCGGATGATATCCCACGGGGAAGCAGTTCGCAGTCACGGGAAGGATCAGGTGTCCCGTAAAAGGTGCTCATCCCGTGAACCTCGAGTGATGTAGATTCGTTTCCTTATATTTGCTTTATATTCATCCTCTGCTCGTCTTCACCGTCTTTGTCTTCGGCTTGGTTCTTCGTCTTCGTTTTTTTTTCTCCCGAGGGTCCTCACATAAGTCTCAACACCACACTGGGGCTGCACTATCATCCACGACCTCTTTTCTTCATCTTCTTCATCTTCTTCTTCATCTTCTTGTCCACATCCCCTCTCCTCTTCCGCCCCTTTTCCAACCAAGCAGCCGCCATGTACACCGCTATAGTCATATACACATAGTCAGACAAACCAAAAAAGCCCCCCCTCCCTTTTCCCCTCTTCTACCGGGTTCCCGGTTCCCATTCTACCCTCCGCCCTCCCGCACGTCCGTCAGGCAGGCCTTTTTTTTTTTCAGAAGTCGCCGCCTATTTCGTCTCGGGGTAGAGGTCCTCCTTCAGGGGCACGCCGAGCTCCTCCCGGAGGGACTTGAGCTCCGCGAGGTACTGCTCGTACTGGCCCTTGTTCTCGACCTTGCCCTTGAGGCCTGCGGGCACGCGGGGCGTCAGCAGACAAACTTTTTTTTTAAAAAAAAGAGGGGGGGAAGGGGGGGTTGGTGCTTCGAGGGGACGTACCTTCGAAGATGCGGACGGCCGTGGCGAAGTCGTTGACCCTCCGGGCGGCCTTGAGCGCGGCACGGACAACCTCAATGGTGGGCACGAGATCGTACGCGAAGGCGTTGTTCAGGTTGCGCTGCGCACACACCACGGTGTCAGCATTGGTATTGATGTTTTGCATCCAAGGTCCGGTGCTAGGGGGTCGGGTCGGTCATACCTGGAGCTCGAAAACGTCCTGGACGGCATCAAACTCCTTCTCGAATCTGCAAGGCACAAGTTCCGCATCAGCAATGGGCGCTCGGGCGATTTGAAAGGACAAGACGGTACGGAGAAGAGTGGAGGACGGGAGGGGAGGGGAGGTGGGAAATCGTGCGTCCCCTCTTCCCACAAACAGCTCCATCCTCCTCCTCCTCCTCCTCCTCTTCATCATCATTATCATCATCATCATCATCATATCCTCCTTCTCATACCCCTCCTCTTATCTTGCTTGCTCTTCCTCGTCCTCTTCTTCTCTTCTCTTCTCCTCTTCACCCTCCTCCTCCCCCCCCCAAAAACACCGCGCGCCTCTCACAACCA
>NQYS01000001.1:1398174-1411155 GCA_003055955.1 Escovopsis sp. AC | reverse complement strand
GTACGGCGAGGAGCCGTCCCACTGGCGCAGGAGGCCCTTTTGCGACTCGCTCGGGGGGGTGCCGGGGGGCGTGTGCTTGTAGGTCAGGGTCAGCAGGTCCGGGGCGATGGCGCTGTCGTAGGTGTGCTTGAGGCGCGGGAAGCTGAAGGGCCCGGGGACGAAGTCGCGGGCGGTCGGGTCGGACGAGGGCGGCGACTGGACCGGGTGGAGGGGGCCGCGGTAGTATTTGGGGGGGTGGAACTGGTATCTGGAGGGCGCCGGCACGGCCGTTGGTCAGCACGGATTCAACGTAGGTTGCCATGGATGATAAAGTATGGTATATTGACAAGCTTCCATCCCGGCGGAATCAGTCTGTCGCGGGGTCTCGGCTGTCGCCTGGGTCGGGGCACCTACCGATTTCCCGGGAGCTTGTTCTGCTCGGTGCCAAGGGCCTTTTTCTCCTTGAAAGCGGTGATGGTGCTCTCATCCGCCGGCGGTGTCGAGAAGGAGGAGGTCGCCTCGATGTCGCCGAGGTGCTCGGCGGAGGGCGTTGCGGGCTCCTGCGCGGGCCGGCTTGTCGCAAACCCGCGGGCGCAACGGGGGGCGGCTGGTTGGGGAACGACGGGCTGTGTCCGGCCCAATGCCCTCGCCAGGCGAGCGCCTTCTCGAGCGACAGCCATTGTGACGGGCCGGGGCGGTGTTGGATGCGGAGAGTCAGTCACTGCGGGATCGTGGTCAAGTCGGAGCCCGTCAATGACGCTTTAGAAATTTCCATGAACAGCGCGCGCCACAGCAAATGGAGGGACGATCGGGAGTTGTGGCAGTGCAGATGGAGAGTTCCGGTTTCACATAGTACAGGGTAGGCCTGACATGGCTCGATTGCTGGACTTTGATATGTACATATCGAACTTGAACATGCACGACCACATCAATATCAATTATCACTGTCCAGGGGTGTGCGCTTGGATTGCACAATCATCATCTATGGACAATCCTATTTCCTAGCTCGCTCTTCATCCATACATGATGAAAATAGCAGGATCTCAAGGAGTTGAGCGATTATCTTCATCTCACTAGAGTCCTGAGATGGTGTCGTGGCCCTGAGGCTATGATGTTGCGCTCTCGGGGGACAGGCGAAAGACTGACATCGCACCCCTCCATGAAGTCATTGACAGCAGGAGAAGAGGAGAGCCTGGGTCTCAACCTTTTGAGAAAGGGCTAGGGGAGGCTTGGGAGATGTGCGTCAGCGCCGCGTATCGGCTGTGTCTGTATTGATGTATGATGGATGGATGTAAAGAGGAGGAGCGGGTGTCCCCTCGACAAAAATAGTAGCGGGTGAGGCTGGGTGCCTGGCTGATGGATCCGAACGAAGATGTCTCATGGCCTAGCACCATCATGCATCACGAGCGTACCTGTTCATGCGGAGTGCCTGTACGAGAATGGAGTAGGGAGTATGTACGAGCCGCCTTGGAAGACATCTACCAGTAGTACGGAGTATGTATGAATGACTCCCGCTTATAGCACATGCCGCTGCCTTGCCGTCGATCCACATGGCCATCAATTGTGGCCCAGCGCGTGAGCGAGCCGGCATCATCGGGCGCAGGATCTACCTTTAGACGCCGGGGCGAAATGCCATTCGCGGTAGGAATGGATCATTGATGAGGGTGTCAAGCGGCCTGACTCATTGATCTCAATGCCGCGCGGGATCGCTCAGTTTGACCTCATACTCGAGGTACTATCTGACCCCCGACTCTGGACCTGGGAGGGCATCGATACAGGTACATACATGTAGCAGGCGAGGATCCTTTGGCTCCCGCTTGGCAGGCACAAGATGTCATGGATCACTCCTAGAAGGCATCCCTACCTCGACGCCTGTCGGATCAATCATCCAATGAATGCACCAGCGAGTGACGACTGTTGATGTTCAATGACGATGGAGATGGATCCGAGTCCAGGGTAGCTCTGGGCATTGGCACCTTGGCGTGGACCCGCGCAGCTTCAATTGGGATCCATGATGCCATCCTTTGCTCCCGCGGCATCATTGACGCTTGGTTACGACGAGAGGGAGCTTCGAGTCATCATCTCATCCAGTCGATTCGCGGGATGACACAAGTCTGTGGCCGGATTGATGAGGAGGGATTGATGCCACACCCGCCCCTCCAAGTCGACCTGGAGTCGCGTCATACATGTAGCCGGAGCTTCGGGGCGCTAAGGCCCCTATAAGATGAGCAGCTCCAGCGCCTTCAGGGCTGCACGGACTGCTCTTCCAGCACCTGCACAGCACAGCACAGCACGGTTCAGTCCCCAGTGCAGCACCTCTTGAGCGTCCCATCAAGTGCAGTCAACACATTGATGGATGGATGGATCTCAATCCAATTCAATCAATCCAATCTATTTCCTCCAAGATCCATCAATCCATCCATCCGTGTCTCACCCGCTGATCCATCTAATTCCATCTACACGCGTCCAATCGATCCAAAGATAGAAGGTGAGTCGCTCCATCTATCAACTGTCGTTGTTTCAGACACTCGTCGCCAACAGGACCTGAGAGGCTGACCTGACCTTTTGCCAGCTCCTCCTCTATTCCCCCCGCCGGGGACCGCTCGTCCGTCCGTCCATCCATCCATCCATCCATCCATCCATCCATCCTGATCCAACTGCTAACATCTACGGAGTACTGGTAGTAGATCTCGCCTTAACCGCTTCAAGCTTGGACTTTCAAGCTCCGTCTACGAGTACGAGTACGAGTACAGATTCGACCCCAATATCCCAATATCCCGATATCTATCTCGATTCCCTTCCATCCATCCATCCATCCAGTCCATCCACCTCTCTGTCAGACTGCACGCCCTTCCGTCGATTTATCTTAGCGCTCTTCGCCCTGCGTTCCCCCCAACCGCTCCAGCGAGCTTCGAACCATCGCCGCCTCTGCTAGCTTCCAGGCTCTCCTCGACTTCGTCTGATCCATCAACTACATCCTCGACCCGGGCCGGCCACGGCGAGCAGCTTTCTTCTCTTTTGCACCGTCGCAAGGGCCATCCCTCTCGCTCTTGGCCCTCGGCGACGGCCTCGATATCTCGCCTGCGCATCTCGGGGAGCTCGCGCCGCCCCACGATGGGGGCTCATACGACCACTCTCCCCTCGCCGAGCTTCGCGAGCCATTATCCTTCTCCCAGCTTTTGCTCCAATACAGTCTCTTATTCTTCTCCTTCTCCTCCTTCTTTCTCTCTTCCTCCATCTTTATCTCCTTCTGTCTTGCTACACAGCATTCGTCAATCATGAAGAACATATTGTCGAGCTTTCGCGACAAAAATGGTCCTCCTAGTCGCAACAGGTCGCTCCGCGAGGACAAGGTATGTAGTCATTGCCAATCTCCCCGCTCCCGGTCTTCCATAGACCTCATTGCTTTCCCATCCCTCCCCCATGCTGCTTTTCCCATGACAAAAGACCTGACCTGTTGGCCTTCCGCCACAGCCGAAGCGTCACTTCCCCACCGAGTTCTTTAGACTCCTACCTACGCAGACTGGCTACGCTACTGCGAGGGAGATCTCAGAGGTAGGCGTGGGCGACGACACTTCCTCCCCCCCTTGAAACCTCGTTCTCGCCATACAATTGGTACATAGCTGACTTCCCATTCATGAGTTCAGATCGAGGAAACGCAAAAGCTTCTCGAGCGTATCAACATTACCGGCGTCAGCGCCGAGCACATTCGAGATGTGCTGGCAGCTCCCTACGCCGAAGGAGACGTCGTCAAGGCCGCCGAGTTCATTGACATAGAACAAAAGTCCAGCGCCGGTATCATCGTCCCATACGATCCCAACGTCCACATGCTCGGCGCCGTCAATCGCAGTTATTCCACTTGCTACCTCGATACCTTGCTGTTCTCCATGTTTGCCAAGCTGGAGGCTTTCGAATGCATGCTCAAGACCGAGTTCCCTGTAGGAGACCCACGGGCCAAGCTGGTCTATGTTTTGCGGATATATGTCAATATGTTGCGGAGTGGAAAACTGATAGAGGTTGATCTGGTGAGCTTCCCCCTTCCCTTCTCCCACCTTTTTTCTCTCCCTGTCTCTTCTCCCCGAAACCCTGAGGCACCGCCAGGGGAGGGGTCAAATACGACCTGTAGTATTCGCAAAATCGATAGCCTCGCAAGAAGAGATTTACTGACCACAGCCTGCAGACCCAGATGCTGCAAGAAACGATGGCAGATTGCGGTTGGCCAGAGGCCGCGTCGTCGCAGCAGCAGGACACAACAGAGGCATTCGCTTTCTTGACGGAGACCCTCAGATTGCCCTTGCTACCCCTCCAGGTCGATCTCTTCCACCAGGGCAAATCCGAAGAAGATGACCACAAAGTAGTCTATGAGCGGCTCCTGAACCTGGCCGTCCCCTCGGACCCCGAGCGGACCAGCATCAGGCTTGAGGACTGCCTGGAGGAGTATTTCAACGCCCAGATTGATGTCTCAAGGATGAGCGAGGTGGGCCCGAAAACCATTCCGGAGGGCCAGGTCGGCATCACTCGGTGCAAAAGCCCGCAGCTCGCCAAAAAGGAGAAAAATGCGGCCTTAGCCTCCATGGTGTCTTCACCCATCCAGATGACTCCAACTTCGTCCGGGGAATCACCCGATAAGGCAGGGTCGATAGCGAGCAAAGAGTCGCTCGGGAATGGTCGTAACCGGAATTTGACCATTGATGGCGCCTTGGAGGATCCTGAATCCACGCGAGACGGTGCTGCCTCACCTTCTAACCCCAGGCAACGGTCCGCGAGCCTCATCCAACGGATCCGAGTGGATGACAAGGGCCGGCCTTCGGGGCCAAGCGAGGGTCCAATATCGGAGAAAGCCACGGATGATGGATCGACGGTAGTTAAGGCGGTCACGATCCCGGCCTGGCAATTCTTTAGACTCATCCGTGCGCATGATCCTCCCTCTTCCTCTTCCTTCTCCTCTACCAACGTGTCATCTACTGACTGCCTCACAGCCTGGCATTCCGTCAACAGCAGAAACCCTCGGAGTAATTCCGAGGTTGCCCTGAACTTTGACCAGAAGCCTGTGGTGGGGATCTGCTTGAAGCGCTACAGCATGGATGCTCAAGGCATCCCCCAGCGCAACGGCACATATATAGACATCCCCGACAGCCTGCGCCTTCCGCACTTCATGCTTGCCGGCGGTCCAGACGTGGGGGATGATCCTTCGGGGCTGGAGTCCGGATACAAGCTCGTCCTGCAGTCCGTCATCTGTCACCGCGGAGAGTCTGTGCACAGCGGCCACTACATTGCGTTCGCCAGGGTGGCCCCGAGGCTACTCGTCGACAACAGACGCCACGAATTCGATCCGCCTCCGGATTACGAGGAGGCTCAGTGGGTCAGGTTTGACGACATGAACGGCAACGCCAGAGTCACCCCCGTCGCGGACGAGATCAGCGTTGCCCTCCAGACGGAGACGCCCTATTTGATCTTCTATCAGGTCGTGCCCAGGCGCGATGAACCGTGTCCAGTCGCGGAGCCCGAGCTTCCCCCCTCCTACGACGAGTTGAGGACCAGCATCGATGCCGAATACTTCAGGAGCAGCCAGAGCTATCCCACCACGCCGAGGCTCTTCCCAAAGGACGGCAACGACGAACCGGGTTTCAGGGACATCAGTTCGCTCTGGGTCAAGGTCAAATCTCCCGGCATTCGCCTCTCCACAGATGTCGATTTTGCCCAGCGAAGGGCCCAGGACGGCCAGGCAGGCGGGTCCGGCAACGACGCCGTCGCGTCCCGCCGACAGAGCGTCTCCTTCTCGGACTCGGGGAGATCCGGCGCCACCCCCATCCTGACCCCCGAGGGCCACTCCCCCATCATCGCCCCCGAGGACGAGCCGATGGGCACCGCCTCGAGGCTGTCCCGCGCCGCGTCGCGCTTCACCCTGATGCAATCCCGCGCCGTCAGCTCCTCCGGCGAAAACCGCCTCACCAACACCATGAGCCGCCTCGGGCTCTACAGGTCCAGCAGGGAGGCGCTCGCCGAGCCCGGCTCCTCGTCGTCCTCGCGCCGCATCTCGACCGGGGAGGCGGCCTCCTCCGACGTCGACGGTAGGAAGTCGACGTCGTCCGAGCTGCCCCCCGACGACAAGGACAAGTCGTCGCAGGACTCGACGCACCTCACCCCGACGCCCAAGACGAAGCACAAGCGGAACAAGTCCAGGGACAAGGGAGACAAGAAGTCCGAATCTCCCGACAGAGAGTGCAGCATCATGTGAGACACGGGCCTAATCTCAGACTCGAGAAGAGGAGAGGACTTTCAAGAGTACTATATTATCAACCCGTCTTATTTTTTTTTTCTGCTTGCCTTTTCTTCCCCTTCCCGATTCAACATAGAACGGCATTGGCGTACTTGAGCCCACATGGTCTTCCTCCTCTGTCTTGTCCACTCTTTCCCCGCTCTTCCAGGGGTCCTGCTGCCTTGTTACGTCCTTTTTTTTCCCTTTTCTCCTGTGAGCTTTCTGTGAGGTTTCCTCTGCGCGTCTTGTCCGCTTTATCTCTTTCTGTTTCTCTTTATCTATTCTCTTTTATCCAATCTTCTCCTTTTGTATTATTTACTCAGCCGGAAAAAAGAGGGGAAGCAGGCGGCCCCCCAATGCACGGCTCGGACCGGACGATACCACGGCGTTTTTGGGACAGGGGAATGTGAACAAAAAAAATCCACACACACCAGCAACGACTCTTGTGCTCAGGATAGCGAGCATCCGCAGGACTCGGGAGGGCGGGATTATATACAACCAGGGCTAGGGGCACAAGACGCCCCCTGCGCGGATTAGAGGGTGTGGCTTTCAGTTTAAATTTGTTTTTTTTACGGCTTTGCGCGGTTTAGAAGAAGTTCTTGCTTTCAGGTCCAGGTTGCTGTACGGCTTTTGACAGTTTAGAAATTCCAGTCTTTCAGTTGTAGATGCTCTACGGCTTCAGCTGTTTTCTCCTCGAAATGGATCTGCTACTTTTTCACGGTTCAGACTAAAAAAGGAGTCACGGCACCACCACGGATGACGCGCTTCAAATTCAATAGATAGGAGTAGTATCTTGAATTTTCATGCGCAGCCGACTCACCCCCGTCAGTAGTCGTAGGTGGTAGGACATGGAACCACGCACAAATATGTACACGCGCACTCATACATCGACTTCCCCCCCCCCCGGCCCCCCTTTTCCCCTTCTCTCGTGCGACATATGACCCAAGCATGTTTCCCCTTTTTCCCTTTTCCCCCCCTCCAAGCGCCCCGACACTGGAAGAACAAGGGAAAAAGGGCCCTCGTGTTTCTTTACGGTAATGGTACACGCGAATGCAGCGATGCAGTCCTAGCTCACAAGCTCGCCGAGGCAGTAGCTACATGAATGAGGGAAGAATTATTCATGGAGTCTATAGCAAGGGGGGGTATCGCTGTTTCTCCCCCCTTTCCCCCTAGTCGCGCCTCCTCTTCTTTTTTTTTGGTGGTGGTAGTGTTCCCATGGGATTTTCCCCCCTTGGAATTCGAGTGTGTGGACGTGGATCCGGAGAGAGCAATGTCGTTTCGAGCGGGTACGGATGGATGAGAGGATGTGTGTCCAAAATAGAGGACGGGGTCGTGTGTGTCAAAGTGGTTGGGAAAGAGGGAAGTTGGTGTAGACATTCGTTTCTCTCCGGTGGCCAGTTGTCGCACGAGCGCTCGATTGTCCTGATTATGTATGATCTTTTTGAGTTGGAAGGCCTTCGCTTCGGGTACCCCCCCTTTTTTCCCTTCTTCTTCGTGCGCGAGCGCTTAGAATGGGATGTTGGGAGGGGGCTGAGATCCGAGGGCCTCCTGCTGGTCTTGCAGCTCCTCGGGAGCGGCTTCGATGGAGACGCCGAGGCCGAGCTTGGCTTGTTGCTGAGGGAGGGGTTAGCGTTCGTTTCAGGCCGTGAGAGTTGTGATTCGCTCCCCACGAGGAGCACTAGAGGTGCAAGTAAGAATGGGGGACATACCGTGAAGTGGTCAATGTCGGCGGCAAAGGTCATCATGACGGGAGGGGCGACGCGCTTCTCCAGCACGCAGCTGAGCTTGCCCTTAGAGTCGACCTGGGCGCGGAAGGTGGACATGCGGAAGTCGTACTTTGCGCCGATGGTTGTGACGCCCTCCTTCTGCAGGCCGCCGCCCATGAGGCCGCCGCCGGCGGGGACGAGGCCGAGGCTGAGGTCGACGCCGGCCTGGACCTTGTCGGACAGCCTGCGCCAGTAGGAGGTGTTGAGGGTGCCCATGGCGGCCTGGAGCTGTGCGGTGGCGACCCAGTCGTCGGACTTGTAGCGGGTGCAGTAGGAGACGGCGCACTCGGGGCCCTGGGACAGCGAGGGCCGCTGCCAGAGGGTCTCGAGGCCGAGGGCCAGCTTGGGGGTGACGGACTGGAGGTAGCTGCCGATGTAGATGCCGGTAGCGCCGCCCTCGAGGAAGGAGGGGTTGAGCATCTTGAGGGAGGCGCTGAAGTCGTCGCCGGTGTACTCGTGCTCGAACTGGGCCATGTCCTGGGCGCCGGAGATGGACAGCTGCGACTTGGACACGAGCTTGTCGCTCCACCTGTAGTTGAACCGCCCGGACAGGGAGCCCTCGTTGTCGATGTTACCCTGGCAGAAGACCTGTGTAGGCGAGCGACGACTTGGTTAGAGAGACTGGAGAGAGAGAGAGATAGAGAGAGATGAAGCGAGATCCTCCACTCCGCGACCCGGGGGCGCGACTTACTTTGCTAGTGCCGTACATGGCGGCGAAGGTGTAGGGGTTGATGCGCTCGCCCATTGCGAACTGGTGGGAGACCTGGAATAAGGGCGCCATGCTGAAGATCTTGGTGAGGTCGGCGCGGATGCCGGTGAACATGTAGTTGTTGAGGAAGACATCGCGCTGGACCTCTCTGGACAGGGTCTCTATCGTCCCGGGGTTCGGCAGGCCGAGCTTGGCCCTGCGCTCGGAGAAGTAGTTGACGGCATCTCCCAGTGTGGCAGCGATGGGATTGGAGAAGAGGAGGGACCGTATCGAGTCCGCCGGGGAGGAGGCCATGATGCGTCGAGGTGCGCCGGGACCCTGGCTGTGCCGAGGAGGTTCCCAGATATATGTATAGTAGGTAGGGAGGTATCGATTGTCTAGTCGTATGTAGATACCGGACAAGAAGCTGCAATATCCAGTACTACGGAGCACTCCGCGAGGCCTTGAGGAAGCGGGAAGACGACGACGACGAAGACGACGGCGGGAGGAAGGAGAGACGCGGGGGGGGGGGGGGCGGATCGCTGCGCTTCGCGGGATCGGAGGAATTGGGAGGAAGCTCGCAAGGCTCGGTCGCTGGGGGGCCCCGATGCGAGTGGTGAGAGGGGTGGTCGGTCGATGCTGGGACGCCGGATTCCAATGGGGATGACGATTCAAGGTGGAGGGAGGTTGAGAAACAATTTTCATCACAATAAAGGCACGCCAATCGCTCGAGGCCTGCAGGACGCACGAGCCACGCAAACTCGTTTTCGGCGGTGCGGCCGGAGCGAGGCGACGCTGCGGAAAAAAGAAAATTCCAGCGCCGCGCCGCCTTCTCGAAGCAGGACAAGATACGGAGTACGATAGGATAAGATAAGATAAGCGAGTTCTGCGGCGCACCTTGTTGAAGTTTGCTCAACTGCAGGCATTCGCGGGATGAGGGCCAGATAAAACAGACACGTAGTGCACAAATTCATGGTTCAAGATATCTATTCGACTCTTCTTCATAGTTTTCGAGCATCAGTGAAAGTTTGAGTCTTTCCCTCACAGGTGGCCGTGTGGTCCGGAGTACGGAGTACTCCAATGCCTCATTGAAGCTGTTGGAAGTCTTTGGTGGGGCTATCGGAACAGTGCCATCCCCTCTCTAACCCGAAAAGGACTAGAGCCACGTCTGAGCTTCAAGGCTCGACTCGGACAGACACGGCTAGCGCCAGGTAGCGATTTGATCTCCGATTCGTCGGTTTGTTTTCATGTTGCCAGCCCGCCGCAAGAGCACGGTGCCAATCAGCGAGGAGACCCCGCCAAGCCCGCCGTCTTCCCGGCGACTTGACTCGAGGCAGCGTCACTTTTCTTTCGTCATACCAGCGCCGTTAAGGCTAAACGACAAGTGCCAGGCAGTCCACCCTGTGCCAACCTGATCAATGGATGGATGGAATTGATTGATGCTTCCTGCAATGCACTGGCATCTCCTTCCAAGATCCAATCCACTCCCTCCGTACCTGCCTCTCCCTACATCATCGAGTCCATCCCATCAATCTCACTCATCATCTCGAACCTCCAACCTCGACCTGATTCAAGCTGTCCGTCGCATCATACGAGTACAACCTCACCAACCCGTTGACTTTTCTTTGACGTACATCGCTACTACTCCGTACTACTCCCCATTCGCCTCAGCTCCTCGACAAGCCGACCACCGACTGCCTCACGGCTGACAACAACCTCCTCCGGTCAGCTGATCACTGAGATCCAACCGAGCACAAGCATCAATACATACCGGTGCTGCACCGTCTCCAGCCCTACTACTCCGTACTAAGTCAAGCATCGCTACATTTCAGTGCATGAGTTCCTCGGCCTCGGTCTCAACAGATTCTCCTGGACCCGGAGATCATGGACACTTTACTGTGAGTCCTTGTCCAGTGCTCCCACCGCGAGTCCTCATCCAGATGACGCTATGCTATGTGGTCTTCATCCTCCCATCTTCTACCCTAGACCCCTCCTCTCCTATGCGGTCTCCAGCTTCAACGAGTTGCGTCAATATGCCCAGATCGGCTCGACTGACAAGATGATTGCCAGCACTCCGGAAATCGCGGCAAATGCGCCGCGCTACCATCGCAGAAGCTCGACATTCATCGATGGCATTCATGATGTCCCCGAGGACCAGGACATGGCCCCGGCCCAGCTGTACAGCACCATGTCCGGGAGACTCTTCCACTCCGGCCGCATCGCCATCGTGATGGTCGGACCTCCCGCTCGAGGCAAGACGTGAGTCCCTCCTCATCCTCCCCGGCCTCGGCAGACGGCTGAACATCTCGCAGGCACATATGCGTCTCGATGGCACGATACCTCCAATGGCTCGGTGTCAAGACCCGCATCTTCCACTTGGGCGACTACCGCCGGGCAACCATCGGCCCTGGCGGCTCGGTCCCGGACGACTACTGGTTCCCAGATGCCTCCCCAGCTTCCGTTGTGCTACGCCAGAAGATTCTCAAGAAGTGCCGCGAGGACATCTATTCCTGGCTCAACCATGAGAACGGCCAAGTCGCTATCTACGACGCGGTCAACCCAACCGCATCTGGCAGACGCTCTTTGGCAAAGGAGTTCTCAAAGCACGACGTCCAGGTAAGGCCCCTCCCGATCTTCCGGTGGCTTCCAGGGTTTCTCGCGCTGCTCCCTACTCACAGGCGCGGCGCAGACACTGTTCATCGAATCCTACGTCGATGACGAGCGTATCCTCCATGACAATGCCATCAACGTCAAAATCTCATCCCCGGATGTAAGCTCTTTCCCCTTTTTTTTCTTTCTGTCACGCACAAAGCTCGACAGGCGTGCTGACACGTCATCCAGTTTGCCGGCATGGACGCCGACGAAGCGGCCAAGCTGTATCTGAGGCGCATCGAGATGCGGATACCGGTGTTCGAGACGATGGATGAGTCCGAACTGAACTACATCAGGATGATCAACGCCGGGGACAAGTTCTTCTACAACAACGTCAGCTTCAACTACCTCTCACACCGCATCGTCTTCTACCTCACGAACCTGCACATCAAGGCACGGACAACTTTCTTCGTGCGCTCAGGGACGGCCACAGAGGAGGACTCCTATAGGGCAGACGCTCCCCTGTCGGAGGAAGGTATGGCCTACTCGGAGAAGATGGCCGAGGCCCTGCTCAAGCATCGCGAGCAGGAGCGGCTGGAGCTCATCGCCAAGGGCGGGCCCGACGCCCCGCTCCGGCCCCTCTCGGTGTGGACGTCCACGCGGCTGCGCTCAGTCCAGACGGCCGACTACCTCAAGGCCAAGGGATTCAGAGTGAAGCAGCGGTCTCAGATGAGCCAGATCAACCCGGGCGACTGCGAGAAGATGTCGGACCGCGTGATTCGGCAGATCTACCCCGACGAAGTGGAGAAGCATGAGCGCGACCCGTATCACCACCGGTATCCTCGTGCTGAGGTGAGTTTCCCCGAAGGACGAGAGAAATCAGGAAAGAAAGGCTAGAAGGATGAGATTTTGGGAGCCAATGGGCAGGTCAATGAATGCAAAGACACACGCTGACACTAAGAAACAGTCTTATCACGATCTCGCCGTCCGGCTCGAGCCCATCATCCTCGAGCTCGAGCGGGAACAGAACGACCTGCTCATCATCGCCCACGAGTCCGTCCTCCGCGTGCTCTACGCATACCTCATGCACTGCTCCACCATGGACATCCCTCGGCTCAAGTTCCCGCGCCAGGAGATCCTCGAGATCATCCCCGCCGCGTACCAGAACGAGGCCAAGCGCATCCTCATCCCGGGTCTCGAGCCCATGGCCCTGCCCAACTCGCCCGACGACATCCGCGTCCCCAGCAGCAGGCCCGACAGCCGGCCCGAGAGCGGCCGCATGAGCCCCATCGCCGGCGGCCTCAGCAGCCCCGCCGAGGCCCTCGACGCGCCGCTCGCGCTCGAGAAGGAGGCCGCCATCAACAGGGCGAGGGACCTGGTCGTCGACAAGGCCCACGACGAGGACTGAGCCGTGGAGGCCGAGATGTGGCTCCGTTTCACACACACACGCACGCACGCCCCGTCGCCCACCTGCGCCGCACAGGAGCAGGAACAGGCGCGAGGAGGTCCAGAGGTGGCCGGGCATCCGAGCCCATGCTGCGCTGCAGGTCACCTCGGGGCGGGCTGGTCAACCAAAAGGGAGGACAGGTGGGAAGGCGCTGCTTTCATCTCGGAGGCGCTGTTGAGTGACGCCGCGCGGCATGGTCCTGGGTCAAGACACCGCGAAACACGAGCATCCATATATCGATTCCCGGGGG
>NQYS01000001.1:1379454-1396144 GCA_003055955.1 Escovopsis sp. AC | reverse complement strand
GGGAGGATGAGAATGCCCTCATCCTCGATTAAGCCTCGTCCAGGATGAAGTAGCAGGCGCTTTGGCAGATTCGTGCGGCAGAACAGCCAATCCACAAACGGGAAATGGAGGGGGGGGGACAGAGATTGCACAGACGCAGAGTCGGGGTTTGGTGTGACCACCCCATCGCGCCGTGTGCGAGTAGTGGTTCGCGGCATAATAAAGAGGAGTTGGACTGGTTGTCTTTTGCCAATGTCGATCATTGTCGTCTTGGTCTTCGTCTCCGTCGTCATCAATGGGCGGGAAAGCAGTGGGGACTGACGTGGCGTAATCGGATGACATATCCGTCAGGGCCATGCTTTGTCAGGTTGAAACATTTTGCACCTCATCGAGACTGGATCTGAGAAGCGTCCGAAGAGATGGAGAACGAGCAGCCAGGTCTTAGCATTGGCTGGTTGCGCCTTGGGAAGGACAGCTTCAAGGAGAAGGAGAGAGAGCTAGCCGGCCCTTTGCAGAGAGTGACAGCAGAACACGAGTGTTGACATCCAGCAGACCAAAAGGCCACATAGCAGCCCGGCTGACGAGCGCTTCGTGATGGTGCGAAAAGTCTAGATCCCTCCCCAGAATCCGTCCTTTGAGTCTCCTGTCCCTTGATTCCAGAAAACGGGTTGCAGGCACCAGCGAGGTGGTTTCATTGTCGATGATAGCAAACAGGCACAATCAGCATCCGCTTCGTGGAGCAAAGATGACAGCAAAGCCACCTGTTGCACGAGGCAATTCGTCGCTACTTACCCCTCAGGCCACGGGGTTGCTGATATGCAATTCCCCTTGGGAGCTTGGAAGAGAAGAAGAGAAGGAGGGGGGGGGGGGTTCAATATGGTTAAATCTCCGCCGGGTTGGTCCTGTTCCTTGTTGCCGGTGTTTGTGCCTGGGCAATTCCTGTTCCTGTGCCTATTACCGTCTGCTCGTCTGCCGGCAATGGCTCTTGGCAGGCTCTTGACAGCCACCGTGCCATTGCAATCGAGGTTGGCTGATGTCGATGGGACACGGCGAGGCTGCCAACGCCGGCAACTATTGAGTACGAGAAGTGGTTCCTGTACTGGGGAATCCCGAACATCTGACAGGTATGTTGCTCGTACAATTCGGTCATGAGAGAGGCATTGATCTGTGCTAAATTCGCAACGTCCATCGCGGACCCCACCCCCAAACAGAGGACGGGGGCTCCATCGTGGTCTCGTGGTCGGCAGGTGGGGGGTCCAGGTGGATGAATCAGGGCACCTTTGGAAAGCAGCCACGACCTGGATCCGAACCATCAATGAGAACCGTCAAATCTTCCAAATGATCAGAACATATCAAAAAACTCCCGAGAAGCATCATACGGAGTATCGTACTCCGTATGTACGAATGGATGTAGGTACTTACATCCATGCGCCACCTGTCCAGGACCGGCCTAGTCCCTGGCCGTCGAGACAATGCGCCGTCAGGACCACTGAGTGCGGACAAGCCCGTACGAGTCCTCGTACATACCGGCACCTGTAGCGTGTGGCCCACAACGACTCAGTTGCTCGGCTGCTGCAAGTCGCCATGCACAAGATCAGGTGCGAGTTGAGCTTCCCTCAGGCTGCACACCCCGGCTCGCTCACAGGGACTTGACCCGACAAAGCCTGGCGCCCAGCTATTGGCACTAGGAACCTTCTGCTGTCCAGGTCCAGTTCAGGTTCGTTCGTACTCGTACGACCGGTACTTGTAACTTCAATCTATCAGCATGGACTAATTTCATCGTGCCGATGGTTCGTATATACAGCGAGACGAACCTGAGGGAAGGTGCTCCGACCTGAGGATCCCTGAACTTCGAAACCGACGGAAGAAACAACGGCTCGCGTCTCGTCTCATAGGGATCGACCGGCCTTTAGGGGGGAAAGCCCCAAGATTTGGACCTGGCCCCTCGAGACTCAGAGACTCGATGCCGAACTGTGTGAATAGTGGAATCTCGAGGGTGGGCAGACCGCCACGTTGCATGTCAGCCAATGGGCTCCCATCATCTCATCGACCCTTCACAGATACATACCTGTAGCATTATGAGCAGCACCCAGCCCGCGACGACCTGATGCAGAGAGAAGCCAGCATCGATTGAAAGGCAAGCAAGCAGGGTCGATCAGCAGTCCTGGTTTCTTGCAGCGCTCTGCCTCGACTGTCAGACGTGACATCTCCTCTGCATGCGTGCGCACCGGTGGCAGCAGAGAAGCCACCCCTCGTTGGCAACTGAGCGACTCTTGGGAAGGGGGGAGCGGGGGCTTCTGAAGCATTAGCGTTGCATCGTCTGGGTCATGAGACCTTCTTGCATCCCACCAACCATTCCCAATCCGCTCGCTCTCCATCATTTCACTGGGTCCCTTCCGAAGCCGCCGCCGCCGCCGTTGCCATGGGCCGGGACCTTCTGGCCGGGACTTGGTTCCGAACCGGGACGAGGATCTGACAACAAACGCATACAGGTACGGAGCTTGGAGTACTCGGTACTACTCGTACGCTGCAATTGTGAGATTCAACCCACCCATCTCGCCCGGACACTTCAAAATCTTTTTTTGTCCCTCGGCGAGACAAACAGACGCCGTTCCTGGCCGGGGCTGCCGAAAAAAAATTGATGCTTCTCCAGTCAGGAACGATCGACACAACGTGCCCAACTTCAAAATAGGCTCATGAAGATCCGTACCCGTAGAAAGGGGCGGGCTCATGCACCATCCAACGACTGCCTGAACCTCTGCCGCTTTCGTTTGAACTGACGCCCCCGAACTGTTGCGCCGGTGCCGCACCTCGTCGATGCTTGACGGAAGAGGAGAACACCCCCCCCCCCCCCTTTCTTTCCTTCCCCCTTCCCCCCTTGTCCCCTTTTGCGCAGTGGCTTCCGACTCCTTGACAGATCTGAACACGGACTGCGTACGACGACGCAGAGTGGAGCCTGTTGCGACTTTCCGCAGAAGTCAACGACATGCCGGGATTCATCTTCTTCCCCGAGCATCATGCCATCCCTGTCTAGACTGGTGTGTATCATGAAGGCGACACTCAAGGGGATTGATTGAGTGAACGCATCAGTCGCAATGAGAAGGATTCAAAGCAATATGAAGTCTGCAGGGTTCATCCAAGGGTCGTCTAGAAACAACCAGCGATTTCGATCCTTTCTTTCTCGCATTGATGCATGACAGAAGATGCAGGGGATGTGCAGTCATTCTCAGTCAAAGCCATTCTCGCAAGGGTCAAGATTGTCGGATCGCTGCTTGGTAGCATGGCTCTGTTTCTTTCGACTTGATTTGGGCCCTCAGAGCTCGAGAAAAGCGGCGGCGTCCATCATGAGGTGCTGCATCCAGGAATTTCTCAAACTGGATATCGGGATTGTCTGGGCATGTTCGGCACCAGCTCGTGGTCTACCCCTTCAAGCACGTGGACTGAATCCGATCGTTGTCCGCCTGAATTTAGAGATGTCTCATTGGGTGGCAGAGAGTGATTTCTACCGGTAATGGCTGCAGGCAAATCAAGCTTAGATCATTGGTCCTCAGACAGGGCCTCTAGAGCAAGATCGAAAAAGCGGCCATGCTGATGGTGGCGATGTAGGTGAGGCCGCAGAAAGGAGCTTGTGGGAAGCTTTCTGTGCCACACTCTCCAATTCCATCTTCAGGAAAGCCGCCGGCGGGCCCCAAGGCCAATATAATTTTTAGCCCTAGGCTAGGTAGCCAACTTTTCGTAGCATTCCATGCCATGATTGAGAAGAGATTTCTCGGCCGAGTCGGTTGTTGATCAGTCCTCCGGCTGATCAGACAAAGGTTGCCAAAGCCTCGCGATCCTGCCCAAGCATGCAATGCCATCGAGTAGTGTCCATTGCGACCCCCTGATCGATTAGGTGCAGACACGACGATGGAATCATTACCAGTAGCTGTCCCCTCGTCTTTTCTCCCAAAGAGGACTGATCCGCGAGTCTTCCTAAATCAGCCTCGCTTCTAGTGCGAGGGAGATTGCTAAGAGCGTCTTTGAATGGTGACTTCTGCCAGCCAAACCTTCGCTGGGAGCCGGGAAGAGGTCTGTCCAAAATCCTTGGTGCGAAAACTTTGGTTCTCTCAGAGTAGCACAAGGATCTGTTCGTCGCCAGGGCCAATTGAGTTTGGCTTGCACGGCGCTCGATCACGAAACTTGAGCTTCGTAGTACCTCTAGTCGGCCGTAGGTACGGAGTGGTCTCTTTGATGTCGACCGGGTCACAAGCTGGTCATCATTACGAAAAGGGCGATGGGTAAAGCTTCGTCAAATGCACGGGCTATGC
Source organism: Escovopsis sp. AC (assembly GCA_003055955.1). Lineage (NCBI taxonomy): Eukaryota > Fungi > Ascomycota > Sordariomycetes > Hypocreales > Hypocreaceae > Escovopsis > Escovopsis sp. AC. The sequence goes on along the minus strand of NQYS01000001.1, from coordinate 1,391,858 downwards.
GGAAGACTATCGTGATTCGAAATAGCAAGTTGGAAATGGATGTTGGGTGCGCCGTTCATTCTTCGTCACATGAAAGAGCTGCGTACGGAGTGTTAAGTGATCGGTGCAGGTCTCCTGCTGCAGGTCAGCGAGTCACGTCGAGATGCGGGAATCTTTGGGGGACGCAACACAGAACTTGAGACAACCAACCTAGGATTGCCAGGCCAAGCAGCTCGCCTAGAACCCACCCGGAGTTGAACAACCACCGGAGGAACTCGAGCACACACTGAAGATGTGGCGGCGTTGGTTTTGAGAGGAAAAGGGGGGGAGAAAGAGGGGGAGGAGAGAGAGGATAGACGCTTAGAATATTAACAGCAGATCCCTGGAGGTGAATGGCCAATGCCTCTATGCTCGTAGTGGTAGACTCAATTCGATGGATGTCAACTGTGATTGGATTCGCATCAGCGCGAGCAGCAGCAATAGCTCAAATCGTATCCGTACCCCATGCACACTGACGTAGAGGCGTACGAATTCGCCGGCAGCTTCTCGTATGTACGAGTACTTTTCCGAAGATGCGGGTCTCCGTCGGATGGGGCAGATGCCGATTCGGTCGCGAGCCAGGAGAGGACTCATCGTATTGCAACGGACGCAGTCCGTGAGGGAAGAAAGCGGGAGACATCCAGAGGCCCGTGCATATGATCGCTCGGGACTCATACCGACGACACGGGCAAAAAGGATGATCAGACGATGGTGGAGGGTGAAGGCATCGCGAAGATCAATGATGGGCCATGGGGGCCTCTACTACTAGCTCCTACGAGTACAGGTAAGCTCCTTCCTGACGCTCACCCAAGAGACCCAGCTTGCGCAAGAGCAATGGAGGTGGATGGAGAGAGCCAAGGCAGGTCGCACCTGCTGGCATCATGTATGTCCTGATGAGGCGAATGCCTCACTCGACACCCCCACGCAGCTCCGTTCGCACCTGCTCCAAGCAAGGAGGGCAGGAGCAATGATTGAGTCCTCGCTGTAATTGGGATCATTTCAGCAGGACCTGTACGAGTACTTAGTAACCTCTGCAGAAACAGCCCGTCCGAGGCATGTAGATGTACCGGTACTCATACGGGGTACAAGTACGACCAACAGGGCTTTTCCTTGGAGCACTCTCGGTACCTCCTGCCGTCGGACTTTGACTTCCAGTTCCTGCTAGCGCCAGATGCCCGTCTCAGAAACATGAGCACATGAGCACATGAGCATCTGAAATCCGAGCCCCGGGGATGGCGATGCAGGATAGTGGCATCATGTCTGGAGGCCATGCAGAGCAGGGGGGTCGGGGGGATAAAAACGTTTGATGCGCCCCGTTCGATTCAAATTGAGCGATTCGACGGGATTTGGAGCGGACGTCGAAATTCGAAACTCGAAATTCGATTTCCACGTGAGGCTGTTTCTGAGGAGTGGCATCATGATGCCTGGTCCGATGACAGCAGTGGCGGCTGGATCTACCTGCCAGTAAGGAGTACAGAGTACCTCCTGCCCATCCTCAACCTGAGATTACTATATCTGAGGGGCACCCAATTGATCCATTGCAGTGAAATCGATCAATGCCATGGATGATTACGGGCCTACTCCTTCCGGTCTCTCAGGGTGGCCAGAGTCGAGAGGGGCTCAAAGAATCCACAAGAACTTGGCGGCAGGAGGGAAGCACTGAGCGGCAGGAGCAGGAGAAGCCCGACCGATGTGCGAGTACCTGGTAGGGCAAGTGCTCTGCAACCTGTGGGGTCACATCCCCACCTGTACCTTACACGTCTGCACAGCGTAGCACCAGCTAAGGTAGGAACATGTCGGCCAAGCACGAGTCTCCGACTCGGAGGTTGGCGGCACCAGGAGGTGAGGAGCGAGCGTCAAGGAAGGCACGGGCTGCGCGTCCAATGCTGCACTCGTACTCCGTACTTGATGTAAGGAGGTGGAACAGAATGGAAGGACTCGGATCTGGACCTGCCAGGTTGATCTCGTGCTGAACTTCTTCGATGATCTGCTTCAAAAGAATAGTACTCCGTATAGTAGGAGGTATTACGAGCATCACGGAGTACGGAGTACATGTATGCTATGTGGCAACACCCCTCGAATCCAGAGCCCAGCTCATCTCGAGTCCCAGTTCCTCGTACTCCGTAGTCTGGCGCCCGTTCCATTGAACTTACGTGAGGCTAACCGACAACTTCCTCGCCCCACGAGACCGAGAAGGCAGTCGGTGAGGGTTTATTGCCGCGCCGCCTCACCTGCAGCTCTGGTACGCCCCCCCTCCTTCCCTTGCGAGAAGAGGAGGCAGGATGAGCTCCTGCTTGCTTGACAAAAAGGACCGGGTTCGTCGATGGTGGCCCCTTCCAACTTGGATTGATTGATTGATGGATTCACCGTTGCGCAAATTATTTTCGGCGGATCCATGGGAAATTCAATCCTTTGAGTTGGACGTACAAGTACAGCGATGCTCAGGCACTTCGTCGCAAGATCGAGACTCGACTTGGATGTGCCCAATACGTGATATTACAGGTACCTACTACTACTCCGTACTGGCTGTGGCTACTAACTTAGTGCCTAGTACGGAGTACGGAGTACTCCGTACAGGTCGTAGGTGGCGGTACGCGTTGCCGTTCGTCTGCCCGGGCTAGCACGGAGAACTCCGTAGAACAACTTGACTTGTTCAAGTGAATGGATGAATGGATTTCCTTTTTTTTTTCGCTTTGCCTGTTTACCGAGAAGAGGAAAAAGCAAGAGCCTCGGGGTCTCCCTGTGATATTGATCGAATCGAATCGATCGGATCGTGGTTTAGCCATGGAGGCGATTAGCAGCCCGCCATGCCCGATTCCATTCGTGGATCAGAATGAGCGTGGTAGTGGGAGCGGAGCAGTGTTGGCAGGCGAGCAGGGTCTGGTGGCTCTCGCGGTCTGTGCCTGCCATGCCCAGACAGAAGCTCCATTCGAGCTCTGCTGTGCTCCTCGAGATCGACAGATCTGACCTCCGCCATCGAGATGTCTCTCGCTTTTAACGGGCGGTCCCCCAAGGATCCGGAGCTCCTGGCAGTCCCTCACATCTCATTGATCCATCAAATTGATGGATTGATGGATGGATTGATGGATGGATTGATGGATGGATTCTACTGCGGACCTGCACTCGCACAGGCCGTAGCCGTAGCACAGCTGATCCATGACCAGAGGGCTGAGCAGGTCGAGCTCCTCGGAGTTCGCCCTTTGTTCGCGGGTGTCTCATGCTGGCCTCATCCTGGCGCCTGCAGCACAACACCGAATCACCGTCCTACATAAGGAGTAGTAGTACTCCGTACTGCGTACATACATCAATACCTCCTACTACCATAACCTCCCAGAGCTGGGAAGAGAGGCACTAAGCACTCGTGATTCCATTAACTTAAGCCTCTCGATCCCATCCCAGCTCGAGCAGCGGGTGCCAGTCTGTCTGTGAAGTTTGAGTCCTCTGAGGAGGTTGCAGGTAGAGGTAGCAGTACTCGTACCTGCCTAGCGGGGGATACAGCGGCGCCGTGGAAGCGCAGGTACTCGAAACAGCAAGAGCCCGCGTGCACCGTACCGCATGGTCCGCCGTCGCGCAGTCTCTCGCAGTACGCCGGTACCCCCTTGGGTCACAGTTGGGTGCTGCAGGTTAAGTGCTCCACCCGTCCTCCGCTCCGGCACCATTTGCCCCGTCGTGCCAGACGCCTGACGTATGTCCTTCCTCCGAGTCCTGTCCCCGTGCAGCCTGCCACCGTCTGTGTCCTGCCCTCTCTCGGTCTCTCGAGGTACAGGTACCTGCACTCGTTACTGCCCCACTGCAGCTGCGGGTGTCCTTGTCCCGGTCGCGCTTGCGCTTCCGCCAAAACCACCGACATCCATTCGAGTCGATCACTGATCAATCCATTTAGTACGAGTACGAGTACATCATGCTCCGACCCGTAGCCCGTACCTCCTGCCCGTACTCTGTTGATCCATCCATCCATCAATCCATCCACTGGTCAATCAACGGGCAAGCACCTCCAGCCTGACCGACCGACCGGTAGTCACTGCTTCTTCTTCCTCTCCCTCTCCTCCCTCATCTCTCTCTCTCTCTCTCTTCCCCCTCCCCCCCTCCTTTTCCCTGCTTCCGTTGCTCGTCGTCTTTGTCGTCCTGACGAGATCATCGTCATCTTCATCATCGTCGCCAGAAATCACCCCTCATCGTCATCTAGTACTACTACTCACCTACTAGTACTGCGTTCAAGTTTTCTTCCATCTTCGCCTGGAATAGTACGACCTACCTACCTCCTACTACCTACCTCGACTGTCTCTGGTAAGCCTGCTCCGAGTCCTTCGCCTCATGCTACCGACGGGCCGCCCTCTGCCTTTCCTGCCGTCCACCAATGCGCCTCGACCACCACCTTAAGCTCCTCATCCTCCAACCCCCCCCCCCCCCTCTCCTTCTCCCCTTCCCGTCTTCCTCTTGCCGTCCTTCCCTTCCCTCAACGAGTAGATGCCCTTGTCGTGCTGCATCATAATCCATCAATCCGAGGTTCGAGCGAGATCAGGCAAGCTCCTGTCTCGCGAGCCTTCCGCCGTCTCGCGTGCCCGTTGCCTCAGCTGCTGCGTCGCCTCGAGTCGTCCCAAGTCTCTCTCCCCCCCTCTTGTCTCTCCCATTCTCTCGTCACCACCATGACCTCCACCCACATACAGATTAGTAGTAGGTCGGAGGTACCTACCTTACCTCTTCCCTCAGGTCTGCTACGAGGACTCACTTGTTGAAGTCAATCCAAGTCGGAGCTCTCTGGCAGCTGCCTGTCAGTCAGTCAGTCAATCGTGCCCTCCCCTCTCCCTCACCTCTCGCCCTCTTACCCTGTTGCTCCGAGTCGCTCGTCGCTCGTCGCTCGTCGCCTGTCGCCTGTCGCCTGTCGCCTGTCGCCTGTCGCCTGTCGCCTGTCGCCTGTCGCATGTCACGAGCCCACCAGATTAAGCACCCCGCCCTCCTCGCTCATAAGGACCCACCCTCGCTCTCTCTGCTGCTCGACTCCGTACTGCTCTTCTTTCTTCTCTTCTCTCTTCTCTCTTCTCTCTTCTTCCTCTTTTCCTCTCTTCCTCTTTCTTTCTCTTTTCCAATCCCTCTACTCTCCCACTCCCTCTCTCTTCCTCCCTCCCCCCCCTTCTCTGACTCTCGTCTCTGCCCGCTGCATTTACCCTCCCGACCTATGGAATTCGCTTCCACCGCCGGCCGCCTCTCCCACTCTTCTTTGTACCTGGCATCTCTTTAGTCCTCACCAAAAAGGCGGCTTTTTCTTCTCCTCGTCATCGTCACGATTGACGCATCGATCCATCTGCATTACCCTGCTACTCGTACACTATCTCGATTCGTCCTTTTTTTCCAACTTGTTCTTTTATTTTGCCGACTGCCCTTCTTCTTCACCACTCCGGCGAGCCTGTTAGTTTCCTGTTTCGCCGCCTTGGACAAGCAGCCTTACCAGACCACCTCTTTTCTGCCCGTTGCCTCTTTGCCCGCTCCTGTCACTCCCCGCACCCATCACTTCAGCCCTGACGGCCTGTCACGCAGTGGGACGGGAAAAGACACCACCTCCACCTTGGTCCCCATCGTCTTTTGACTCCGCCGCCCATTAATTTAATTGAGCCCCATCCCCGCTCACTTGTCGGACGAGCATCTCGTTGCTAAGCTCGCCCCCTTCAGCCTGCCAGGTCAATCGTCAGCTTCTCGACCCAGCCAACCTCCCTCCAAGACCCGACCCCTCGAGACCTCCCCGACCTTGGAAAGTCTGCAAAGCAACAGCCTGCAGCCTCGCCCTCTTTTGCCTGCGATCTACAGCGATTCCACTGCCGGCCCCGACTTCGACAATCATCTCCGGCGATTTGTCGCAGTACAGTCCATCATCTCAATCGCGACACCGTATCCGTTGCCCATCACGGCCCGCGTCCAGGCCAATCCACCGCTGCCCCTCACCGGCTCGCTGCTCGGCAACCTGAACCTCGACTTTCGATAACATCGCCCCTCGATCCACGAAGCGATTGCCCACCATGTCGTCACACAGGCCAACCGCCTTCAATAGTTTGCGCATGGGAGGTGAGAAAGTCCCTGCCCTCAAAGGGCCCACATCTCGGTTCTGACGTCAATCATCTCTAACGCGTTCTGTAGAGGTCATCCGCGAGAGAGTCCAGGATGGAATCACAGGCGAAACGAGAGATCTACAATACACCCAGTGCAAGATCGTTGGAAACGGCTCCTTTGGCGTTGTCTTTCAGACGAAGCTCTCACCCTCTGGGGAAGACGCTGCCATCAAACGAGTGCTTCAGGACAAGCGCTTTAAGGTACGACATCAGCCGAGTACTTATCTTAGTTTTCTTTCTTTCTTTCTTTCTTTCTTTATTTTATTTTTCTCTGTCATTCTAGCGTCATGTTCATTAATTTCTCATCGCAGAATCGTGAGCTTCAAATTATGCGCATTGTTCGGCACCCAAACATCGTTCAACTGAAGGCTTTCTACTACTCGAACGGCGAACGCGTGGGTCTCCCTCCCAGATCGGTACGGTAATGCAGACGAGTTTTCATTCTAACAGGGTGTGCTATAGAAGGACGAGGTCTACCTGAATCTGGTTCAAGAATTTGTCCCTGAGACGGTCTACCGAGCCTCCCGCTTCTTCAACAAGATGAAGACGACGATGCCGATTCTAGAAGTGAAGCTGTACATCTACCAGCTCTTCCGAGCTCTTGCGTACATTCACTCTCAGGGCATCTGCCACAGAGACATCAAGCCCCAGAATCTACTGCTTGACCCGAACAGCGGCATCCTCAAACTCTGCGATTTTGGCAGTGCGAAAATCCTGGTCGAGAACGAGCCCAACGTATCCTATATCTGCTCTCGATACTACCGTGCTCCAGAATTGATCTTCGGCGCCACAAATTACACTACGAAAATTGGTAAATCATACGCCCCCTTCAAAAAGCGTCTCTTTCGCGGTCTTTATTTTTTTTTCTTGTGTGTGGTGGCTGACCTTGGTTGCAGACGTCTGGTCGACGGGCTGCGTGATGGCTGAGTTGATGCTTGGACAGCCACTCTTCCCAGGCGAATCCGGTATTGACCAGCTGGTGGAGATCATCAAAGTCCTCGGTACACCGACACGAGAACAGATCCGCACGATGAACCCCAATTATATGGAACACAAATTCCCTCAGATCAAGCCTCATCCTTTCAGCAGGGTCTTCCGCAAAGCGGATGCCAATGCCATCGACTTGATTGCCAAACTGCTCGAGTACACACCGACCGAAAGGCAATCCGCAATTACCGCGATGATTCATCCCTTCTTTGATGATCTCCGAGATCCCAACACCCAGCTTCCCGACTCTCGTCACGGTACCGGTCAGCTTCGCGATCTTCCTGAATTGTTCAACTTTACTCGGCATGGTATGTTGGGACATCCCCCCCCCTTTTGTTACATATTCTCTCTATATTATTCCTTGCATACTGGGAATTTTCAGCTGACTGATCCAAGAACTGTCAATTGCACCCGAGCTCAACCACAAGCTCGTCCCCGCCCACTGCAAGCCTATCCTCCTCGCTCAGGGACTTGACATCGACAATTTCACCCCGATGGCGAAACATGAGATGCTAGCGAAACTCGACTGAGCCTCGCGTCATCGGTACGGAGCTATAAGGTTCCTGTTGTGCTCCTCGGGGGCACTTGGCAGCTCTGGAGCCCATTTGGTCTATTCCGCTTCCAGCAGAGAGCTCATGGTGGCGCCGAGGAGAGTTGGCCCGCTGTAAGGCTTGGCTCAGAGGCTGGCGGATGAGATGTATTTTCGAACACCTCTCGTGTTGAAGCCTAGAAGCTTTCAGGCGCGAGTGTGGACGAGATGAATTTTGTGTTTTCATTTGGGGGAAAGCGTTGGTGTTGGTCCCGATCAGCCGGGGGAGGGAGCTCCTTTGAAACGCCCACAAAGCGCGGTTTCTTCGTCTTATTGGTATGCAGCGCGGGCTTCGCACCATATAGTCGAGAGGAGCTCAAGCTGAGGCATATTGCGGGGAATCACGTTTTTAGACCACGTTTCGATGCATGACAGAGCTGGCTGTTGCTTCTTGTTCTTTCTCGTTGTTCGCAAAGCCAACCTCGAGGCTAGGTTGGGAAGGGGGATGACGGGCTATGACATGAGTGACCGACACTCGCATGTCGACCATATTTCTATTCTCGGTTTCAGGTTCGACGCCGTCCGGATGTCGACACGCTGGAAGAGCCCTCATGAGGAGGCGGGCAAGGTTGGGTGGATGGACGGGGGTCGATATATTGGATCATGGGATATAGAGCTTACGGGCAAAGCTCGCAATGTGGAGAAGGTTACGGATAGGGAATGCAGCCTAGGCAGCCATTATGACCTGGAGAAGGGACATGCCTTTGTGCTTCGAAAGTGGAATGGCTGAGTCCACGATTCCTCCTTGCGAGACTATGCTCGAGGGGGGAGAAGGGGGGGTGGTACAGGCCCTCTGAGGCGCGAAACAGAATCTGCCTGCTCCCTCTCGACATGATCAATACTGGAGGAGTTAGGGAGGAGGGCGAAGAGCAAGGAGAGGCGGCATGTACAGCTTTATCGAAGAGATCAATACCACTATTGCAATCACCATTGGATGGTAGTACAGGTACTTTGTGGGAGTGAGCGGTGACTTTGAAGTTGTGCTCTGTGAATGAGAGAATGAATTGGCTCACAACATACATACATACTTCAAGTACAAGATATTGATTTTTTCAAGTGATGCTATACTCGTAGTAAGAATAAGAGCTATTGTGAAAACGACGATGTTGGGAACACGATGTGAGGCTAAGATGGTTGAAACATGATGAATTTACTCCGTATTAATGAAACGCTTCTGTGGCAGCCAAAAGGTAGGTATGTTATTTGCATAAACTCCTGACTCTAGGGTAGGCTGGTGGTAGACATATCATATGCTGGATCTTAGTCAGCTCGCGGGACGTGTAGTCGATGCGTGTTGGCGGCCGGTCCGAGTCTCTGGTCGACCAGGCATCGCGGCCATCGAGCATGGAGTAGAAGCCTTTCTCTTTTCCATCTTCATCTCCATCTCCATTTCCAACCCTGTTCTCATCTCCATCCCCAAGTGTCACTCAATTTGATAACAATAGAGCGCCCTGCCATCGATTGATCTGAACCTCGCCAACCATTGAACGCTGCCTGCCGATTTCCCTTTGTCCACCCGTCCAAGAACCAGCAGACATCAATTGCTTCTCCCGCCATCCGACAATACATCTTTTGCAAAAGCGAGTGGCGCATCATGGCGGATCACGATCGAAGATCGTCAGCAGCCTCGGGCAGGAAGAGGAGATACAAAGGTGCGTTGCCGCTCAATGCCATTGCGCACGCGACGCAGCAGCAGCAGCAGCAGCAGCAAGGGCTCACACGCATTTCTTCTTTCCAGACGATGACGATCAGTACGATCGCAGGCATCAACGAAGACGCATCGACCCCGTGTCCCTCGCCGTCAAGCTGAGACGCCAATTCCTCAGCCTCGCCGACTCGCCCCTGCGCAGGTGGTCCGACGAGGTGCGCTCCATTGCCCGCCTCGTCGCCGACCAGTACGACGACGAGAACCTGCGCGACACCTTTGTCGCCCTGGCCCTGCAGCTGGTCGTCGAGCAGCCCCTCAAGACGCCCTTCGTGGCCGCCGTCGTGCTCGTCGCCAACGCCCTCAGGCCCGAGGCGGCCGAGCTGGTCCTGGCCCAGACCGCAAGCTGCGTCGAGACCAGCATCGGCAAGGGGCAATGGAGGGACGTCAAACTCTACGTCAAGTTCTTGGCCTGCCTGCAGTCCTGCCTGGAGGGGGAGGGCGTCTTCCCGCTGCTCGAGGAGCTCTTCAGTCGCGCCGCGGACCTGCAAACCGCCAGCTCAGAGGACGTGCGTGACCCATTGACCGGCGCGGCAAAGGATTGGAATTTGTCTCTTGCCTTGTCTTCGTCTTCCTTTGCATCTTTTTTTTTTCGTGATTGGCTGACGTTTGCCGTAGACCATCGGGACCGAAATTGTCAAGATCATCCTCCTCACGATCCCCTACATCATGGCGGCCGCCCCGGGCCAATCGAACAAGCAGAAAGCCGCCGACCTGATGGACAAGACGGACATCATCGCGTCGGAGCCCCACGCCTTGCAGGCTCTGGTCGACCCCTACCACCCGGGCGCCAGGGACGACGGCGCGGCCCCGCTGAGCCTGTGCATGCTCCTGCAGAAGCAGCTCCAGGCCGAGGCGGCCAAGGACTGGGAGCTGGCCTTCCTCCCCCGGCCCTGGCAAATGTCCCTCGAGGAGATCGAGTTCCAGGACAAGCTCGCCAGCGCCCCCAAGCACGCGCTGCCCGCCGTCTCCATCCCCGCCACCGTCGTCGCCGGGCCCCGGCCGCTCTTCCCGGAGAGCTACTTCTCCGTCTACGCCGACCAGGAGGTCGAGTCCGTCCCCTCGACGGCCTCCCTGGCCTCGTCGCTCATCCGCGACGCCGTCACCGACACCATCAACAGCCTCGACTTCAACCGCAACGCCACGGCGCGCTTCCTCATCGACCTGGACTGCTACTTCGCCGAGGGGACCTTCGTCAAGCGCGCGACGCCCTTTGACGATCTGCGCAAGATGCTGCCCGGGCGCTCCACGTGGAAGCCCGAGGACGTCGCCGTCGACATCGTCTTCTCCCAGCTCTTCCAGCTCCCCGCGCCCGAGCACAAGCTCGTCTACTTCCACTCCGTCCTGACCGAGGCCTGCAAGCTGGCGCCGGCCGCCATCGCCCCGAGCCTCGGCAGGGCCATCCGCTTCCTCTACAACAACAGCCCTCGCATGGACCTCCAGCTGAGCTACCGCTTCCTCAACTGGTTCTCCCACCACCTCAGCAACTTCGGCTTCACGTGGAAGTGGGCAGAGTGGAGCGACGACACGAGCTTGCCCGACCTTCACCCCCTCAAATGGTTCCTCCTCGGGGCGCTGGACAAGGAGGTGCGCCTGAGCTTTGCCCAGCGCATCCAAAAGACCCTGCCCGACGCCTACCAATCCCTTATAGACCCTGAGAAGGAGAAGGATGTCCCTGACTTCAAATTCAGCAACCCAGGTAAGATGGATCATTCCCGCCTGGTGGGGTTGGCAAGGGGAAAAGATTGAAAGACAAGAACAAGAACAAGAACACAAAATGGTGATTCACATGCCAATGCTGACACGCGATCCAGACACCCCATTCTCCAGCGCCGGCCAGGAGATTGGCGCCCTGCTGCGCCGCAAGGCCGCGGACGAGGAGTTCCAGCCCGTCGTCGACAGCGTCCACGCCCAGGCCTCCGAGCGCGGCCTGGACCCCCTCCTCGCCAGCACCGACGTCCTCGTGACGGCCGTCTGCTGGGTCGGCTCCAAATCGCTCAGCCACGCCCTGGCCTGCATCGATCGCACCAAGGCACGCCTGCTCGACGCCGGGTCCTCCTCGCCGACCGTCCAGGGCCAGATCGTCACCTCGGTCATGACGTACTGGCACGCCCACCCGGGCATCGCCCTCTCCATCATCGACAAGCTCGTCACCTACGCCGTCGTCACCCCCGCCGCCGTTGTCGACTGGGCCCTCAACGCGCGCGCGCCCATCAACGGCACCCGCGGCGGCGACTCGCTCGCGCAGCCGCACGTCTTCGAGCTCGTCTCCAACATCGTGGCCCGCGTCGCCGGCCGCGCGCGCCACGCCGCCCTGTCCCCAGACGCGGACGACGAGACGCGCCAGAAGGAGGCCGCGGGCGTCCGGGACCTGCTGCGCGCCATCAACGACAACCTCGACACCTGGGCGGCAGCCGGGACCGGCGACGACGAGGCCATGGACGGCCAGGACGAGGGCTCGATGGGCCGCGACGCGCTCGTGCGGCGGTGGGCGCAGCGGTGGCTGAGAGTCTTCCAGCGCGCCACCACCGTGGAGGAGGCATTCGTCCAAGAGGCGGCCAAGGCGCGGGCCAGCGGCGCGCCGGACGGGGCGGACGCTGCCTGAGCGGGATTCACGCCGTTCCCACCCAAAGCGTGATCCTGTCTTGCTTTCAACAATGGTTTTTGCATGTCAAAGAAGAACAAGAGGCTCGGAAGTACAGCACAAGGAGAGAGTTGGAAAAAAGGCCATTTTGTCCTGTTCATCTACATGCCCGATTCCCTGTCTCCATGGGCCCTATCTCCTCTCTCTCTCTCTCTCTCTCTCTCTCTCTCTCTCTCTCTCCCATATTTTCTCTTTCTTTCCTTTCTTCTGCCTCTTTCGTATTGCCTTCTCAGATGGCATCAGGATGGACTCAAAACACAGCCAACCCGCCCGGGGGGGGGGGGGGGGGGGGGGGGGGAAAAAAAAAACAAACTAAAGGGGGGGGGGGCGGGGCCCAAAAGAACAAAAACCCCCGGATGG
>NQYS01000001.1:1342420-1370976 GCA_003055955.1 Escovopsis sp. AC | reverse complement strand
CCCCCCTCCCCCCCGCGGCACATCTCTCGGAGCCCCATCCCAAGCATCCATCCCGCATGAAACACGCCGTCTGCCTCTCTGTTTGTCCATCTGCAGAGAGGCAGATGGCTTTCCCAATCAATGCCAGCAATGCATCCCTTTGGAGCCTTTGCAGCCATTGGAGACTTTGAAGACCTTGGACCCTGTGGAGACTTGGGAGACCTTTGGGGGACCGTCTGCGACTGGCCGAGGCTGCAGAGCGCGGCTCGTGATAGCTCGGGTATCTTGTCGGTCCCTCCCAGGACGAATGCTATCCTTGCGCTGCCGGAGTCTTGGAGAAGCGAGTCTTGCTGCGGGCCATTTGATAAATTTCTGTTTTTTCTCTTTCTCCCAGCTCGGGCTCTGGGTCTGGAAAGCTGGATGCGGCGCGCAGGACTCGGGGGCGATGCGTTTGGATAATCGTGGTGCCCGACTAATCTCGTTCAGCTGGGCTTGGCCACCTTTCGCAGCTCACTGAGGTTCGTCTCGGGGTCTTTGAATTCCTTCCAGCTGATGGGCATCATGTCGTTGCCGGCGTCGCTCGTCGCCATGATGACACCGAGCTCGTTGGATGCGGTCGAGAGATAGTAGTTCGCTTGGTCCCCGAGCGAGATCTATTGTTTTCAGAAAGGAGTCAGTCAATCTTGTCCACCAGTTCGTCTGCCCGTCTCACGGGATGGGTACTAATTAGTGCACTGGATACTACTCACCACCTGCGCCCGCACGATATCGCCCGGCCTGAACGACTCGTGCATCTTGACCTTGTCCTTCTCCGTGGCCCTGACGTCCTGCACGCGGATGACGCCCTGCCACTCCGTCTGCAGGACCGTGTCGCCGACCTGCTGGATCACGACGATGGCCTGCTTGGGCATGAGGCGCACCACGCGCGCCAGGACGACGTTGTTGACGTCGGGCAGGACCTCGCGCCGGCGGCCGGGCCTCACCACCGAGACCGTCACCAGCTCCTCCGCCGCGGCGGCCGTGATCTTGTTGAGCCGCTTCGCGGGGCCGGGGGCCTTAACGGGCGCCGCGACGGTGACGCTGCCCATGAGGGACGAGACGACGTTGCCCTCGAAGACGTGAGTGCCCGGGCCCGGCGCGAACCTCGACTGGGGGCCCAGGACCTGGCCGGGCACGGCGATGGAGGGGACGCTGTCGACGGACATGCTCGCGGGTTGGCCTCAGGCCGGGGGGGGGGGGAGGAGGAGGAGGAGGAGGGAGCTTCTGGCGGCGTGGGCGGACGGAGCTCGGAAGTCGATGGGCTGTGAAGAGTGTTGTCTCGCGGTGAAGCAGGAAAAGCAATTGCCCGCCCTGGCCAAGGATACCTAGACGGAGGATCGACTGCCTTCTGCCTCTTCCAGAACTGGTCTCTTTTCTCTTTTCTTTTCTTTTTTTTCCTCACCAAGATGACCCAGGCTGGAATACATGATTGTTGGATTCTGATAAGAGATCAAGGTCACGTGAGCCTCACCGAGCTTCTCGAAAGGTTTTCCTCTTTCGGACTAGTTGATCCACGAAAGCCTCTAACTGCTTTTGGCCTGCTGCGTCTTCGAGTCGCCCGTGCGGCTTCGATTCATCGAAGTTTGCGGTCCGGGGCGTCGACATTCTGCGATAATAATGCGCACCTTGGAGTCCATGGAACTTCCGAGGATGCATCTGTCACGGAATGGGTCCATCAAGAGCCCATTGGGCTGCATACGAGTGCATCAATGATGCCTACTCCGTACTAGGCCTCCTCAAATTTGAAGCCTTGATGCTCCGCGGACGCGAACAAAAGTGCCTTTCGTTATGTAATCATTGTGGATTATCAATCATCAATCAATGAGTCCTCGCCCGACCCGTCTCTAACTGCATCCTCCAAGTCCACTGCTTCACAACAACAGCCGGCTGGATGGTTTCGGAAGACCGACGCCAACAACTCACCCATGCAAAGGATCCTTTGGCATCTGTGGAACATGACCGTGGGGTACGCCGTACGGAGTAAATCCTGGATGCCTCGATCTCCGGGGCCGGATCGGCGGCAATCGGCACTTGGTCCGCAGACTGTTGCCCAGAACCAACCACGCTCCAATCCATGGACCATCAAGAAGACGTCGAGGTAGTACTCTGTAGTAGCATCAGAAGACGTTGTCTATCAATATTGGTTGAAGGCTGAAGAAGTACGGAGTACTCCGAATACGAGTGCATACCAGCGAGAGGAACGCTTGGCTACCTATACCACAAACCCTACCCGTCCCTTGGTCCCCCATCTTGAATGACTGTTTTCGTTCGAGTACAGTACTCGTACTCCACACGGAGTAATATATCCATCAGTGCCGGGAAGATAAGCCGCCGTCTCGCAGGGCTCGAAGCCGGCAAACCTAGCCGGCGAGCCAAGTCGGGGCCATGGCGTTCTCCGCGTCCCGACCTTTCGCAATAGATGGATGCCTCGGTCAATGGGACGGACCCCGGTCCAATCTCTGGACGAGTACTCGTACGGCGTACGGAGTACATGCCGTGCTAGCACTCTAGCACGCTGCCGAGCGCGTGCAGACAGATCCATTGATCCTCCATCCATTCATTCTATCCAGTCAATCTTGGGCCGCATCCGCCATGCAAAGTTCGACCCGAATATCTGGGCAGGTCCTCGTAAATACGAGTACGAGCCCGCCCTGGCGATCCCGCACTCCGTAGCCATTGCCCTCGATGCCGCACCAGTGCTCAGTCATCCCGGCCAGCGAGACCTCGAGCTGAGAAATCAACACGAGCCTCATCGGGACTCGATTCCCCTCGACTCCCCTCACGACACATATGTAGTTGAGGTCGAGGGTGTCTTGATTTGGCATCCACGCTCGAGGGTCCAGTCGCTCTTGCCTCCATTTTTCGATTCATTTCCGGATCCCCTGCTCCTTCCCGTTTATCGAAAGGCTAGGCTCGATCCGCTCCTTCCCTTTATTTATGCGGACTCCCTCTTGAATTTCGACTTCATCCTTCGTCTTCATCTTCCAAGTCTTCATTCTTCTGTATTTCTGCTTTGCTTGCCCATCTACTACCGAGCGCTCGCCAGACCAAATACACTCATCAGGCTGGCCTTCCCTCGACGGCACCTGTTCCAGCGATCATCCGCCGTTTGCGCCACATGTTTGGGGGGTGGTTAGCCTCCTCTGCTGTGTCGTGAGATGGCCAGCTCCGGCTTCGAGAAGGAATTAAATCCCTTGAGCGCCGGCCAGAATGTCACCGAGTCCGACACTCCGTCGTTGCCTTCTGCCAGTCATGACCATGGCGGGGACGACGACGACAACGACGACGACAGCGGCGGCGGCGGCGGCGGCGGCGCCGACGACTATCACAGGGAGGACTTCAACGAGCTCGACAGGATAGGGTCCGTCCACGAGAGACCCAGCAACGACAATGATCATGTTGACGAGCTCGAGAAGTTCGAGGAGACGAACCGGCAGATGATGGCCAGGATCAAGAGCCATGTGACAGACACCACCGTCAGCACCATGCCCGTGCCGAGATATCAGTCCAAGCCGTGGTACAAGACCGCCAATCCTCTCCGCTGGGGCTCCACTCCCCCGGTCCCAGAAGAGCGCATCCCTTCCAGGGAGTACCAGGCCGGCCTCTTCAGTAGGGTGACGTTTCAGTGGATGACGCCGTTGATGGAGGTAAGATCTCTATCTCGAGTGCTGCAAGGGGCCGCTCAGCAATCAATTCCGATCCCTAATTTCTGACATCACTTGCAGGCGGGATATAAGCGACAGCTCGACAAGCAAGACATCTGGACCGTGAACCCTGACAGAGCCGCTGCGGCCCTGACCGTCAAGGTCCGAGAGGCCTTTCAAAGGCGTCGCAAGGATGGCGAGAAAAATCCATTGCTCAGGTCCCTTCACGAGGTCTTCTTCTTCGAGTTCTGGGTCGGCGGTGCCTGTGCCCTCGTAGGGACTTTGATGCAGGTACGCATATACTCATCATCCAGAACCCCTTGATCACTGAGTGTTTCTCTTCTTCATACTTCTCATCCAAGGGAGAAACTCGCATGCCATGGCTTCTGCTTCGGCACGACAGACTGACTCGATGGATGCATAGGTCATGTCCCCCTTTACTCTCCGCTACCTGATCGCGTTTGCAACAGACGCCTACGTAGCTCACATCACCAAGACTACTCCCCCGCCCATCAGAAATGGCGTTGGTCTCGTCCTTGGCGTGACCTTCATGCAGGTCATTCAGAGCTTCACAATGGGCCACTTCATCTACCGTGGTATGATGGTCGGCGGCCAATCTCGTGCGGCTCTGATCAACATGATCTACGAGAAGTCCATGGTCATATCAGGACGGGCCAAAGCCGGCGACGTCAAAGATGCCCTAATCCCGGACGCAGTCGATACGGACGAAAAGGGAAAGCCTCAAGACGGCGGCAAGGAGCACGGCAAGGCGCCCAAGGGGAAAAAGGCCAAAAAGGGAGGCAAGGGCAAGGACGGCAAGCCCAAGCAGGATGGCATCGGCTGGAGCAACGGCCGCATCGTCAGTCTGATGAGTATCGACGCCACTCGAATCGACCAGGCCTCCGCCCTCTTCCACATGATCTGGACCGCGCCCATCACCTGCATCATCACCCTGGCTCTCTTGCTCGTGAACCTGACCTACAGCGCCCTGGCTGGCTTCGGGCTTTTGGTCGTCGGGATTCCCCTGCTGACAAAGGCAATCAGGAGTCTTTTCATCCGTCGCAAGGCCATTAACAAGATCACCGACAAGAGGGTCTCCCTGACCCAGGAAATCATCTCGTCAGTTCGTTTCGTCAAGTTTTTCGGCTGGGAAAAGGCGTTCATCAATCGCCTGGACGAAATCCGTTCCAAGGAGATCCATTCCATCCAGATCCTTCTCTCTATGCGCAACGCCATCAACTCGGTCAGCATGGCATTGCCCATCTTCGCGTCCATGCTGTCCTTCATCACGTACTCCCTCTCGAATCACGGCCTGGCCCCCGCCGAAGTCTTCTCCTCCCTGGCCTTGTTCAACAGTCTTCGACTACCCCTGAATCTGGTCCCCATGGTTCTCAGCGCCGTCATCGATGCCTCCTCGTCCTTGCAGCGCATCGAAGAGTTCCTCTCCCAAGAGGAATGTGAGGAGGACACCATCTACAAGCCCGAGGGTGAACACGCCGTTGAGCTGCAGAGTGCCTCCTTCACCTGGGAGAGAACCCCGACCCAGGATTCAAGCAGAGGCTTGATTTCTGGCGATTCGCCAAAGACCAAGACTGACGCCAAGGATGCCCCCATTTCCCCTGCTGCCAATGCGAAGAATGCCACGGATGGAGGGGATTCTGCGGCCACTCTGGCTGAGGCCCGAGAGCCGTTCAAATTGCACGATCTCAACCTTCAAGTCGGGCGTGATGAGTTGGTCGCCGTCATTGGAAGCGTCGGGAGCGGCAAGAGTTCTCTGTTGGCTGCCTTGGCCGGCGACATGCGCAAGACAAGCGGCAATGTAGTGCTCGGCGCATCGCGAGCATTCTGCCCCCAGTATGCTTGGATCCAGAACACATCATTACAGAACAACATCACCTTCGGGAAGGAAATGGATCCAGATTTGTACAGAAAGGTCATCCAAGCGTAAGTGACCCAGAGCCTCACCAACATGCCATGGCAATGATTATACTAACCACTCTTTCCTCTGCAGTTGCGCTCTTCAGGCCGATCTCGACATGCTGCCGAACGGAGACCAGACTGAAATCGGTGAACGAGGTATTAACATCTCTGGCGGTCAGAAGCAGCGCATCAATATCGCGAGAGCCATCTATTTCGATGCCCCGATCATCTTCATCGACGACGCTCTGAGTGCTGTTGACGCTCACGTTGGTCGCCACATCTTTGACAACGCCATCCTCGGTCTCCTCAAGGGCAAGTGCCGCATTCTGGCTACTCACCAGCTATGGGTCCTCAACCGCTGTGACAGGATCGTTTGGATGGATGCTGGAAAGATTCAGGCCATCGATACGTATGAGAACCTCATGCGTGATCAAGCTGGTTTCAGAACACTCATGGAAACAACGACGGCCAAGAAGAAGGAAGGTGATGAGGGCGGTGACGATCACCGTGACAGTGACGATGAGGTCACCCAGACGAAGCCCCTGACGCAGACGGAGACGGCAGAGAAACGCAAGGCTAAGAAGAACAAGAAGGCTGCTGCTCTCATGCAGCAAGAGGAGAAGGCAGAGGCAAGCATCCCTTGGTCCGTCTACACCTCGTACTGTCGAGCCTCGGGATCCATTTGGAATGCTCCACTCGTCATTCTCGTCCTAGTTCTGTGCCAAGGTGCCAACATCGCGACAAGCCTGTGGCTATCCTGGTGGACGTCCGACAAATTCGGGATGTCGACGGGGCAATACATCGGCGTCTATGCCGCTCTGGGTGCGGTCCAGGCACTTCTCATGTTTGCCTTCTCAGTCATGTTGACCGTCCTCGGCACGAACGCCAGCAAGGCCATGCTGCGGCAGGCCGTCTTCCGGGTCCTGCGCGCGCCAATGTCCTTCTTCGACACCACTCCGTTGGGCCGCATCACCAACCGCTTCTCGCGGGACGTCGATGTCATGGACAATCAGCTCACAGATGCCATCCGGATGTACTTCTTCACCCTGGGCATGGTCACAGCCGTCTTCGCCCTCATCATTGCCTATTTCTACTGGTTCGCCATTGCGCTGGTCCCACTATACACCCTTTTCATCATCGCTGCAGCGTATTACAGGGCGTCGGCTCGTGAGATCAAGCGCTTCGAATCGGTCTTGCGATCCCACGTCTTTGCCAAGTTCAGCGAGGGTCTCACGGGCATTGCCTCCATTCGCGCCTATGGGCTGAAGGACCGGTTCATCAAGGAGCTTTCCGGTTCCGTGGATGAGATGAATAGCGCCTATTTCCTGACCTTCTCCAACCAACGCTGGCTGTCCCTCCGGCTTGACATGGTGGGCTATCTCCTGGTCTTCACAGTCGGCATCCTGGTCGTCACGTCCCGATTCAGCGTCAATCCCTCCATTGGCGGGCTTGTTCTCAGTTACATCCTTTCGATCGTCCAGCTGCTGCAGTTCTCTATTCGCCAGCTCGCTGAGGTCGAGAATGGCATGAATGCTGTTGAGCGCATACGATACTACGGGGACGAGTTGGAGGAGGAAGCGCCCCTGCACACCATCGATGTCCGACAGACCTGGCCAGAGAAGGGCGAAATTGTCTTCGATAACGTTCAGATGCGCTATCGGAAGGATACTCCCCTGGTCCTGCAGGGCCTTTCCATGAAGATCAAGGGAGGGGAGCGAATCGGCATCGTTGGCCGTACAGGTGCCGGCAAGAGTTCGATCATGAGCACCCTCTTCAGGCTGGTGGAGATTTCCGGCGGCTCCATCACGGTCGACGGCGTCAACATCGCCACTATTGGCCTCTTTGATCTTCGATCTCGCCTGGCCATTATCCCGCAAGACCCAACCCTGTTCCAGGGCACTGTCCGCACCAACCTCGACCCCTTCCATGAGCACACAGATCTCGAGCTTTGGTCGGCCCTCCGACAGGCCAACCTGATCCCGGAGGACAGCGACATCAATGACCACAAGTCCGACTCGACAAGGGTCCACCTCGACAGCGTCGTCGAGGAAGAGGGCCTCAACTTCTCTCTCGGCCAGCGCCAGCTCCTCGCCCTCAGCAGGGCTCTGCTCAAGGGCTCCCGGATCATCATCTGCGACGAGGCCACCTCGTCCGTGGACATGGAGACCGACGACAAGATCCAGAAGGTCATGGCGACAGGGTTCCGCGGCAGGACGCTGCTCTGCATCGCCCATCGTCTCCACACGATCATCGGCTACGACCGCATCTGCGTCATGGACGCCGGCCGCATCGCCGAGCTCGACACCCCCCTCGCGCTGTTCAAGCAGGGCGGCATCTTCACGGGCATGTGCGCGAGGAGCGGGATCCGGGCGGCGGACATTGAACGGGCGCGGGAGCAGCTGGAGGCCCTGACCGGTCCGGCGAGCACAGAAGAGTGAAGCGCGGCTGCCTTGACGTGGAATGAACGTGGCCCATGCGAGAGCAACACGATG
Organism: Escovopsis sp. AC; assembly: GCA_003055955.1. Lineage (NCBI taxonomy): Eukaryota > Fungi > Ascomycota > Sordariomycetes > Hypocreales > Hypocreaceae > Escovopsis > Escovopsis sp. AC. The sequence continues at coordinate 1,362,902 of NQYS01000001.1, read as the reverse complement.
ACCTGCTCTCTTTATTCAGGATACACTACTTCCTTTTGGGGAGGAAATTGGATTTACGGGTCCATATGAGGAACGATGGGTGAGGACCCCAAGCATATACGGGACATGCTGGGCATGTGACGGTTGGATTTACCGAACATTGAGAATTTTCTGTACATGATTGATAGAACACCAAGCGAGTAGAGTTGCAGATGAGTGATCTAGAAATTTCATAATGTCAACATCATAGCAAAGAGAGACCCGAGGCTCTTGGCCTCATCAATGGTGAAGAGACAAAAAAAGACATAAATATTGAATCGTATTAGTGCTAACAGCTGCAGATATATAAGATTCTCACGAAAGCGAAATATGTACTCGAAAACTCCCGAGGAAAGAGAAAGATCCGTGATCCCCTAGAAACGATACCGTCTCGCGGACTGCCGCCATGCCGCCGCTCGTTCGCCTTCGACCTCGTTCGACCGAACGCGTTGATCAGGAGAGACCGAGACTGTGGCTCTGACATCCGTATCCAACGTTCATGATTCCAAGCGAGGAACATGCCTCTCATTCTTTCTCATACCAAGACGCCAGTTTCCCAAGCAGGCAGGGGAGCTTTTTTTTTTGTTCATCCTTCTTTTTCTTCGTTGTTTCTATCGTTGAAAAGGAGGGTCAACGAAGGATTGATATACGAAAAGACACAAGCGCCGGATGATCGACGAAATCAGAATCGTCCCGAGCCCCTGTTGCTAGGCGAGAGCTGGGGGGGCATCTGAGGAGGGGGCAAGCTGCCGGGGTCGTCGGCCAGCAAGTCTTCAAGGTAGGCGCTGGGGGCGCGCTGGCCAGGCTGGCGGGAAGTGAGGGAGGTGGAGCTCATGTCCCTGCGCGCGGCGAAATGGGGCGAGTCGGGGGGCGTGCGGTCGAGAGTGATCCTGGAGGCGTTGTTCTGGGCCATGGACTCGGGGCGCAGGTTGGTCAGGCTGATGGAGGGGCCATGTCCGCCGCCGGGCGTGCTGGTCCCCGCGTTGTAGAAGCCGGAGGGCAAGAAAGCGGAACCGCGCTGGCCTGCGCCGGAGCCGGCGGCGGTGGGGGAGAAGAAGAGGTTTGAAGCGCTCTGGGACGCGGACGGGATGCCCGGTCCCCTGCTGGTCCGGCGAGTGCTGCGAGTCGCGGCCCCGCCGGGAGAGCTGCGGTCTGCGTCCTTGTAGAAGGGAGCCGGGGGCGCCGGGAAGCCAGCCTTGCTGTTAGCATCGTGCTGGGCCATGGCAGCCCGGTCGACAGACCGATGGAGCAGGAAGCTGACGGTGGTGCGCCAGATGAGGAGGCCGATAGCGAAGGCTCCTAGGATGGCGCCCACGGCGATGAACACAGTCCCGGAAGGGGCGCTGGACTGCTGCATGAAGGGTGCATTCTTGGTCGGGGGAACCGAGGCGGGAGGGTAGGACGGAATTGCGTACTGGCCGGTCAAGGTGGGGAGACCCGTCGGGACGTCGAAGCCCAGGGCGAGGGCCGGAGAGCTCGGCGATGAGATGGCCGGAACTGGCGATGCTGGGGTCGGCGCGGGCGCCGGGGTAGGAGTAAGAGAGCTTTTCGACTGCTGTGACTTTGAAGGAGTGTTCTTCGCGGACGGTGTCGGCGAGTCAGATGGCGAATTATTCTTGCTTGGCGAAGGCGATGGGGAAGGAGAGGCTTTGCTGTCGGAGTTTGCGGCCGGGACGTCGGACGGAGATCTTGCAGCGGAGGGAGACGCATCGGACGGTGCAGGCGAGGCGGCAGCCGGGCTTTGGTCTGGAGTAGGACTGTCGTTCTTATTGTTGTTGTTGTTGTTGTTGTTGTTGTTGTTGTTGTTGTTGTTGTCCTGACCTTGGGCCATGGCGGGCACGGCTAGAGCCGCGACCGCCGTCAGGGCCGAGACATAACGGTTCAAGCGCATGGCTGAAGCAGCTGAAAAAAAAATCCGGTTGAGGAAGGTGATGACGATCTTCAAATAGGCGAAGCGGAGGCGGGAAGACTGATTGGAGTGTCGGAGGGTCGTTAACGATCGTGGTGTCAAGTATGATGGTATTGGTGATGATGCTGTTCAATGGTAATGATGCGTGAGGAGGGCGGAACGAATGAACAGCGCAGGGACGTCTGTGAACGAGATAAATGCGCGGCGATGGTCGCGAGGGATGATGGATTCGGCAGAAGGGAGATTGGATCGTGGGAGTGAAAGGAATGCTTGTCGGTGAGTTGGGTGGGATAGCGAAAGAATCCCGAATGAGCGAGCGTAGACGGAGTAGTATTGATGTATCTGTAATGGTGCGAGTAAGGCCTCCCGCGGGATCGTCGAGGACAGTGCAGACAGTAAGAATGTGGTCGGGGGTTGGAGATGGAGATGGAGATGGAGATGCAGATGGATGAGGTGAGGTGAAGTTAAGTTTGGAGTACGGAGTAGAAAATGGTGATGCCGGAAACAGCAGAGAAGGATTGGAAGGTACGACTCGAGTACGAAATCGCACGCCTTCAATTTGGGAAAGCCGAAGTCTCGAACCTGCACCTTCCAGCTGCTGCGTTGCGCTGCAGAGTCGCACCTGCCTTGGAATTCCTGCGGTAATTTGCGCGCGTGCGCCTTTCCTTCTCCTTTGGGCGATACGGCAGGCCGGCCTGGCGATGATGCAGGTGCTGCCGACTTGGAACTAAATCCAGGCACGGCAGGCACGCCGTACTACATACAGTGCCCGTATGAACTGTATGAACTGTATCGCCAGCGGGCCGGAGCACAAGACTTCCGGGTAGGTGTACTCCGTATCTTCTGCATGCTGCGCCACATATCAATCGTACAGTGGCTGCTCCGCTCCGGCAACACGTGACGGTGGCTGGTGGTGACGCTGGAACTCGATGAATGACCCGCATCCCATCAACAGTCCATCCATCCATCCATCCATGTTGCTCGCTCGGCAGCAAGTTCAAAGTTGGACCTCTTCCTCCAGTCACTCAGACGACTCGAACCCCAGAGACGGCTGCACAGCACAGTCGACAACCGACCGGCATCCGCCATCACCTCGCACGCCTCCCATCTCCATCTCCTCCGCGATCCTCTCTCCCTTTTCCAGCCGCGTCCGTCGGACGTCCTCTGCGCAACCAGACACAAATACATCAAGACATTGATTGCCAGATCCCTCAAACGCACGCCATGGAGGAGGAACGCCTTTGGAAGTTCAGGAGACCCGAATGGCTCAACACCACCTGGGCCCGCAACGCAGGCGTCTACGGCGCGGGCGCTCTGGTATGATTGCGCCCCCATAGATCTTTACTCCTCTCCATGTGCGAGCGGTCACAGGCGTCCTGCTCGCTGGGGGTGGGGGGGCAGGGGCGCGGCGACGGCGACGGCACAGATGCGCTGACCCTGCGCGCAGTTCTCCCTCGCCTTCTACGTCATGCTCGATTCCGCCGTCTGGTCAAAGTCCGCCAAGAACGCCTCCGACGTCCACGTCAAGTTCGTCGACTGGCTGCCCTTTGTCTTCTCCAGCCTCGGCATGCTCATCATCAACTCGGTCGAGAAGCAGCGCCTCAGCGCCGACGCCTTCAGCTATAGTGGGTCTGGGGTCGCGTGGAAGGCGAGGGTCGTCCTCTTCCTGGGCTTCGCCGCCCTCGCCGGCGGCATGGCCGGCGGCGTGACCGTCTTCGTGCTCAAGTTTGTCGTGCCGGGCGTGGGGATGCCGGCTCTGGGGATGGGCGTGGAGAACCTCATCAGCAATGCCCTCGTCGGGTTCAGGTATGTCATTGCACATCGTGGACAAGATCATGCGTGCGGTGCTGATGCTTTCCGGCCGCAGCTCTGTCGTCCTCTGGATCAGTCAAAACATGGAGGACGAGTACTCCTACAATTTGTCGATGTGAGGCGGAGAATCAGGGAGGAGGCGGAAAAGGGAGGGGGGAAAGGGAGGAGGGGCGTGAGGAGGAGAGCTGGGTTTTTAATGGCGCATTCTCGATGGTCAAGGAGTTGGAGCAGCATTCGCTCGTCTCGATGCTAGGCGATTTCTCGTTTCCTTTGCCTTTCTTTTCCTTTTTGTCTTTGTTTTTTTTTCTTCCCCTTTTCTTTGGCAAGTTTCATCGGCAGGTTGCTCCAGCTGGAAGGCCTTTGTTCTTTGCGTTGTTTTCTTATGAGGGTAAAGACAGGTCTGCAGCATGAACCCGGGACTCTATGACTTTTGATTTTGTATCATTTTCATCTTCCTCGGAATCAACTCATCAAATAGATTGGCGAGAAAAGGATCAGTGATGCTACGATATCAAGACGGTTTCCGTCGAATGCATGTAAAGCGTGCGAGCTTCGTTGACAATGGCGGCATGCACAGCTCGCAACTCCCGAGCCTCCGAGGGCTCAGCCTAGCACTATCGGGGCTTCATTGAGCTCGGCGTGCTAAGAAACAGCTTGAACGTCTATTAAATTAGCGGAAAGCTGTATGGAGATCATATTATTCCGTACTCGTAGATTGTTTACAGGAGCTCATAAATGACCGATCCCATCAACTCCCCGCCAAAAGCAGGCCCAATCCAGCACGTCATTGAATTGGTGGTCTATTGATCAATGGCTTGATCCATCAATCGATTCCTATCTATCAACAACCGGCTTATCAAATACTAGATCCAACATGCCATCACCATCAATCCATCAGTGCGTCTCAACCACGCCCCGCGCAACCTCACATCCCGTCTCCTCCATACCGGTATCATCCTCCACCGCTTCATCATTGCTCCAACGCAACTCCACTCCAAACCCCTCCAGCCTCCTCGACCATGACCATGAGCGACCGCACGCGCTCCGCCGCCGCGCACGGCGCATCTCGCTCCGGCAGGACGGCCGCCGCCACAGCAGGCCCCAACAGCAGATCCTCCCGCGCCCACCCGAGCCTCTTCCGCAACCAGCTCATCCGCCGGCCCACCGCCAGCTCGACCAACTCGGCCGAGACGCTGCGGCTCGACGGCGACGCGGGGTCCGCGTCCGACTCGTCCGAGATCGTGGTCAGGGACCAGCACGGCGAGATCGAGGTCGAGAACCCGCCGACGCCCGTCGTCGATGACGAGGACGAGCTGGCGGCCATGGAGGACAGGCAGGAGCTCGAGAGTATGCGGCGGGCCCCCCCGTGCGATTTGACCGCCTTCTTTTTTCCTTTTCACTTGCAGACCTCTTCTCGACATCTATTCTCTGCCATCTATTCTCTTTGCATTGGCGGAGCTCTATGGCTAATCTGTACCATGCTTGCGGTGTACATAGGGGAGAAGCAGCGATTGGCGGAGGCGGTTAAGCACCACCAGGCCAGCCACGGCGCCGTCTCGGACCAGCCAGAGGGTACGTTGGACCCTCCCCATGCACCTCTTGGTGCTCGATTCTCGATTCCCGGCTCTCGAATCTCGAACTTCGATCCTCCGCCAGCATTTTTTTGCTTCAGGTTTCCATTGAATGTTCGCTAATACGACGTGTCCAGAGCTGCTCGAGGCCGTGCGGGCGAGCCTGAGAGCCAAAGTGGCCGCCCTGGCCGAGGACAACTGGATGTTCGAGCCCGAAGAGCAGAATCGAGGGTGATTTATCTATACGCATACCTGCCGCACGCAACCCCCATCGACGGCCGAATGTAGTACCCGTACTCGCGTGCGAGAGCCGGTCCAGTCCAGGGCATCATCCCTCCGCTCGAGCGCCCGACTGCCGATCATACCGGACCGCCTTCGACGCGACATCCGCCTAGTCCAACCCCTCCGCGCTCGGGACATCCGCGCCCCGCAAACCCCGCCGCCCAGGCTGCGGCATCCCAGCTCCACCGCCACCGCCGCCGCCAAAGAGCCCGCTCATCATGTCCATCAGGGGATTGCTCTGCCGCGGCTTGACGATGCCAAAGTACATCTCGCCAATCATCTCGATGGGCTCGCGCCACGCCTCGGCCTCGCTGATCTGCGCCGCGTACTTGGTGATGAGGCCCTTGAACACCTCGGGCGCCCCGCGTTGGATAGCCAGCAGCAGCAGGCCCAGGAAGTTGAGCAGCGGCAGGCTGGGGAACACGCGGAGGTCGGAGCTCGTGCTCGAGACGTCCTGGACGCCGAGCGCGCCGTTGTCGCCGACGAGCGCGCTGGTGAAGAGCCGGTAGCACGTCGACGCCGCCCGGACGTTGCCGATGAGCAGGTAGGGCAGGACGGCGCGGGCCGCGAAGTGGGGCGCCATGTGCGGCTCGCCCTCTTTGTACCAGTCGTACTCCATTCTGAGCAGGACCTCGGGGGAGTCCTTGGTGCCGAGGACCAGGTGCCGCTCGGCCTCGTACGTGTTGTGCTCCTCGGCGTACAGGGAGCCCGCGACGTGGTGGAGCTCCGGGTCGCCCGCGGGATACTCGCCGAACTTTGCAGACCACCTGTGTTTATCACCTCGCTCGTTAGTCCTCTTCCAGTGCCTTCGTTGTCCTCCTCCGACCCGACCGGGATGCCGGGGGACACAGCATGCATATCCATATATAGGTATAAATATATATAGACATGTGTAAATATATCTAAGTAAAAGTAGCAGCAGACGCCGCCGTCGTGGGTGGAGGAGGATTTACCCCATCATCTCCGAGATGAACTTCTTGCGCGTCGGCTCCTGCGCGTCGAACAGCCGCAGGCACGTCAGCAGCCGGCCCCTCGTCGCGGGATCCGGCCTCATCTCCGCCTGCTTGTACACGTCGACCAAGAAGATGCACAGGTCGCCGCCGCTGCCGCCCTGCCCGGCCTTGAGCAGCGACTGCGCCACGCTGTAGAGGATGTCGACGGCCGAGGGCCAGCTCTGCGACTTGACGTAGCGCGAGGCCGCCACGCGCGTCTGCTGCTGGGCCTCATAGTAGTCGCCCTCGGTGATCTTCTCCGTGAGTCGGTCGACGATTCGCTGGACTTTGCTGGCCATGGCGAGGAGGAGCGCACAGAGGGGCCAAAGAGAAAGGAATGGAACGAGGAAGGAAAAGAATTCAAGAAGGATGGAGCTTGAGATCCGGAGAGCTGATCCTGCGGCGGAGGCGGGAACGAGTGTGATGGCAGAGCTCTGATGTTCGGGGGAGGGAGGGAGGTGATGCAGCAGCCTCGTGGAGGGGTCGAAGAACAACTTGGTGGGCGCGGGCCGTTCGAGCTCCTCCCAGTTCCCCCACTAGGGCTTGATGTGACTCTATATAACGTGCGGAGCTGGGGAAGTCTACATCAAAAGAGGCTCTTACAGCACAAATAGTGTAGTGGTTAGCATGCATGCTTCCCAAGCATGCGTCCCGGGTTCGAATCCCGGTTTGTGCAATGAGGATTTCTTTTTTTTTTGTCCTTCACAATTTGCACCGGCTTTATCATCGGACCATCCTGTGGAGGTGTTGAGTTTGTTTCTTCTTTTTCTCTTTTTCATCTATTTCCATCTCTATCTTCATCCATCTATTTCCATCTCTATCTTCATCCTGATGACGAGGCTCTCCATGCTCATAACGATACCCTCCGAATGGCCGTCGCCGCACTATATGGGAACTTATAGCTACGCGGGCTCATTCGATCTTCTCCTCAATGCTTTGAATGCCAAACCTAAACCGGGACGCCCGCTCTGCGGACCTCCCCACAAACAGTGCTGTCCAAAAAGGGAGGTGCCGCGATCCTGTATTCTGCGCTGTTATATGACCAAGCTTTCTTCCGTGACTCCCGTGCCTCAGTGGACAAATCCACTTGTCGATGATCTCCGCCCCTTCTCATACAGCCACTTATTGTTGAGCCCAACGCTCGTCCTCTTCCCCGTCGGGCAGGGCGTGGATGGGTCCCCGAAGAAGCTGGACGCGGTGCTGACCGAGAATGGGCTGACGGAGCTGCTGAACGAGGATCGCCTCATGGTGCTCTGGAACAAGGGAGTCGCGCTCGGCGACTGCTGGGAGCCAATGCTGGGGTACGCGGGGCTGTCCACGTTGGAGATGGGGGACCCGGTGTAGCTGGCCCTGCTGCCCACGGAGCCTGCGAGCGACGGCGTGCGCGAGTACCGCGGCGGGGTGCTGAATACTGCGTCGGGTGTCGGGACGGCGGCGACGGGGTCGAGGCCGAGGAGCTGTCGCTGGGCGGCTGTGAGGGGGATGTCCGGGAGCTCGTCCTCTGAACGGAGCAAGGGGAGGCATGCGATGACGATCTGGATGCAGGGCACGAGCTGGACAGCGAACCACATCCAGCCCGTATATTCGCGTAAGCGCTGAGGGAGCCTTTTGGAGTGATTAGCCGCTTGAGAAATGATGTACCGTGGAGAATACCGCCACCAACACCACCACCACCACCACCATCACAAAGAAACATGGCTTCAAAAAAGAAAAATGTCCCGGGGAGGACAAGGAAAAGGGCCTCTAGGTATCCTTACGTGAAGCCGTCTATGGACTTCAGCTGCACAAACAGCTGGAACGTCCACATGCACAGCAGGGCGACCACATTGTAGGCTATGCGTCGCACGTTCTTCTCGGAGAAGGTCGTCTTGTCGCGTCGTCTCGTGATCTCGTCGAGTCGAGGGTGTCTCCAGGTGCCTGGGCTGTCCGTGCCTGCCGATCCCTTGACCGGTGTTTTGGCCGGGGTTGACATTCTACTGCTGTCGGCCTTGAAAAGTCGCTGCGAGTGATGCTGCGAGCCGGTCAGAGGGTGTTTGCTCCTGCGGGGGCGAATCTTGCCGCGCGCGCGAGAACTCAATGGAGGTGCGCGAGCGAAGTGAAGGGGACGCGGAGCGGGAGGGAAAAGACTCAATCGAGGCGAGGAGAGGGCGCAGCAATCAAAGCTGGACGAGAGGAGAGAAGAAGAGAGAGGGAGAGAGAGAGGGAGAAAGAGAAAGAGAGAAACGCACTGCCGACCGAGAGAGAGCTGTCTATTTTTCTTCCTCCCTTGGCCTCCCGCGAGACAATGCCTCAAGTGAAAGCCTCGGGCTGGGTCGCCTGGAGAGGGCGAAGAGGATCAATCAATCCAATGGTCGGTCGTGTGGTGTCTGTCGAATGGGCGAAACCACCTTGAGCAAGGCGGAAACTCCCGTCGCCCTCTGGTTGTTTATGTTGGAGCGGGCGATCTCCAGCATCAATCCATCAATTTGGGGAAGAGGGGGGGGGGGGGTGTTCGAGATGGTGGAGGAGAAAAGCACAGGCTCGAGATAAGCGGGCGAGGCAGATCAGGCTCATCAATCCAGCGATTGAGGTGAAGCTGCACGGACACGAGATGCAACGTCGGGCTACCCTGTACCACCATCCCTGGCCGCCTGACGCCGCTAATGCGTGAGGCTCCAGCGAGCGACGACCGCTAAGCTCCAGGGCACTTCCAGGTGGCCCAGAGCGCTGTAGCGGTGGATTTGACGCCTGGAGCCGGATGAGGTCCAGCGCGTTGATCAACCTGATTGGAGGAACAGCCTCGCATCATGACCCGAGACCTCGACTTCTGCAGACGGACGGCATGTGTACCACGCCCTTTTGCTCGTGGTATCTCGACATGAGTCGCGAAACTGAAGAGGGTATTCTGCCGGTAAGTTTGGGCGCATAATCGGCAGGTTGGAGACCCGTGGGGAGGGCCAGAAGTGATTTCAGGATACCTGCAGCGCAACGAAAGGGTACCCCGTCCTGGTCCGCCAGATTTCGAAACACGTCAATCCATTGATCCATCAATCCATCCATCAATCGTACCGCGAGCAGGCGCCATCAATTAGTCGTCGTCGTAGCGCCGCATCGAGGCATCAGATCATCAAGGGCGTGCCGGCTTTCAAAGCTGCTGCCCTGCTGTCCTCTTTTTTTTTTTTTCTCTGAGCGTGTCGTCTGGCTCATTCCAATCAATCAAGTCTCCAGTCACGCTCCGACCCTGATCAGCTCTCACTTCAATCAATTTTCTCCCTTCCTCTCCCGTCGCCATCGCCATCGCCATCGCCATCGCCATCGCCATCGCCATCGCCATCGCCATCGCCATCGCCATCGCCATCGCCATCGCCATCCATCGATTCTACTATTGACCTCTACGAGTACTAGATCCACTGATCACCACCACGGGCGCTTCTTACCAGCTTCTCGTCGGTCGGCGCTGCCTCCCTGACATCATCCGCATCATTGGCGTCAGTCGCCATGCAGAGTCCTTGAGAACGCCTGCCAGCCTCCCTCCCTCCAGTCGACAACAACAACGACATACCTGCTCCCGCGCCGCTTACCGCTCGCCCCCTTGAAGTCCTCCTCCCCGACCCTTTCCTCTCCTTCTTTTTCCTTGGATTTACAAGGGAGAGAACACTGTAAGGAGGGAGAAGGAGAGAAGGAGGAAAGCAGCATCATACACCGAAATAATCATAATCGTCCACTACTAGAAAAAGACCAGCACCATGGCCGCATCGCCAAGCTCGCTCGGCGCCATGTCCGAGCTGGACCACCCGAGCTCTCCTGCGCTCATGGAGGGCAAGTCGTTCATCTCGCGCATCGCCGAAGAGGACGAGGAGACCAACACGGCGACGCCAGACGGCACTGACAAGCCCTCCAGGAGCAAGAACAAGGGCAAGGACAAGGAAAAGGACCTCATGCCCCAGATCGGCAAGATCCGCCACCTCAAAAAAGAGGACGGCGAGCCCCTCTGGCGCAGAGACATCCAGTACGACTTCCTCAAGGGCATCTTCGACAACGAGCAGAATGTCTTCACAAACTCCTACGACCCGGACCTGGGCAAGCAGAACTTTGCCGACCTCTACATCGACACAATGGCACGCAGCTCAAAGACCAGCAAGGTCCTCAGGGACAAGCTTATGAGCGACAGGGAGGCCGCCAAGGGCATGGCAATGGTCTGCCTGCTCGTCAACATGGGTCGCATGAACACCACTCTCAACTGTGAGCCCTCCCCCCTTTCTCCCCCCCCCAAAAGTCGCTGATGAAATCTACTCAGGTTGGCGACTGACACTGGCCAAGTCTTTCCCGAGATGCGGGCGCAGCTGCGGACCTACCACGCAATCCCCTCCCTACAAGCGAACGCGGATCCCCACGCGTACAAGCAGCTGCAAGATGCGCCGCGTCTCAAGTCCATTCTCAAGGGCGGCGCCGAGGACCGAGACGAGCCTAGTTCCCTCGACAAGATTAAGCAGCGAGACATCCCGCGGACCAACCCTGTCAACCTGATTTTCATAATGTGCAACTCGGCGCAGAAGGTCGCGGAGCTGCACTTCCCCCTGAATCGCGAATTCCACGACGTCATCATCAAGACCAACTACTCCAGCAGGTCGCGCGCGAGGGCCTTCCTCTGGCTCATGTGGTTCTACCTCGAGTCCGACTTCACCGAGGAGGGCTGCGAGGAGAACCCGTTCGGGCCAGGCGTGGACTACGGCCTCGACGTCGCAAACCAGGGCGTGCCCGAGCTCGAGGAGATGACGGAGCGGGAGGAGGCCCTGGAGAACGTGGATCCCGAAGAGGAGCTCGATTTCGGCAACGAGAAGCAGCGACTCCGTGCCACGATCCTCGAGATGGACCACCAGTTCCTCAACGAGCGCGAGAAGAGGGCCAAGGCGAGGCCGTCCCTGGCGGACGAGGGCCCCGCGATCCTGCCCCGCATCAGACCCTCCAAGCACGAGTCTGATCTGGAGAGCACGAGATCGACGCCGCCGCCCAGGGTGCTGGCCAGGACGATAGCCGTTATGGGCGGTCGTAGGACGATGCCCCTCAAGTACCAGATCTTCGAGGGCAACTCCCCGAGTCGTCAGGGCACCGACACTGTCGTCGCCAGAAAGCCGCGCCCCCCCACCGCCCACCAGCTCGCCGTCGAGCGCAACAGGAACCAGCGGGTCGAGTACATCCTCGACCGCGGGATCCGCAAAAGCCACCACAAGAGCCGCAAGATCCGACGTCAAGAGGGCGCCATCTTCAGGGCATACGAGCGAGTCCATGCCGCGCAGTACGACCCCTTCGAGGACAGCGACGGCGAGAGCTCCTCTCCGGCCAACCTGCCCAAGGTGAACGGCGACCGCATCGCCAACGACTTCCGCGAGAGCGGCATCGGGGCCCTCTGCCTTTTGGCCTCCGAGGTGGACGATTACGGCGAGGAGGTCGGCTCCTACGCCGCAGCTATGAGGCGGGCGACCCGACGGCTCTCTCGCTGGAAGGGGCGCGAATCGGAGCTGGGCGTCATCCCGCCGGTGAAGAAGCCTAAGCCGGCGCCGGCGCCCGATGTCGATGCCGATGCCGACGCGGAGGCCGGTGACGCCCCCGAGGACGCAGATCAGACCGTCCTAGAATCCCGGCCAAAGATCAACGGGCACTCCACGAAAACAAGCGCCAAGGACGCCAACGGCGACATCACCATGGATGAGGGAGAGCCAGATTACCCGGACCAGACGACGCTGCTCGCGCTCGCGGACGACGAGGGTCGGGGAGACCGGGAGGGTGACGACATGATGGACAAAACAGAGCCCATGGAAGATTCCGAGATGGACTGATGGGGCTTCGGGAATGAAAATTGTATATTCTGGGAACAGCACGGCTTTCGCTCAGGTCAGAAGCGCACGACCGGGGAGCAGCAGCAACAGCACCAGCCTCAGCACCAGCCTTGACGAGCCAGAACGATAATGAGGTGGCCACGGGGCCTGCAGACAAGGAATCGGCGTCTCGGGGGGGATCAAGGAGGTATGCATAGAGTTTGTCTTAAGTAGAGGCGACGGCGTTTTATCATTTTGGTCGAGAGTCCCAACCTGTACGGAGTACTATTTTGGCAAGTGGAAAAAAAAGTTTTGTATCTCTTCACACCCGGGCCCATCACGATCTCGCAAGTCCTCGTTCAAACCCCGAAACCAGACAAATCGCGTCCTCGGGAGTCTACAATATCGACCAGAGGCGGCAACTTACATCAATGACACACACGGAGTATTCCTATCATCGGAGGCCCCCCGCCCGGTCGCACCGAGCCCGCCGAGCCCGAAGTGCCGAGCGGTGAACCCCGGCAGAATCTCGATTACCGAGCTCGGCGATCTCAGGTCCAAAGCCGTTGGGTGAAGATCCCCCAACCACCACCACCTAACTAACCATCCACCCCATCCATCAAATCCGATTGATCCATCGATCCATTGGGCGCGCGGCGGCTCTCTCAGACGCAAAACCCCCATCAATCCCCCGCCCACTCCTCCATCGCCATCGCCATCGCCATTCCTACCCACCTCGCCCGTCGTCCCGATCGCCCGCGATGCCCGCAACGGCCCCCGCCAAGGCCCCCGCCAAGGCCCCCGCCAAGGCGGCCCCGATCAGCCCGCTCCTCTTCATTCTGACGCTGCTGACGGCGCTGCTGCTCTCGACGGTGTACATGGTGGAGCAGAACCTCGCGCGCTTCTACATCTTCGACCCGGCGCACCTGCACGACCTCTCGCGGCGCGCGCTCGCGCAGCACGGCAACGACACGCGCGCAGTCGTGGGCGCCATCGTCGCGGAGCTGGCGGAGCAGCGCGGGGAGCACGTGAACCTCGAGGAGGACTGGGTGTTCAACAACGCGGGCGGCGCCATGGGCGGCATGTACATCATCCATGCGAGTGAGTGCTGGCATCGAAGGAGGGGGGAGGGGGGGATCAATTTGATTCCATTGGGCTCAGGATTGCGCGCTGACGCAGTGGCATAGGCATCACCGAGTACCTCATTATCTTCGGTGCGTCCCAAACTTGAACTTCCTGATTCCCCTGCTGGCTCCCAATCATCGCGCGCAGCCATGCAAGACGGGCATCGAAGCCGGCTAACTTGGGTTTCCCTCCCCCCCGGCAGGCACCGCCATTGGCACCGAGGGCCACACGGGCCGCCACACCGCCGACGACTACTTCCACATCCTCGCCGGCACCCAGCTCGCCTACGTCCCCGGCCAGTACAGCCCGGAGGTCTACCCGCCCGGCAGTGTGCACCACCTGCGCCGCGGCGACGCCAAGCAGTACAAGATGCCCGACGGCTGCTTCGCGCTCGAGTACGCCCGCGGCTGGATCCCGCCCATGCTCTTCTTCGGCTTCGCAGACGGGCTCTCCAGCACCCTCGACCTGCCCACCCTGTGGAAGACGACGAGGATCACCGGCCGCGAGATGGTGCGCAACCTGATGCTCGGGAAGCTGTGAAGGGGCCGGCCTGGTGGAGTGGACCTCGGCGGACATGGAATTGCCGTTGCCTGATAGCATGGCAGCGGCAATGGCAGCGACAGCGGCAATATTATGGGCGCCATCTTCTACATGTACATACTCTCCATGTTGAGACATGACACTGCTGGCAGAGACAAGAGTGCTCTCATCCTACACAGGATCATGGATTACAGCCTTTGGATGTCGCATCCTCCTTCAATGGTCCCCATTGACAACTACTTCTATTCAACGCTGTGCCCTGCCGGAAATAGCAAACTCTGCCGCGGAGCTATACATCAAGCTGCGCATTACTCGGCATGTCTCGTCACTCATCTCCGAGGAGATCAAGAAGGCTTTGAGGTGCTATTGCAGAGTTTGGAGCGTTGTGGGGTGAGCAACGCCGCCAGTAATTCTTCATTGCTGTTGGCGGATCATTGGCCCGCCAGCCGTAGTAGTCTTGCCGCAAGGCAAGTGTAGACCCATTATCCCCTTCGACCGACCGACTGCGCGGCCCCTTTTCCTCCCCTTCTTTCCCCCGTCTCCCCCCACCCCCTCTTTTCCCAGCGTTCATGATCAAGTGGGATATAAAAATTGAAGGATAGATAGCGTTGTATGGTACAGGAAATGGTCGTACAGAGCTCCCTCAAGCGAGCCACTGCTCTTCGTCTCGCTTGAGGCCCCTCATGATGAGTCCCTCATCTTCGTCGTCGAATTCTTCCTCGGCTTCGTCGTCCTGAATTCTTAGATTCTCCACATATGTCGTCGCCGCCTGTACTCTGGCCTCGTGACCGTCCTCCTCCTCTTCGAGCATCCATGTGAGACCATTCGCTTCCTCCTCTAGCGGAAACATTTCCCTGGCGTATTCCTCTAATCCCCGGGGTCCTTCCCACAATTCTAGCGCCTCGCGCGGACAGCTCTCTTCTAGTTTTGGGTCGCCGAAATAGGGTGGTTGTTTCGTGGGATCCTCCTCGTTCGGGTCGAATAGCCGCTCCAGTGCCTCGAGCTGCTCTTGATAGCCAGCTGGTATGCGAACCTTGATCTCGATCGGTCCCCTCACGTAACGGACGGGTCGGCCGACGCCACGAGCAAAGACCTCGCAGGCCTCGATGGGGGTGAGGTATTCGTACGCTAACGCTATTCGCTCGTTTCTCCATTTCGTGATGCCATCCTTGAAGATCTGGAGGATGGCGGGACCGACGTCGTGCTCGGCATCCAGCCAGGGCAGCTTGGCGTTCGGGTGAAAGGGCGCCTGCCAGGTGAAGGAGCCGTCTGGCTGCAGCTCCATGCAGAAGAGAGGGTATAGTAGCGAAGTGAAGTTATTATTGTAGATGCCGGTGTAGACGAACGTCGCGGGTAGCTGAGACTCTCTCACGTATTCCTCGACCTTGTGCTTGTCGGCCCATAGGGGTAGGGAAGGCCAGTCTGGGTAATAGGCGGCGTGGTCCGGCATTGACGAATAGATGTAGTGCTGGACGTTGGCCTGCTTGGCCGCATCCGCGAGGGCCATGCCGATCTGCAGCTCATCTCCGTAAAAGGTGGTGTTGATGAAGGCCAATTGTGCGCCGCGAAAGAGGTTGGCGATGAGCTCGTGGTTCACACCCAGCCCTGATATTGGGCCGTTCTTGGTGACGTCCTTGTTCGCCTCGGTTGGTTGATGTCTGGTGTAGAGCTCGCCGACGATGACGGTGACGTTGGGATTCGTCGAGACCTCGGTCGCGACAACGCCCTCGAGATTTCTCAGCTGCGCGCGGACATGGTAGCCGACCGCCGTGGCGACGCGGATAAGGGAGGCGGCTTGTCTGCCGCTGGCATTAATGATGGCGATCGTCTTCGGGGTGGACATGAGCCTCTTTGGCGGGCGGAAAGTCAAGGAATTGTTTCTTGAGCTCGCGAGCGAGGAAGATTCCGAATAGGAGGACCTCGAGTGCTTGTGTTGCTTGCGGAAACCGGGAGCTTGGTCGGCAGCGATTCGAATGGGGATGCTGCTCGTCATGGAGCCGTTGAGCGAGGCTGACATTGTCATGTCGTCTGGCGAGGCCCGGGATGGATGCTCTACTCGACAACTCCTCGAGACTGGATCCAGAAAAGATGAGACTGAGATTGGACGAGCACCTGGGCCAGGAAGGACGACCCCGAAACCCGATATTTAATTGAATAGGCGAGGCTACCGTGATTGGGACACGCCACCCCGCCTGCATACATACGCACGAGACGATCGGCTAGTCCACTTCTAACTAGTACTCAAGGAGACCCCAGAATCGGCAGGGACCTGTATTCTCTCATGTCACAGACCGGGGCGCGGAGGCAGACGGGGCCGTATGTGCGTCGGTGGATCGTGGGCCAGCGACGGGCAGGTGGAGGGCGGAGAATGATGCTGGCGGCGTGGTGGTGTCTTTGCGGATGGACCAATGCGAATGGCGGGTTGAGGAGAGTTTGCCGAATGCAGCGCGAGGGAGTGAAACAAGGGGCAAGGCCAAGCGACGAGGGGAGAGTCGGAGAGAAACAGAAGAAGCCAGTAAGGAGGTCGAGACAACGGCAAACGAAGCCTTGCGATGAGTCGAGAAGCGAGAGCAGGTTGTCAGCTTTTATCAAGGGCGATCTCGGGTGATTCCAGCCAGGCGAATGCTTTTAGGCGCTAGGAAGTTGACGACAATCGAAAGAATGAGGGGTGGGAGGGGGAGAGTTGAGGTGAGAGAGGGAAGAAGAATTGGAAAAAAAAAAGAAAGGAGTTTGGGGAAGACGAGGAGCGGTGGTGGGTGGGTGGGATGGGAAGTTTTTGGCGGGGGAAGGGACGGGAGCCTCTTTTTCTTCCTGCCACTTGCCAGACTTACATGAGTTGAACATACGGGAAGTCACAACCCAGGCACGGAGAGGGCAGGAATCACACTGGTAGCACCTGCTACTCCCGTCGTACTTGTAAGACCTCAGAGGTACGGAGTAGTACCTACCTCTTCGTACAGGTATTACCTACTATTGAAGTGCCAGTACGGAGTAGACGTCGATAGATAAGGCACGGGCCAGTTGCCGACGAGAGGGCAAGTGCCAAGCGCGAGTCTGCGTATCGGCAGGTTGTCGCTACCGGTACGGAGTACGGAGTACGAGTTCGCTAAGGTCGGATGGAAGTCACAAGGCGGCAAGTGGCTGCCGCTTTCCAACATTCAGGTGATGAAAGCAGCGGCAGGCGCTTTCCCAACCTGTTCCGCCTGTTCCCAAAGGACGCAGATTCGCCCGACGTTCGCCTGCGAATCGGCACAGGCACGAGGCACATATCAGGACTAGCGGCGCACCGGCCGCGGAGATCTCAGTACAACGTCCAACGAGCCAATCAGATGCCGCAATTGGCTGATAATCCGCACGACCGCATTAACTTTAAACAGCTACGGAGTACGGAGTAGAGCCACCACGGCTGCCACCTTTGGCGGTAAGTACGGACTTGTACATACGGAGCACAGGTGGTCATGCAAGTCGATCGCCGTCCCGAGTAGAGTCAGATTTCGATCAAGAGCAAAGGCGCTGCGAGTGACGGGCAGCAGCAGAATTAAAGAATTGAATTGCAGCGAGAGACAGCGATTCCACGGAGAGGAACTTCAATGTGTCCACTGGTCCAGAACATCACGTCTCCCCGACAAGTTGTCTGGCGAAGGTCTTATCCATGCCCCGCAGCACAGTCCGGGGCTGGCCAATCAGGTGTCGGGAAATGCTCAAAGAAGGGTGCCGATATCTTGGCTTTATTCATATCATTTACAACAACCTGAGTCAGGAGCGATCGAAGCCACACGAGCACGCGCTCTTGCCTTGTTGACGGAGAATCTCTGCAGCACCATGACTTCGACTGTCTTCGCTTGATTTGATGCCCATCAATTGATCAAATCCTTTCCACATGCCTCTCTTGAATCTTCTCAACGATACACCACAAATCCCGCAGGTCCAGCTCCGAAGACACTCTGCGGGGTATCCGCCAATTGTCCAATCTGCAAAGGCAATGGGGATGGGCCACATCTCGCTGCCCTCATCCGACTCGCCGTTGGCCCTCAATGCATGCGAGTACAGTACTCGTACATACATCCGGCGTCGGGACAAAGGGTCAGATGGCCATTTGTCGCGGAAAGCCACCACGCAGCCAACAAAGAAAGCTGATGATATCCGGCTATACGAGTACATACAGGCCGCAATGGTTCTCAGACTGCCTCATCTTGATTGCGATGCCCCCGAGTCCGTTGGAGACAAGTCATTGGACTGCACCCTCGATGGACGAGCAGACCACGTATTTGCCGAGAGCAGAGGACAAGGGCAGACCTCGAGTCCGAGACACCTTCAGTGGAAGCAGCATTGAGTTGTTTTTTTTTCTCTCCTTCAAATTGCTAAGGTCTGTTATGTTACAGGTACGATCCAGAAGTGATACCGTCACACGCACATGCGCCCTTAGAGCTACTCCTCGTACCCATCACACGTTGGGCCGAGGGAGTACGGAGTATCTGCAACAAGCAACACTACGAGTACACCTACTCCGTACAATCAAGTGAAATCGTGGCAACCATCCCGTCACGCGCTCCTCGCCTTGGTCGCCGTTGAACCACACCCCGGCGGCGGCTGGGAAAGGGCACTTGCAAGGGAGTATTAGATCGGTAGGAGCCATTGCCGCGCGCAAGGGCGGAGCTAAGAGCCTCTCGATAGTCGTCAAAAACAAAGCTCGTGCGAGTCCTGAAGAACGATTGTCCCGTCTTGCTCAAAAGGAGGAAGAAATGCCTCCAAACGCATCAATGCTCTGCAGAGGCTCTCCTCGGCCCGTCACGCCCGCGGAGCAGTCGAATGGCAGATCTGGGGGATGCTGTGTGACGAGCAAGCTGCTTGAGCGAATCCACACGTGCCTGACACCTGGACACCAGGCACTGAAACTGTTTCCCCCGAATAGCCTGTGCGGATATCGGCAGCAGAACGATAAATCGCAGCCGACTCCCACAAGACCGACATTGGTACGAGGACTCCGTACATCCCGGTACGAATACGGAGGATTCCATACGACTCGTGTATTCAGACTCCCACGAGCGTCCAACCATGGCCAGACGTCCAAGCAGGGCCGAATCTCGCCAATCCCTCGCCAATCGACTCTCCGGCCCGCGGCGTGTTCGTACCGGAATCGACATCCACCGAAGGAAAATTCTTTATATGGCCCTGCAGCCAAAGGGGTTCAAATTACCTAACACTTTGCCCTCGCCGTCCAGTAAGATTGGGCATCCGCATCCCACGCCGGGCCAGAGTCTCGAGCTTCGACCGCCAAGATCTCTTGCTCCAGCCTCTCCTTCCTTTTCGCTCAACCAAATCTCACGACAATGTCATTACGGATTCAAGGTAGCACCAGGTACCAACTCCTTACCATCTGTCCATGTGCGGAGTACTCGCAATTGAGGTCTGACGGGACAGCAAGGCGTGAGGCGGCCAGCGGGTGGGTCACATCGAGAACAGCGGCCATCCTGTAACAAGCTCCAATTCACAGCAACTTCGACGAGTTCATCAATGCTTGAATCCCATGCCAACTTCCAGGTACCCGTTTTTCTTCCTCATGATTTGGTGCCTGTACTTGTACATACGCCGTACCTGCGAGGAACTGCACGGGAATGGATAACGAATCGTCGTTATTTGACAGAATTGGTCAACGAACCACTGCCGACCAGTGGCGAGCTCATCCGGGGACTCCATGAGGCAAGGATCTAGATCCGCCATCTTCATCATATGTAGGTACCAATATTCGCAAATTGCCCTGACTCACCTGATAGACGAACAGGACACCAATATATACTCGTACGAGTACGAGTACCTGTACGGCAGGGAGAGGTCTGAGGAAGATGCTTGTGGATTCTCGTGATGTCGGGACACGGGGCCCACGAACTTTTTCTCATCTGTGCTCGTACTCCGTACCGTGACAAGAGATGGCCAGCGAATCATTCTCGAGAAAATGAACAAGAACAGTGAGACAACGCCGTCGGTCATCCACCCATCCGTCATCCATCATCCACCCAAAAATCGCCTCGGCGCAAAGCACCGGTCCGGATGACAGAGATGACTAAGCGCCGCCATGCGGAGACCATGGCAGGCAGTGGTCCGAAATTCGAATCGAAAATGCGTCGCGACTTGCGAGATACATTCGGTCTCGAATACCGAGTGCTCCGTGCACGAGTAAGACATCAACGCTCCATAAAGTCTAACATTTTTTTTTCCTCTTGGGATATTCTTTTCCCTTTTTTTTTCAGTTCCCGTGACCATTCCCTGCAGAAGGCATGTGACCGTTGCCGGCGTTCCAGAGCTGCCTATCCAGATCCATATCGAGCGGGAACGCGTCCGCTCCGGCCGGCGGCTGCTGACCTCCGGCGGACTGCGCTCCAGCCTGGTAGCCATATTGGCCTATTGAGGCGTCAAGATGTCTCTGCCCGGGGGGGGGGG
>NQYS01000001.1:1321448-1332037 GCA_003055955.1 Escovopsis sp. AC | reverse complement strand
GTGTGGAGCGGCGCGGGCTTGGGCACTCGCGAGGCGTTCTGGACAGTGTCGATGTACGCCTGCCAGAGGAAGTAGTCTGGCGTCTGGGGGGGCTGTTTGCGGATGGGGGCGACTGGCGACGGGGCGCGGGGGGTGGTGCCCTCGGCCCCGGCATCGCTGCGGGAGATGTGGGTGTCGGGCTTGTATGCCTGGTGGGTGAGGAACGCGTTGTCGGGTCCGCGATTGGCGAGCCTGGGGTCATGGACGTATTTCAGCCGACCCGGCTGGTTGGCCGCCGCCTCCATGCGGTTGTAATAGTCGCCATTGGTCCCGTTGAGGAGGCTCTGGGGGGCGTGACTCCTGCTGTGCAACACCGTCCATCGCTTTGCTCGCGAGACAGCCTGGTGCCAGGGGCCCGTCGGAGTCGGAGTCGGATTCTGGGGGGTCCCTGGAAAGTCGCCGTCGGGGTAACACTGGTCAGGCTCTGAGCTCGCGTTGCGCCTCGCGCTGTGAATCGCGAGGAGGCACACGGCGAGGGCGAAAAGCACAACTAGGCCCACGCCGATGCCGATGGCAGTAGGGCGGTCAAGGCGAGGGTGAGGGGGCCTCGTGGAAGAAGAGGCGAGGGGGTCGATGATGTTGATTGGGGCCGATCTGAAGAGACTGCCGCTTATACCCAGCGTCTTGGCAGTCTCATGCTGCGCGCAACCAGCTTCGAGCGCAGTCACGACTATAGGAAACAAGTCAGCAGGCAAGCGCTTCGGTCTGGACAAGATTGGATGCCCTCACAATTCGCCAAGTAAGACCTATCTGCATTCCTTCGGAGACAAGCAACGCATGGCTGTAGTTGATCTCCAAGAAATTGCCCATCATTGGCAGTGCAGTAGCTCCAGGCTTTTGAGGCATCTGGAAATGGGCCGTCACCCGTCAGGGCCTTGCTGAGCGGGCCGCACGTGCTATCTGTGTCACAAGGCTTCTGGTGGTCCTCGAGGAGGGATGGCTCTGGCTTGGAAAACACGCAGGTGCTGAGTGTGTAACGAAGGTTGTCTACACCCAGCGTCAGTCCATGAAACATGTGAATAGGGGCTAAGGGGAGGGAAAGAAGGAGGAGAACAAAAAGGGAGGCCCACAGAGAAACGACTCGAGGTCAGTCTCGCCCTCCTCGCCCTCCGAGCTTGTCTGGAGACACTGGAGACACTTTTTGAACTTCAGGCCGCGGGAAGTCGTATCGTAGTCGTCATCGAGACATGTGATGTCCTTGGTCAATGTGTTGGAGGCGCTTGGATCCCACTCGTTGCCAGAAGGCGAGTCCAAGCAATCCGGGGCGCATGGAGAACCGGGGGAGACTTCGAGGGCCGTCACGGCTTGTGGAAGAACCATGAGCAGTAAGGGAAATCTGAATGAGCGAGTCATGTTCGGCAACCAAATGCTTCGAAATAACAGGGACAAAGGGGAGAGGAAAGGTATATGAAAGGCGAAAGGGCCACGCAAAGTGAACTTTGTCCCCTCCGAATCGCTATCATGATAACCTCAACACTCAATCAGATTGCCTTTGTGGATTTAGGTGGCCATTGAAGCATTCCACGAGCTCGAAGGTTCAATTATAGACAGGATAGGCAGGCTCGCGGGTCGGAGAAGTTGATTCAACATGAGACTTCTCAGTCAGTGGACATGACCGGGTAATGATTATATGGTCCCAGGGCCCTATGCAGCCGCATGCACTGGCATGCATCGTTGGGTGCTCACTCCAATGGTTTGAGGAGATGGATTCCCACGGCGAGGCGTGCAGGCTGGCAATGCCCCCTTCCTTTGAAACAGGGCCCTCGAGCTATGATCTCGTCATCTCACTCCATCGGTGATAAGAATCAGAGACCAACGAGGTCAGCCTGCATGGCCCTGTCGATCCGCTCGCATTGCAACTTATGCTCCGAAAGAGTCGTTGGCCGCTGGAATGGCATGGGGCGTGTTCTTTTCCCTGGCTCTTGTATGTATGTACATGGAAGCGTACAATGGATGCTTGAGAGCGTGGGTAGCCTGTTTCTGGCTTGGCGAAGGGTACCAGTATGCCTGCAGCAGGGATGCAAATGCTGCGTGGATCATCTGCATGTCTAGTGACCGGCATGAATGAAACTCAACTCGACTTGTCCTGCTCGAGGAGGAGAAGCACCTCCTTACTTGGGTCGGACGTCTTCATCGATGTGATGCCGTGCGACCAGTCTTTGCCCAAAATGCCAACTCGAGGGCGACGGAAAGAGAATGGGGGGGTTAGCTGAGCGAAGGTGAAGCCCCCCCCCCGCCCTTCTCCTCCTTGCCCCTACCCCTGGGTGCCGGCCTGACAGATATTTGATCCATGGGTATTTCGAACCCGTATTTGTCAAGGAACGTCGGCTGTGACCTGTGCTGTGGACGCCATGGTACATACATAGGGAGACCGGGCCGATCAAACGAAGGTCAAGGCTGTCAAACCCACAATGAGTCCGTGGCTTCTTTGCCGCGTTGGGGCCGGAAGATGGAGGTGCGCGAGGCCAGGGTCGTGGTCCTGGCTCTTGGTCGACGGGGAATTTCAGGAAGCGAGCTGGGGCTCGAGTGGCTCATGACAAAGTCCAATCGGCGATGTAACCCTGTTGCAGGTTTGCCATGCCTGTTCGCGTCTCGTGTGGATGGATGCAGTGCGCTTACCGGTACAGTACCAGGAGGTGCACTGTAGCAACCAGAGCTTGTGGATAGCGCCGGAGTGCATGTGAGTTGGGTTTGAAATGGCGCCTGGATACCTCACGGACAACGACCGAGTTCCAGCCGTCAGCGAGTTCGTTGGCCAGCTTCTCCACGCCTTCGGAGATGCCATGGCCATCGGGCGAGGTCCAAAGGCTCTCACAGTCGCCTGCGGGTTGCCAGGACTGCAGGAGATGATAGATTTTGGAAAGGATCCCCTGACAGACGAACTTCCCTGATCTCACCTCCTAGGCTGCCATTCTTTCGGCTTGACTAAGTACCATTCTTCCAGATTGCCCACGTCGTCCGCGTTCACTATGTAGTTATTCCGTGTGACGCACGCACACGACGCACTGCGGTCGATCGAGCGGAGAAGGATTCCTGAGTGCCAAGAGCTAAGCACGCTCAGTAGGTTCCTCGCATCCATTGGCGCTCTTCTCGAACAGAATATCGACAGCTCGGACTCGACGGTAGCATTCGCTGCCGCTAAGCGCTACCGCGGCTATTTTAATGGGTCTTCCCGGTCGTCATGGTGGAGAAGCAGCGTGAGGTTTCCCAGACAGGCGCATCAGAAGTTCATAGTCGATGATTGGCGAGGTGAGCCGTGGGCGAGATGCTAGCGCGATGTGCTTGTGTGGAGTGGTCGAGTCCCGCACAGGAACGACAACTCCTGGTGAGGACTCTAAACACGCGGGCCGCGCCATGGGGATCAGACCTGGCTGGCCCCAACCTCACGCTATGCGGCCGATCCAGCTGGACAGTACGGAGTACGGATCGAAGCTTTTGGCCATCACCCAAGACATGCTCGTACATACATATGGAATGCAGCAGGAGATCGGCAGGGTCGAAGGAATTGGCATCGAATTCGACACAGGCTGGTATTGTGGCCTGATTCCCGAGAGAAAAGAAAAGGTCCGACAACTCGAGGACGAGTGAGCTCGATTACCGACGAATCCAGCAGACTCATGCAAAACTCGCGCTCGGCCTTCAACTCATTCTCGTTTCCCGAGTGGCCTCGCTTGAAGAGGAGAAAGTTCCGTTCTGAAGGAGCCTTTGGCGACGACCGCTTCAATTTGGCCCGTGGCTATAGGTGCTCGTATGTGTGTAAATCCGGGTAGTGCAAGATCTGCAAGAGGAGGCCTGTGTTTTCAAGAAGTTGTTAGCGAATACGATAGGTACGAAGGAAGGATGCAGGCATCTCCACTGAAGCAATGCGCAAGCAAGCCTCATGGAAAAGCACTCGTACATACATCTGCCACCCACCTGTGCACTTGTGTACAGGCACGTTCGCCTTCGGAAATGGGGTCATCGTTCGATGTGTTGGTCCAGTTCGAGAGGGTGCAGGAATAAGGCTACCTGCCTGCCAATCACAGACCGTTTGATGGTGCGTTGGGCCTCAGGGAAGCTTGACTTCCTTCCACGGAAGATAGAATTTCGAACCACAAGTATGCCGAGTACCGGCAAGATGAAGGGGGGAGAATGCCGGCATCACCGAAATGGCCAATGGGCAAATTTTGGAAAACACTGCGAAACGACCAGACCTGCAGAGGCTTGGCCCAATCCGTTTTCCCGCCTCGATGGTACCAAGATCAGTGGTGGCCCACACGGAGTACTCCGTTTTGAGTACTCCCGTACACAGTTTCGAAAGCCCGGCAGCTTTTCATGCGGGCCACTGACGGTAGTGGCCAACAAAGGTCGTGATCGTGACTTCTTTTCATCGTCCTCGTCTTCTTCTTTGCTTTTCCGTCTTCTCCTTTCCCAAACGAGCTCGCTGCGTGAAAAAAGAACGGATTGCTGAGATTAAGCTTCGACCGCGCAAGGGGCGCACATGCATAGAACCAAAGGTCAAGCATGAGCGGCAAATTGTCTTCCACCATTGGCCGGCTTCATTCCGTCTCTCAGGAATCCTGAAGAGGCTCTCGCGATCTCGCTCGGGATGGGCGAGAACGGAGAGGGATTTCGGATAGAAGGGATTCTGCCGAATCCAGCTTAGGCCGATAGCTTGCTTCGCTCGTGCATCTGAGCCTTGCATCGATGCGCCAATTCGTCAACGCATCCCCGGAGCATGTTCTGAGCTTTGCATCGTGGAGTGGGTGTGGACGACGAATTGGATGACGTCGGTTGCTCTGCGGCCCTGACTGACCAATGGAGGAGGCGCCGAATCTATTGCATGGAGCCTGGCGGAGTCAATTGATATGTATGTACGGAGTCCTACTCGGCAGAGGATCCAGTACTCGTACAAGGGCAGACGAACCGAAGGAGGGGGGGCCCCCAATCGAATGTTTGTCCGTATCTGAACGGACAAGATTCTCCCCGGTCGTGATGCTGATGGGAGGTTTTCATCAAGACGAGGCGATTGCATTGGATTTTTGGCTCGAGAAAGCGGGGTTTGGCAGCGTTTCTGGTTGGGAAAGTGCAAATGAGCCTTGGAGCTGGCTGCTCTTGCCTCGGGCCCGTACATACGGAGTAGTAGTACGGAGTACTTGAACCTCAGATGTGCCGCATGTACTCCGTACTCCGTACAGGTATAGCCTCTACCCTGTAACGTGCACTCTATCATGCCCACGAACTGGCACTGATGATCTTGAAGTTCCAGAATGGAAGGCCGGTGGCTGCAGTACCCGAGACTCCAGCCCGTGTAACACGAACTTTTGAATCGCTCAGCTGGCAGCCTGCATGAAGAGCTCCGGAGAAATGGTAGATTCAATTCTGGCAGTACTCCGTACCAGAGCTGTTATCTTCGTATGGAGGTCTACTCCGTAGTAGTAGCAGTATTTTGAGAACGGCCCGTGATTACTAGTACAGCACCAGCCCGGGCAAAATGCGCTGGAGCTGCCCGCCGACGTCTCGCCACTACGACTCGCTACGGGTACATACACATTCTGAGAGGTGCGGGCAGGCGCTCTAGCCGAAGATCGATCCTTCCTCGGGGCAGGATCGACAACTGCCAGTGGCTGCTCCTTCCGCCCCCAGCAGAAAGTCGCTTCCGCAAGAGCGAGCAGGCTCTTTCCACTCGTGCCTTCCTTCTCGTAATTTCATTCTCGTGATCCCCTCAAGGCATCGATCTCTTTGGCTTCCTCAATTTTCATTTTCTTCCTCCTTCAATTTCTTCCATCCCGTCGTCTTTCTTTCCTTGTTGGACGCCTCGTGCAGCCTCCAGCCTGAGACATCCAACATTCTTGCCGTGTGCGCCTGGATCAAATCCCGACAGGATCGAATCGCGGCTTGCGTCCTCTGAGCCTCCCTCGTCTATTTCTGCCTCTTTCGCGTCGACGGTTGACCCAAACAAGACCCTTGCTGCGGAACCCTCCGCTCCTCCCGCGACAGGCTCCGGTACTCGTCGTATTGTCGCTGCGCGCTCGGGTGGAGTCACGAAGCTGGCCTTGGCCGTGGTGGTCCCCGCGAGATAGTGGAGGTCACCGACCCCCATCGCGGGCTTCGCAGAGTGTCCCTTACCCGTTGAGAGCCTGCAAGAGCCTCAGAGGCCCCCAGCGCCACCAGAACTTGCAGAGCCAAGACGCGAGGAAAGCGAGGCAAGATGAGGATTGGCTGTCTCCAATTTGATCCGCAGGTTGGCGAAGTCGAGGACAACCTCACCAAAGCGGACGCCATTCTGGACAATGCATCTTTTGGAAAGCTGGATCTTTTGGTGCTTCCCGAGCTTGCCTTTTCCGGTCAGTCGCCTTGTTGCTTTTCGATGTTGATGCATTCAACGGCCCCGAGATTGCAAATCGCACATTACCACCAGAATACACACGCGCACCGCGTTGCAGCGACACTGACGTACTGTTCTTTGCTATACAGGATACAACTTCAAATCTCTAGACCACATCGCGCCTTTTCTGGAGGAACAGAAGACAGGAGTCAGCTCGCTCTGGGCCCGATCCACAGCTCTCAAGCATGACTGTACCGTCATCGTTGGCTATCCTGAAAGGGTAGCCCCTGAACTCGACGGACCGGCAGCTGCCGAGATCTACAACTCAGCCATCATCTACGATGGGGATGGAGATGCGACTGGCAACTATCGCAAGACCCATCTTTATTACACTGACGAGACTTGGGCTCTGGAAGGACATGGCTTTTTCAAGGGCCATCTTGCCGGCCAAGGAATGGCCACTCTTGGCATTTGCATGGATCTCAAGTGAGTGGACAGTCTTGTTGGCCATGAGCATCCGTCATGCTTTTCTCTCCATTGTCTAACAGCCTCGGAAAAAAAAAGTCCCTACAAGTTTGAAGCCCCCTGGAACAACTTTGAGTTCGCCCGGCATGCCGTGGTCGCGGGCGCCAGGTTGGTCATTCTGTCCATGGCCTGGCTTACGAACAATGATCCTCGCTCTTCCAATGCGACGCCTCTGAAACCAGACTCAGAGACCCTGTTTTATTGGGTGGCGAGACTCCAACCCATCATTGACTTGGACTCGGATGAAGAAGTCATCATCGTCTGTGCCAATCGTTGCGGTGCCGAGGATGAAGTCATATATGCAGGCACGAGTGCCGTCATTGGCATCCAATCTGGTCAGGTCCATATCTATGGCATCCTGGGTCGTGGCAGTCAGGAGTTACTCGTCGTGGACACAGACGCCGCGCCTCTGGTGAAGCTCTCTTCTCGCCCAGTCAGAGTCGATGCGAAACCCGCCAATAATCAGGCCGACGAAAATATCCATGGCGCCATCAAGCCTCAGAAAGGAACGGACCTTGCGTCCCCCAGGGGGGAAGTCTCCTCTGTACCAACCGTGCCCCCGCAGCCTCCTGGGAAGACGAATCACCCAGAACATGGAGTGCGACGTCTAGGGTCGGACTTTCTCGATGCGAGACCAACAGTATCAGATGATCAATACATGCTTCAACGCTATCTCGAGTCAGACCCCCTCTTCTCGACGGGAGCCTTCGCCAACGTGTCCCTTGAGAATTCTCTCCGTCATCTGGAGGTTACCAATAAAGTCGAAACACCATCGTATTCGCAACATCGTGTCTCATCAGCCGCTGGCGAGAGTCGGCGGGCGCTTCGGGCTTTCGTACTCCAGGATGGTTCATCCAGACCATCGTTGCTATCGTTGGCTCCAGAAGAGAGTGATCGTGTCAGTGTGAGATCCGACGTGTCTGTCTGGAATAACCAGCCAGGCCGAGTACCGAATATCATATCACCAATGTCTGCAATGTCTGGTGTACAGCATCAAGCTGTGGAACAAGGCACATGGTGATTCGTGGAATCGCACCATGGTTGCCAGGTCGGCGCCCGGTGAGCCCCATGGTCGGGTACTCGTATGAGCCGAGGGAAGTGGAGACGGAAGAAAGATGTCGCTCGATTTCAAGCGGACCGAGATTGAGTAGCGGCGGCGGCAGCAGCAGCAGCAGCAGGACGAGGCAAAGGAGGATGATCGGGAGCAAGTGTGCCAGGCCGCGATCCGTCGAACAATCCGGATGTCATTGCCACCCTGCCCTCGACAGACTTCCGCCAGTCATCTTCACCAATGGCTCGCCCTCGATGTGAAAGTTGTTTCGGCATCGAAAAAAAAGGCGATGAACACGGGGTGGAATCGATGCCTCATGCGCTGGCGATGACTTCATGGGGAACGTTGCCTCATTAGAGAGCGTCACGTTTAATTTCCTTTTCTCCTCTTCATGTATCAATGCTTGGACTCGGGAGGCGCAGCTGAGACTTTCTGGGCAAGGCATCATGATCTTCCTTGTTGAATGATCTTCCCCTTCTCAGGCGGCCCCATGCACAAGCGCACCCATCATGCTGCGAGCCCCCGACAACAGTGTTCCGAAGATCCGATCAGGATCTTCTGCTGTGAGTTCCGTCTCTTGAGCCTCAATCCTGGTACTCGCACTGGTACTCCATACTCTGTACTTCTTACATACGCTGCGCGAGGCTGGTACGAGTACATGTCATTTTTCGGTATGCCCAAAACGAGGCCGAGATCCCTGGATCGGAAGCAAAGATGCAGGCATCTCCTACGGGGGAAATTAACATCATGCAGAGTCCAATGCAGGCCAGCCCAAAGGAGGGAAGTCGGTTTATCAGGATGCTGTGCGGTGGACACCACGAACGTTCAGGACGGGACTCCAAGTCGAGGATGCCGAGCATCGAGGAGGGGAAAGGGCCAAAACGAAGAGTCCGATTTCCCGAGACATGAGGATCCAGGACACACTGCGGCTTGCCTTGCTCGGACAAGCTCCATCGAAATTCTCGATTGGGAGAAGGGCTGGGAGGAAGGGGGATGGTGTTTAAGCGCCGGTGTCAAGGCGCAATGTCCAATCGGAGCGTGGCCAACATCTGTCGGCTCGTGATTCAGCGTGAAGCCGCTGCAGGGATCCTTGCATCAGGCTCTCCCGCAATACACAGGTAAGGTTCTGGCCAGCCGGCAGGGGGAGGGAAAACGAGGCCTTGACGCTCCGTGACGCGGTTCATTCGAGCGGTTGACAGGGGATACCCGGGCTGGGAATGCGAAGGTGTTCCGAGTGCGAGCGCGTACCGGTACTCATACACGGCCCTTTTGCCTGGCTGCAGGCCCGTCCCGACACGGATCATCCAAGCTTGGAAGAGGGATGGATTGATGGATTGATGTCCGAGGACTCTTACGGAGCACGAAAGATCACACGGGGAAAACCGGCCTTACGGGAACGGCCTTGCTTGCATTGACAAGCTGCGCGGGATTCGTCTTGGGCACAGAGTCGACGACATCGATCGACCAAGACGGGCATCGAGGGCGGCGACACGACCGCGGCAGATTTTGAGTCGTCGAGTGTCACCCCACGAGGCACGGAATAGAGCGCACGCGCATCACACATCTCGCAGCCAACAAGGCGATCGGAGGGAGAGACACAAGGCCCTGCTCTCGTCAGCCGAAACGGTGCGTCTTTCATGCGGGAAACGGAGTACTTCTGTGGTATGTAGTATGGATATTCCCCCGATCTCTCGATCCTCTCGATCCTCTCTCCAGACCCTTTTCCCCCCTCCCCAGCCCGAATCCTTGCGAAAAGCAACATCCAAGGGAGAACCCTCAGCTTCTCTCTCTCTCTCTCTTTCTCCCTTTTCACACTCTCTTCCCCTCTCTCTCCTGACTCTGGGTCAAAGACCGGCAAGATTGACGGCCGTGACAGCAAAGCTTATTCGTCAAGTCGGCAGCCGTTTCGAATCTCACTTGCCGTGAGATGTCACACGGGGTTACCCGTGAAGAATAGCTTTCTCTCTCTCTCTCTCTCTCTCTCTCTCTCTCTCTCTGCTCCTCCCATCAACGACATATATCCACTCCTCGCCGGCATTTTCGAACTTCGCTCTCACGACGATCCGCCGCTCCATATATCGATCCATCTCCGTCGAAACATTCGCAATCGGCCATTTTCTCCTCCACCGTCGACCTTCCTACGGCAGATGATGCTGCCAAGTTGGGCGACTCTCGCCGCGGGCACGGCGCTACCGGCCTTGACAAGCGCTCTCCTGGTCGCGCCCGGATCACCCTGCGCCTCTAATTGCGGCAATGTATTAGACGCGACGACAAGCGACGACATAGTCTGCGGGCCGGGTGACTACACGAGTGGCTTCAACAACAACGCGGCCGTCGTCTTCCAGAGCTGCCTTCAATGCGAGATCCAGAGCGGCTATGCGACACAGGACAATTTCACGGATGCCATGGCCATGCTGTGTATGTGGATGCTGCCGATCGAGCGCCCCTCCCGTTCCCGACCTCTACCCGCCCTCCCATCTGACTAACTCTCTCGCCCTCGCCTCTCACAGACACTCTGCGATATACCGTATCATACTGTGTTTTGAACTTCCCGAAAAACGACCACTATCTAGACTCCCCATGTGCAACGAGGTCAGTCGGCCGGCAATACATCTGTGTTGCTGCCCTTTTTTTTATCCCCCCCCCCCCCCTGCCCCCCCCCCCCCC
>NQYS01000001.1:1257627-1318085 GCA_003055955.1 Escovopsis sp. AC | reverse complement strand
TGGTGGTGGTGGAGCAAGAGGAGGAAGTGGTGGCGGTGGTGGGAGAGTTGGTGGAGCAGGTGGTAGATGAGGATGAGGAGGTGGTGGGAGAGGAAGTAGAGGAGGATGTGGTGGTGAAGGATGTGGTGGAGGAGGTTGAGGAATTGGAGGAGGTGGAGGTGGTGAAGGAGGTGGTAGAGGAGTTGGAGGTAGTGGAGGAGGTAGAAGAGTTGGAGGAGGTGGTGGTCGAGGAGGTGGTCGAGGAGTTGGAGGTGGTCGAGGATGTAGAGGTAGAGGAGGAGGAGGAGGAGAAGGAGGAGGAGGAGGTCGACGATGACGACCGCGATGAGGACGTGGCGGACGAGCAGGATTACCAGCATGATCACCAGGAGGATCACCAGCACGATCAGCGACCAGTACCGGAGACTTTGAGAGAGGCGCCACTGCTACAGTCGCGATCACAATCGCCAGAAGAGGAGCAGAAGCAGATACAGCAGCAGCAGCAGGAGGAGGAGGAGGAGGAGAAGGAGGAGGCAGCCCAACGCCAGCTGGAACGAGATGGACTCCTCGGGACGCAGCAGAAGCAAAGGGAGCGGCGATTATCATTCGAGAAGCAGCAGCAGCAGCAGCAGCAACAGGAAGAGCAGCAGAAGCGCGACCAACCCCCACGAGACCGAGAAGAATTCCTCGAGATGCAGCAGCTAGAGCAGGAAATGCGACGATTATCGCAGGAGGAAGAGCAGCAGCAAGCGGAGCAGCAGCACCACCACCAACAGCAGCAAGCAGTTGAAGAGATTCACGAGATGCAGCAGCAGGAGCACGATATGCAGCGGCCATCGCAAGAAAAACAGCAGGAGGCTGAAGATAGGCGATCATCATTCGAGAAGGAGGAGCAACAGCAGCGAGCGATACGGCGATCTCCTCAAGGAAAGCAGCAGCAGCAGCAGCAGCAGCAGCAGCATTTAGTTGAGGCACAGGAGGAGAGACTTGAGAAACAGGAACGACAGCAACAACATCAACTCCTTCAGCCGCAGCATCTAGTTGAAGAACAGGAGCAGATTCTCGAGAGACAGAAGCAGCAACTACGGCGGCAGCAGCGAGCGCTACGACAATCATCCCACGAGAAGCCGCAGAACCTTGTCGAATTCCAGGAGCAGATTGTGGAGAGTCTCAAGCAACGAGGGCTGCAGCAGCAGCAGCAGCAAGAAGATAGGCGCTCGTCGTTTGAGAGACAGAAGCAGCAGCAGCAGCAGCAGCAGCAGCAGCAAGAGGAGCGGCGATTGTCACTCGAGAGGCAGCGAGAGCGAGAGCGAGAGCAACGGCGGCTCTCACTCGAAAAGCAGCAGCAGCGAGAAGAACTACGGCGATTGTCTTACGAGAAGCAGCAGCAACAGCAGCAGCAAGAAGCACGGCGATCCCCGCATGACAGACAACAGTCAGACGCACGAGAGCAGACGAGCGAGAAGCAGCAACAGCATCCACTTGAAGCACGAAACCCGGCAAGCGAAACACAGCAGCAGCAACAACAACAACAACAACAACAACAACAACAACAACAACAACAAGAAAGACCGTCGTTTGAGAAGCAGCTGCTCGAACCTCCGACCCAGAGGCAAAGTCTCGAGAAGCAGCGGCAGCAACAGTCCCGCCTGGAGCAAGAACCG
Source organism: Escovopsis sp. AC (assembly GCA_003055955.1). Taxonomy (NCBI): domain Eukaryota; kingdom Fungi; phylum Ascomycota; class Sordariomycetes; order Hypocreales; family Hypocreaceae; genus Escovopsis; species Escovopsis sp. AC. Next base: position 1,316,442 of record NQYS01000001.1, on the reverse strand, counting down.
AGGCGGTCATCTCATGGGAAGGCCCCGCAGGTAGAAGCACGAGGGCAGACAAATGAGGAGCAGCAGCAGCAGCAGCAGGAGCAGCACGAACATCGGCGAAGATCCCCAGTGAGGGAGGAGCGTCGAATCCCATCTGGCGAGCAGGTCATCGAGAGGCAGCAGCAATACCAACTGGAACAGGAACATCGGAGGTCATTGCAAGAGGAGAGGCAGCATCATCAATTGGAGTCGCGAAGGTTGTCGAGCGAAAAGCAAAGGCCACATCCTCAACCTGAACAGCAGCCACAGAAGCCGCAGCAGCAAGTGAATGGGAAGCGCCATTCTCCAGATCAGCAGATTGAACCTGGAGTCAGGGAGAGATCTCACGAGAAGCAACCCGTGCAGCAGCAGCAGCAGTCTCAGCCGCAGATCCAGGCCCAGACTCAGGTCCAGACTCAGCCTCAGCCATCACGAGAGCGAGAGCGAGAGCGGGAACGGGAAAGGGAACGAGATCGAGAACGGGATCAGTCCCATGAGAGGCTCCATCCTCACTCGCACCGGCAATCACAGTCGCGCGAACGCTCGCACGAGAGGCAACACCTGCAGCAGCAGCAGCAGCCACGGGGGCGAGAGCCATCGATCGAGAGGCAACTTCACCACCACCGAGTGCGCGAGCGAGATGCTTCGCCAGAAAAGCAGCAGCAGCAGCAGCAGCCGCTACCACCGCCACCGCCCTATGAGCAGACACGAGTGAAGCCTGAAGGTTATCTGACAGTTCCCCCAGCTCATACCTCGAGGAACAGACTGGAGAAGAAGAAGGGCCCCGTACATCCCATTCCGGAAGCGCCCAACTACACGCCACCGAGGCGACCGACTTATGCCCCCGAGCCCGATTTCGGTCAGGGGGCTGGGAGGGATGACGACAGCAGGACAGATGTCAGTAGCCAGATGAGCTCCCAGGAGAGGAGGGAGAAGAAGAGGCGCAAGAGAGCCCGCAGGATGCAGTCGCTGGAACGGGCCTCGGCAGCACCCGACGCCGACGGCTACAAGGCGGATCCATACCACAGGCCCGAAGCGCACAAGCTCGAGCCGGTCAAGTCGAGCCAGGGCCCGAAAGTGGCATTCGCAATGGATACCATCACGGACGAGCGCAAGAGAGAGGAGGCAGTGCCGCCGACGGCGTCGACGGACGGTGGGTGGAGATTCTGGAGCAGGCACAAGAAGCACCCCGCGGAGGCGGGACCCTCGTCGGCGCAGGCCCACGGCTCCTCGTCCCAGCGGATGGGCGAGAACGGCTCGCGGGAGGCACCGGCGGACTACGGGTCGCACAGGAGGAACGAGTGGGATGCGCGAGGCGGCCCGCGAAACGGGGAGTCGTCCGCGGCGGGGGAGGCTGGGCAGCAGAACGGCAGCTCGGGAGAGGGGAGGCCTTCGAGAAAGCAAAAGAGCTCCTGGAGGGACTGGGAGAAGGACCGGGAGAGGGCGGAACAGAAGAAGACGTGGAGGGGGAGGGGCCGCGAGTCGGGGGATCCTCCCTTGACGAGACGGCAGATCAACTTTGGGGGACGACATAGATGAGATGCGGCTCCGGGTGATGGACATGGACATTGAAGGATAGACGGGCGATCTGGATGAGGAGATGAGAGCACGCCGTAATGACTGTACGTTTACATGAAGCCGAGGATTTTTTTTTTTTTTCTGTGTGGAGAAGGCTGCGTGATGAATTTGCTATTCTTGTTGCTCCTCTGCTGCCGGAATGAGTCGTCTTTGTTCTCACTCGATGTTCTCCTATTCTCTTCTTCTCTTCTCCTCTTCAATGCTTACCTAAGCACCTTCATTTTGGCCATCATGTGGCTGATGCTTTCGTGGCGCGACCTATCTGTGGCTGTGTCATAGACTATTCCAAATGAGAACTAGCTCCATTTGTCTACCGCACGCTCACCGCAAAGTTCGCCCCACAAGGAAGGAAGAAAAAAAAACCGGCAGAATCCGTCCAACCACCATCGGCGGGCCAGGGCGGAAAGAGAAAAGGGAAAAAAAAAAAAAAAGACGGCGACGACGACGACGAAGACGAAGAGAGAGACACTCAAGATCAAATTGATTGTCACGACGAGCGCGTCAACCTTTCCTTTTCGGCCTCTCGAAGTCGATCAATCCTCCCACCCTCTTTGTTCGCTTCTCCTTTTCGATCATCCTCATTGGACTCTCGTATCGAAAATCCAGAACAAACAGGCAGAAAAACACCACATTCTAGAAGAACTTGCAAGGACTGAAAAACAAACACCGAACAATTCATCCACAGGGCGTCTTCGCGGGTCTCAAACATGGCTGCTCAGGACGCTACGAAGAAGGGCGAGGAGGATCACATCATCAAGCCTCAGGCGGCGACGCCGGCGGTCGACACCAGCGAGTGGCCTCTTCTTCTCAAGAACTATGACAAGCGTGAGTTCGAGTCTGGCGAGATCAAGGCACCATCTGCTCGACTCTGAAGCTCCTCCCCTCACCAATTGGCCCTTGTCCGCCGTCGGCGGATGCCATTGGGGAGCACAGGATGGAGCAGATTGTGCTGATTCCCTTGCGAGTTGGGGAAAAAAAAATAATTGGAAATACTTTATTAACGGTCGTCGCGTGGTCTGGCAGTTCTCGTCCGGACGGGACACTTCACCCCGATCCCCAATGGAAGCGCCCCGTTGAAGCGCGACCTCAAGTCCTACATCAGCTCCGGTGTCATCAACCTGGACAAGCCCTCCAACCCCTCCAGTCACGAGGTCGTCTCCTGGGTCAAGCGAATTCTCCGGTGCGTGCGACTTCTGCAGGAAGAGTATAATCAGCTATCGAGGCGAGGCGCTGGCTGACAGTTGATTTCCCCCCCCCCCCCCTCCCCCGAAACAGAGTGGAAAAGACTGGCCACAGCGGTACTCTCGACCCCAAGGTCACGGGCTGCCTCATCGTCTGCATCGACCGCGCGACCCGACTCGTCAAGTCCCAGCAAGGCGCCGGAAAGGAGTACGTGGCCGTCATCCGCCTGCACGACAAGCTGCCCGGCGGCCAGGCCCAATTCGCCCGGGCCCTCGAGACCCTGACGGGCGCTCTCTTCCAGAGACCCCCCCTCATCTCCGCCGTCAAGAGACAGCTTCGTATCCGAACCATCCACGAGAGTAAGCTCATCGAGTTTGACAACGACCGCCACCTGGGTGTCTTCTGGGTGAGCTGCGAGGCCGGTACCTACATCCGTACGCTGTGCGTGCACCTGGGTCTTCTGTTGGGAGTCGGCGGCCACATGCAGGAGCTCCGCCGTGTCCGCTCCGGCGCCATGGACGAGTCCAAGCAGCTCGTGACCCTGCACGACGTCCTGGATGCCCAGTGGACCATGGACAACACCCGCGACGAGTCCTACCTGCGAAAGGTCATCTCCCCCCTCGAGACCCTCCTGACCGGCTACAAGCGCCTGGTCGTCAAGGACAGTGCCGTCAATGCCGTCTGCTACGGTGCGAAGCTCATGCTTCCCGGTCTTTTGCGATACGGTATGTGTCCACCTGCTTCTAATTCTATCGACCGGGAAATTGGAGGTCGTGAGCGTTCGCTGATTCTCATGTTTCTTCTTGTCTTGCAGAGGCCGGCATTGAGCACCACGAGGAGGTCGTCCTGATGACCACCAAGGGTGAGGCCATCGCCCTGGGTATCGCTCAGATGTCCACCGTCGAGATGTCCACCTGCGACCACGGCGTCGTCGCCAAGGTCAAGCGCTGCATCATGGAGCGCGACCTCTACCCCAGGAGATGGGGTCTCGGCCCTGTCGCCCAGGAGAAGAAGAAGATGAAGGCCGACGGCAAGCTCGACAAGTTCGGCCGCCCCAACGAGGCCACCCCCGCCAAGTGGACCAGCGAGTACAAGGACTACAGCCAGACAGACGCGGCCGCCGCCGCTGCCGGCGTGGCCACGAGCCTCCCGACCCACACGAAGCCCGTGGAGGAGGACACCAAGATGAACGACGACGAGCCGGCGCCTGCCGCCGAGGACGGCGAGAAGAAGAAGCGCAAGAAGCACGAGGGCGAGACGGCGGAGGAGAAGGCCGAGCGGAAAAAGCGAAAGGCCGAGAAGAAGGCCGCCAAGGCTGCCAAGAAAGACTCCAAGGGCGATGACGACGACAGCGACTAAAGTGATGCTGCCGAGCTGCGTGTCGGGGGGGTCTGGAAAAGGGGGCAAGGGAGGATGGAGAAGCAATGTGGTCGACCTGACGACGGTGGAAGATACAAAACCGTCAATGAATCAATGTATATCTGGAAGAAGTATGGTGGAAGGCGGGGGAATTTTGGGGGGGGGGGGGGGGTGGAGGGGGTAGGGGTGGTGGTGGTAGAGGGTAGTGTGGGAGGTTGGGGAGGTGTGTGGGAGGGGGGGTGGTGGGGGGGGGGGGGGGGGGGGTGGGGGGGGGGGGGGGGGTGTGGGGGGGGGGTTAGCTGTTGTCGGTATGGAGAACGGTCCTTTTTTTCGGTTGTACCGTGTTTTCAATCTTCTGTTTCTTATGGTTTCTCTTTGTGGCTCCCTGGCACATGGCGTTTTAGGTACGGAAATCTGAACACAATCAAAAATAGTCCACACCCAGTCAAACCTCAACCGGATCCCGAAGCATTCTGGGCCGTATAAGGCTGCAGTAGTCCGGGGAACAAGGCGAGGTGAGCTTCCGAGACAAGATCTGGCGTGGAGGAGCCAAGAGCATTGCCCGCCAAGGTGAGTAAGTAGGCGGCCTTATGTATACAATGTGGGATCCACATGGCCGCCCAGATCACTGCAGCTGCAAACCTGGAACGGCGAAGCATCCAGATTGAACTCGTTCATCACGGAGGCGTCGACATTCAAGCTGATATCGGCGGACCGGGAATATGAAGCAATCGGGGCTCGAACAGGAGTCGGAACTGCGGAGCGGCAGGAGTGTGCATCCGTCGTGCCTGCCTCGATCACATCTTGGAAACGCAACAAACACGCTGTTCTTTTCCCCTCTTCTCCTCCCTCCTCCTCCTCCTCCTCCTCCTCCTCCTCCTCCTCTTCCTCCTCCTCCTCCTCTTCATCCTCTTCCTCTTCATCCTCCTCGTCTTCTAATGACTTTTTATCTTTCTTCTTGCGACCTCTTCTCCAGGACTGTGACTCAATCCTGCCGACGACACCCAATCATGAGGCACACGACGACGGATCGACGGAGACACCGACCGACGTGCATGAGGTCCAGAAGATGCTACCCACACGGTCCAGACTGCGTCCCTCCTCCTCGATTCCCCACCTGATTTGCCAGACCGAGCAGACTCGCACTCGCGAGGATCCTGCAGAAGACGTCTGATGCGGTAACATATTTCGACGTGGAACGTCGAATAGCGGTGCAAGCACCAGAGTCAGTCTCCCGGATGGAACGATTTCTCCTTCAAGTTGGATGGCTTGGTCAGCAGAGGCCTTTTCAAAGTCGATTCGCAAAAGACTCGGGACACCGCCTCCCAATGACACGCCTTGCGGATCTGAAGCCGACCCATACGAGTACTGCTCACCGAACCCTGGGAGTATGTACGAGTACGAGTACTCGGAGATGCGAGGTGTGACAGCCAGCCGTACATACATATTATGGTCCTGGTTGGTGGAACCTCTCAGGGCGCGGCAGGGCGCCCAAAGTACCCGACTCCATGCCTGTGCAGGCGCAGGACGCTGAACCCGGTGATGCAGGACGCAGCATGGGCTTCTGCTTCGCCATGGGGGACGGCATGATAATGGGGGCGGGTGGCACGGCCAATCGAGCGAACCCTGCTTCTCGGCACTCAACCCACCAACAACGGGGCAGAGCCGTCACAGTTGTTTTAGGATCAGCATGCAGCATGCGTAAGGCCTGCATTGGGCATACATTGAGGCTCCGGAGACGTCGGAGAGCCGTGGTATTCTCTCAGCCCCATCCTGCTGCCAGCCTTGCCCCTGGCCTCCCTGTTTGCTGGCTGAGAGTCTTGACCAGCCCGCATTTGTCGTACGGAGAACCGGTCTCTCATTATCTTGCTTGGCTTCTCCCTTGAAACGAAGCCTTCATATTGACCTGTCAAGTGAGGTCGATCACTCCTCCACGCAGGTCCCAGTTTGACTCCCATTTATTTGCCTTTGTTTTGCATCAACTTGAAAAGATCGCTCGACATGCTCATTCGCTAGAAGCTCTACCTTACTGCGCGCTCTTTGACTCTGCCTCGATTTGAACGCTCTCGTCCTCTCATTCTCCTGATCAGCTGAAGACCGTTTTCAGCTTCAGCCTCAGCTTTCTGGTCGTTGCATGATCACTCAAATTCCATCCGACTCTTCAACTTGGATCAACAGCACCTCTCCGACATTCGATTCTTCAATTCTCAGCATGGCTTTGAGAACTTCCTCCTTCGCCCTGCTCTTCTTCGCAACAGCCCTTGCATCATCAGATGTGCTACAGCCCGGATCTAGCTCAACTTGTGCTTCGGCATGTGCTCTCTCGCCGGATCAAAGTCCACCGGGCTCTACCACTCTCCATTATAGAAGAAAAGGGACTGTTCGTCAAGATGCCGATTTCGACGAGCCAGAGGGACAGATGTTGAAGGATTGTCTGCAATGTCTACAGGCGAGCGGCCTCACGCATCAGCTGAAAAGTGACCGAGATGGGTTGTTGGGTAAGTCCTCGGAAATTTGTCTTGTTTGCCCCTCGGTTTCATTTTCTAGATCTGCTCACTGATTACTCGCAGATAATATGAAATGCAACTTATTTCACTGTCTCCTACAAGGTTCCCTCGATGTCAGCGCGAAGCAGACTCGTTGCATGACGAGAGCCTGTGTTTCCCAAGATACGCGGTTCAGGGGTGACACTCCAAAAACTGCTCAATTGCGGCACTCCGTGTTTTGTAGGACGTGGGAAGAAGGCGACGAATATGACGACTGCTTGAAATGCATGCTGGAAGACGGATTTCATGAAAATCTCCTCAGACGTGAGTCGTGCCATGCTTCTCAAACGATGAAAATCCTGTGACCACCCTCATTAATCCCCTCGTCCCGCAGTCTTTCAAAGTTTGCATGATGGCCGTGAGAAGCATCCATATCCTAGCCAGCCAACAGTCAAGACATTTTCAGTTCTGGCAAGGTCCCTAGTTGACAATGCGGTGGACAGCTCCAGATCAGAGGACACGGCCTCGCATCATTCGGGGCTTTCATCTGCCGCCATTGCAGGCATGATAGCCGGCATCGTTGCGGGCGTCTCTCTGATCATTGGTGTGGTGTTCGTGCAGGTCATGAAGCGGAGGAAGCGCATCTCTCGGCATCTTCGAAACAAATCTTCCATCTTATTTCACGGCCAGGCCGGCGTGGCACCATCTCACGAGTCAGGAGCCGCTCAGGCTGACGAAGACGACGATCGCTTCTTCGACAAGGCTCATCCGGCCACTGGTACTGCGACCAGCACACCTGCCGTCCCAGATGAGCATGAATTGTGCGTTCCAACGCAGATGGAGACTGTCGAGCCAAAAACACCACCGGCGACAACCACTCCCAACGTTGCCACTTTTGACGTGCCTCCGCAATCACCGTCCTCCAGACTTTCTCAACGGCTATCCCGTGATGAGTGTACTACACCGAGCTCCGCAAAGCCCAGATTTTCATTCATGAACTTCTCTCACAACGACAATGGCGATGCTTCGTCCCCCCGCTCTCGTCGATCATCGCGCATACCCTCACCGATAGCAATATTCAGGGACGGCCCGCCGGCCGTCTACAACACTATCGAGTCCATCGATGCGCTGGAGGAGGGCCAAGTGAGTCCAACCACGCCGAAGAGCCCCAGCTGGCTGAACTACAAGAGGCGAAGCGGGAAAAGCCTTCCTCCGGGGAGTCCCATCCATGTGTCAAATATCCAACTTTCTTTTCCCCCCCCGCCAAAGGGCTAACCGAGTTGTAATGCTGGACTTGCTCGGGGTAACTTACCGCTTTTCTCTATATATCTTTTATTTGCTTTCATTATAGTCTTTCCCTTCCCCCTTGTCTGTAATCTTCATTGCTTCCCTTTTTCCTTCCTCTCAGGCGGTAACGCGCATGCAGCCCCTATTTGGATTCAGCAAATGTTCGCGCCCAATGGAGGAGTTCGCCTCAGAGGCTTCGGCATTTGTAAGACATCTCGCGACGATGCAAAGAGCACAGGCAGAGATGACTATAAATTTTCAGGGGAAAGGACATAACAGTGAAGAATGGATACATGCATATGAGTTTTTCCTGACAGGCACGCAGCGCACAGCATGAGATTGAAGCACGTAATTTCTACCGTCGCCCGAACACGAGGGAGGCATCGCGAATCAGGGATGCTTTTTTCTCCATTTCAAACCAAGGTGAAGAGCACTTCTTGAGATAGATCTAGTCTCGTATAGCTGGGAATAACATGTCATTTTTTTTAGATTAGCAACCTCTTCAATCCTGGGCAAAAGAAGGGACAAAGATGGCATGGCCCTGCCCCTTTGCATCTTCACGTAGGCGTCACCTAAGACTATAGATGGAAAACATGATTGCACATCACAAGGTGGGCTTCAAGGCAGGCAAAGTCGCAAGAGCAGCGCCCATCCAGCTTCACAAAGAAAAGGGCAATCGAGTTGTGTTTGTCCCCGAAGCCCATACGGGGCAGAGAAAAGTCCATTGCTTGCTTTGAGCTCAAATCATCCCTGGCCCTCGGACAGTCCCATGCCTGCCCATATCCTGCACAAATGCACCCCATCGTCTCGGCTTATATGACGCTGCCGTCGCGGCTCATAGCCTCGCTCTGTAGCCTCCCGTTCTGTGCCTTGAACCACGTCGTCCCCTCCTCCATTTCTTGCCTCATGGCTCTAAGCTCTCTAATCAGATTCTCGGCTTCGCTCAGCACGCCCTTGCGGCCCTCTGTCACGCTAGATCCATCCCCGGCCTTTGGTGCTTGTCCCGGGCTGTCATCCTGAATGGGCCGCTTCCTCTTCTGCGCCGTCGCTTGTGGACCCTCGATCCGTCTCGGGCTCAGCGAAGGCGGGGGGTAGTAGTTGTTCTGTACGGTGCTCGCTATGGAGGGTCGCCGACTCGAGATCGACCGGTCCTCTCTCATGCCGTGCCGGATTTCGTTGATCATGGTCTCCGGAAGCGCCGTTCCATCGGGCATCTGCACAATGCCCATTGCCTTCAGCCTCCAACGCTCAGACACTTTGCTGGCCTGCGGCGTTCTTTCGGGGGTCGACCGGCCGTCGGGCGAGAACGAAGGCAGCGATCGACGGAAGCGCTCCGTCTTGTTACCGAGCAGCTCCTCGCGCAGCGCCCTCGTCTTCGAACCTCCCAGCACGCTCGCAGTCGACGCAATAGAGCCCGATCGTGAACGGGCTCTATGGTCGCCGTTGACCGGAAGCATCTGGGATGAAGAGGGCTCCTTGCGCACAATTTTCGCAATGGCTTCCCGTTCGTTTTGGATGCCAGACAAGACGCCCGACGCCAGCAAGGCGTCTTCGGTCATCTGCCTATGTCTGACTGATTTCCTGAGGACGTTCGCCATTTCCTTGGAGCGATTCACCCTGGCCACCTCCTCTTGCTGCTGCTGAGCGATCTTCTGGGCCACTTCCTCCTCTTCTCTCAGTCGGGAGGCGCGCTGAGCCTCCCGGAAGGCCTTGAACTGCTCTCGGCCACTCTTTCGAAGCTGTCGGAGGCGTCTCTCGCGCGCATTCTGCTTCCAACGGTAGAAGTACTTCAGTTGCAGATTGTATGTGCGAAACCTCGTGGCTTCTGCCTTATCTTGGCGTTCCTTCTCTTTCCGCCTCGTTTCCGCCTCGTCCCTCGTGAACTTCTCAAAGACGTCTTTCAGGATGCTCTCAATCATGAAAACTTCGAACTCGTGCAGCAGACCGTTGTCGCCCAGAACGTACCACTTGGTGAAGTCGCCAAGCAAATCTCGAGGTCGCCGGGCTACTGTGGTCGATAGTTGAGGTTGCCGAGGAGGAGAGGACGGTGGAGTGGTGCTTTGAACGGGCTTCCCGAGCTTGGGCGTCGGAAAGAGACCCCCTAGCGACCCGCTTGATTTTGACTCGAGATTTGATGAGGGCGCATGAACCGTGGTAGGGAGCAGACTTGCAGTTTGCTGGGCCTTGGCATTCAAAGATGCTGGATGTGTGCTAGATGTAGGTCCTATCGAAGGGAATGAAAAGGGGGAGGTTCCGGGAGTGGGCTGAGGAAGGACAGTCGATGCCTGTGACGACGTCGAGCCGAGGTGAGGGCCCTGATTTGGGGCAGTTGCCGCAAGCGACGAGGGCTTTGGCAGCACGCTAGGAGGCCCGGCGTTTGCTTGAGCAGGCGTAGATGGCGGAAAGATTGGGTTTGTGGCAGGCTGTTTAGCACCATCTAGAATGCTGCTGAAGCCGAATGAGGGTGTTGCCAACTGGCTTTGGTTTTGGGGGGGTTGAGAGGCGGGAGCAATCGCACTTGGCGCAGACGGCTGTGCCTCTGCTGCTTTCTTGGCTGACGAGAACGCAAATTTCGGTGCGGGAAACGTGCCAGTGGCGGCTGGCTGTAGGAGCGACGCAAAGGGGTTAGAAAGTTGCGTCTGAGGTTTGGCTGATTCTGCAGGCTGGACAGCTTGCAGGACTGATGTGGATGAAGGCGCGGCTGGGGTCAGCGAGGCGAAAGGATTTACGGCTGCAGAACTCGCAGGCGGCGGTTTCGGGGCCGGGGAGATTTGAGGTCCAGTATTGCTCGATGGCGCAGGACCAAAGGGATTGGTTGTTGCAGCGTTGCCGAATGTCGAAGGGGCAGGTACTGAAGGCGCAAAGAGATTTGACTGCACGCTGCCCGGTTGACTTCTGATACCTCCAGCAATGCCAAACGGCGATGTAGAAGCTGTTGATGTGGAAATTAGCTAATATACGAAGCACAAGGAGCTCACCGCATTGCCAACTTGGAGAAAGTCAAGATTCCTATGAAGCAGCCGCGTCCGGTTTTGCGTGGTCTTGATCGTCGACTGAAGCCTCGCGGCAAAAGACTGAACAAAGGGGTCCTTCCTACCTGAAGACATTCCAGCCAGGTCAGGTGTCGGGTTGATTGGGGCGAATGGCGATGACGTGGAAGCTGTCTTGGGTTCGGCGGCCTGTGGTGCCACAACCTCTGGCTGAGCTATCGAGCCATCTGCCGTAATGGAAACGGGCTCTGTGGAGGATCCGTGAATGACGTCTGGAAGGGAGAGATCTCCTCGTTTCCTCTCGACAATGTTTCGAGAGAACTGATGCTGTAGTCGAGGGGATGGGAGCGGTCCCTTGCTGTTGAGTGCCAGGACTTGGCGGCCTTGGTCGAAGGGGGCCTGAGGGTCCGGAACGACCTCGATGTCGTGCAGTTTCGCAAAATCAATGGCCTCTTGGACCGTGTCGAATCGAAGAAAGCGGTTGAGCGTCTCGGCAGTGACGTCGTTCATAGTATCCTTTGGTCTCGCCATGGCTCGTCTGATGACTCTCAATATCGATCGCCGAAGATGCGGGAAATGGCACTCCGCGAAACAGGCCATGATATATGAAACTTGGCTGCTTTCGACGATGCGGAAATAGGACAGAAGTGCGCTCGAGGCGGCCAGGGATGGCGCGTGCTTGAGAGGCCCGTGGAAGTCGACAGTATTTTGCAACGCCTCGACGAGCGAGACCGCGGTCCGAATCTCGTCCGAGTCCCTCCATAGCCATGGCTTCCATTGCCGTTGGAGCATTTCGATGGTGTTTGAGTCGTGAGCGTGGAAGATGAGGTAGTATGCGCGGAACTCGGCCTCGTTTTCGCATTGGATCCCCTGGGCATTGCAATCGTCGTAGAGGTCGCGCAGGGAAAGAAGGGCCTTTCCTAACTGTTCCAACTCTTGTTGTTCGACGAAGTCCTCACCGGCCTTTCCCTCTTGGGACAGTAGGTGCAAAGAAGTGACGTGAAATCTGACAATGTTCTCGAAAACGTAAGCCTGGAGGGATAGATCCTGGGCAGTGGGAGACGAGAGAAAGGTGAAATCTCGACGAATGGCGCGGGTTCTATCCCACAGGAAACCGTGCAGACCAGGCAGGTTTTCGTCGTCTTGCAGGAGTTCATCTATGAGGTAATCGAGGGTTCGTCGGAGACTGGTCGTGGAGCGGACATCCATGGGCAGAGGAGCCTCCTGGCCAGCGGCTGAACGAGCCAGCTTCTTGACCATCCGAGATCGGTCGACGAAGGATGTATTCGGGTCCTTTTCGGGCTGAGGGACATCCAGTTCCGTGATTCGCGTGATCTTCTCATACTCGGGACACATGTCTTCACAAATGCCTCGGAAGTCGATGGCATCCTGGAGCGTCTTTCGCTTGTCCGGGTCGTCGATCAGGCCGGCCTTGGTGAGAGACGCGCGGGCCTTTTTTCGATATTCCTCGTACTGTTCCCTGAACCTGGCCATTTCTGCCTTGTTTTTGGGATTGCTGGGCTGAGACGGCCATGCAGGGGGGCTGATGCCATCTTTCCGGAGACGATCGAAGACTTGTCGCGCAAATGAATCGGGCTGATCGTCGGGACGGCGGCCGAACGAGCTCATGCTTGAGGCGGAACCCGGACGCGAGTCGCTGCCGCTCCGGTTGCTCAAGGCATGCCGAGAGACGCCGTTGACGCCATTGCCGTGAAGCTGTCGCGGCATTTTTGGCGCATCGCGCGTCTTCTTCGGGTTCCTCTCGCTGTCCGAGCCGCCCTTTCTCCCCCATCCCGCTCCTCCCCCGCTTCCTACTCCTGTTGTTGCTCCTCCCGCTGCTCCTCCATCTAGGCCCCGCCTCTTATTGGCGAATTTGTTGCCGCCGCCGCCGCCGCCATCGCTGAGATTCGTCTCGAGGTTCTTGAGGAATGGATTCTTTGGCTTCGAGGAGGGCTTGCTTCTCTCGGAATCGGTGTCGCTCAGGTCATTGGGGCGCCCTCTGCGCTTATTCTTGTTCGTCCAGCTGGAGTCGTTCGCATCATTGTGTCCAGCGAATGCTCTTCCGGTCTGGCTGTGGGCTCGAGGGCCGGAAGGACGGTCGAACGCCGACGACTGGCTCTTCGTGTTGGGTTGAAAGGGGGAAACCATTTGGGCTGATGATGCAACGGACGTCGCATTCATCTAGATACTAGTTCACGCATGGAGGAAAGGTCGGCACCCAAGACGCTTCAAAAACGGGAAGAGGGAGAGAGGAAATAAATATGTAAAGGTCCAGTTGAGAAAGAAAGAGGACCGGGTCAATCCCTGGGTGAAGAGGCAGGGCGGCGCGAAGAGAATAAAGACCAGAGCTTTGGATGAAGCATCGAGGCGACATCGAAGCTTTCAGACGCGGGCGAAACGTCAGGCCCGCACGTGACGGCCCCTCGACAAGCCCAAGAGCTACCCTAGACATGGCTACCCTGTAGTTTCGATCAATGAACCCTAACCCTCTCCAGCGACATTCAACAATTCGCATCTCCTCTGTCAATCTTTGCCCTCGATGGGAGCTTTCGATTCATTTGCGAGAATGTACTACCTACGCAGTGTTCTGTGGCTCTGAAGATTTCAAATTCAGATGTTGCAATAAAATGCATCATGATCGAGTACAAATCAATACAGAAACTCCGTTACTCCAATGCATCTGGCCTCGTCTTGTCATCATGTTCGCCCACGGAGACGCGCAGGCCCGAGCCCTTGCCGGATCTCGTCAAGCTGCTCGAGTCCCGTCTGCGGCCTCGTCTTCTTGGACGTCCTCTTGCCCGGCTTCGTGTAGCTGCCCAGGAACTCATCCAGGATCCCGTCAAAGTCGCTCCGCATCGGCCCCTGCACGCTGGACGCCGTAGAAACCGCGGACATGGACGCCATGGACGCCATGTCGTCAAAGTCCTCGCTGTTGTACCGGGCCTCGAGCTTCTCGAACCTCGCGTCCAGCAAGCTCATCTGCTCCGTCCGCACCAGGGACGAGGAGGTCATGGAATAGCTCGAGGCCTCTGTCCTGGCCCCCTTGCGCTTCTTGGTCCTCCCGCCGTTCGTCGTCGTGGTCCATTGTGATTGCGCCCCGAAATGAGATGGTGTCGGGCCAGACTTGCTGGCGCTCTTCTGGTCCTTCTTGAATTGGTTGAAGTTCTCCATCCAGTCCTGAGAGGGCCCTTCCTCCGGCTGCTCGGGCTCTACCCGGACGAGCTCAGGCACCGCATCCTCCTTGTATTCGTTGGTGGGCTTGGCCGTGTGGTCGGACTCCCATCCATCGTCCTCGTCGTAGTCGCCGTATCCCGTCTCCTCGAATTCGTCATCGTCGAGCTCCTGCCCGTCCTTGGACAGTTTGTTGAAGACTTCTTCGTCGTCGTCGACGTACGCATCGTCCTCGAGGGCCTCCAGAACCTCCCGCAGGCGCGGATCCATGTCGGGATTGAACCCGGCAATCGCATCGGGAATGTTCTGCTGTGCCTGATATGATATTCTGGTGAGGTTCTTGGACGGCAAGATCTCCTCGTCGAGCAAATCTCCCAAGCCCGAGCCCGAGCCCGGCTCCAAGCTCATCTTCCTGAGCGCATCGTCCAGAGACTGCTTCTGCTTCCCTTTCCCCTTATTCATTGTCGACGTCGACTCGACAAACACCACATCGCCACCACCGGTGCCGAGATCCCGCAGGTGCTGCATGTAGTCGTACTCGGTGTCATCGTAGTAAACGCCATAGCTTGCCGCCTCGCCCTCGTTGTCGCGGATACCATCCGTCTCCGATCCAAACTCGGAGGCTAGATCGTCGAGATGCCTGACCTTTGAACTCGAACCGGGGGCCGGCTGTGTCGGGTTGAGCACCATGGACGGCGCATCCGCGTCGTGGATGAGGGGATCATTCTGGGGACGGTGGACGAGCGTGAAGTGCTGCGCGGTCTTCTTGTTACTGCGAAGTTCGTCAGCCACGAATATCGCCTGCCGATCCGAGCCGAGACCTTGAGACCCTGAGACCCTAAGACCCTAAGACCCTGAGGCTCTTCAAACTCACATCCACTTTCCTCGAGGCATCTTTGCGAATTTGCGATTGCGATTGCGATTGCGACTCCGCAGGTTGATTGATGGTGTCGAGTTTGGATTCTCGGCTTGTGGTCCGAGTTGCGCTGGAGAAAATTCAAGAGTCGTGCATGCACAGTATTATTTCAGATAGCACTGTATACATTCACCATAATTACCACAGCATCTACAGTGCCAATTACTCTGTCATCCCTCACACGACCAATCCTCAGAAAATTTTGCCCCTCCACGGAATCCCGCATTAAATTCCACATTATCGTGACGGATTGATAATCGGATTTCCAAGCATCTCGACTTCAACCTCACACTCTCTGCGACGGGCGGCGGTCTCTGCTTGCCCCATTATCACCATCGATCGAACAAGAAGAGAAATACAGGAGGGAGCTCGCCTGTGAGATCTGGTGAGACCTCGATACTACTAGATCGCTGGCCATAAGTGGACGGCAAGACAAGAACCGAACCGAACAGACCGCACCAGATCAAATCGCCAAGATGGTGCTGGCAAAGTCCAAGAAGAATGTCGGGCTGGGAAACACCTTGATGAACGATCGATTTGGCAAGGGCAAAGGTTCCGACCACAGGAGGACTTCCGCCGTCACCCGCACGAACCGCGTCACCGGCGAGAGCTACCTCGTCAACGACAAGAAGGATGCCGCCTGGGTCAAGATGCGCTCCGTCACCGAGCAGGGCGCCCTCGACGAGTTCCTCGCCACGGCCGAGCTCGCCGGCACCGACTTCACGGCCGAGAAGATGAACAACGTCAAGATCATCCACACCGACCAGAAGAACCCCTACCTGCTGTCCGCCAACGAGGAGCGCGACGTCCTCGGCAGGCACCGCATGCACAAGAACCGGCTCACCGTCCCGCGACGGCCCAAGTGGGACGCCACCACGACGCCCCAGGAGCTCGACGTCAGGGAGCGCGAGGCCCTCCTGAACTGGCGCCGGGGCCTGGCCGAGCTGCAGGAGAACAACGATCTGCTCATGACGCCCTTTGAGCGCAACATCGAGGTCTGGAGGCAGCTGTGGCGCGTCATCGAGAGGTCCGACCTGATCGTCCAGATCGTCGATGCCAGGAACCCGCTGCTCTTCCGGTCCGAGGATCTCGAGTCCTACGTCAAGGCCGTCGACCCCAGGAAGGAGAACTTGCTCCTCATTAACAAGGCTGACATGATGACCATGCCGCAGCGGACGGCTTGGGCAAAGCACCTCAAGGAGGCGGGCATCAAGTACAAGTTCTTCTCTGCTCACCTGGCCAAAGAGGCGCTCGAGGAGGGTAGTGAAGACGAGGAGGAGGAGGATGATGATGTTGAAGAGGATGAGGAGGAGAAGGAGCAGGAGGAGCAGGAGCCCGTTGCGTCGTCTTCGAAGGCCTCAGGAAAACAGCCAGCAGTTGAAGGAGAAGTCTCAGATGAAGCCGAGGATCAGCAAGATGACTCGGAGGAAATTGACACCGAAATTCTTACCGTCCAAGAGCTGGAGGCCATCTTCTTGAAGCATTCCCCCGCAGGTGAAGGTTCGTTATCCTCCTCCTCACGGCATTGCCCAAGACCCCTGCTTCTGGAGCACGTATGGCTGACTCGCGAAACAGGCGCAGAGCAGGGTCGCAAGCTTCAGGTCGGCCTCGTCGGCTACCCCAACGTCGGTAAATCGTCCACCATCAACGCCCTCATCGGCTCCAAGAAGGTCTCCGTCTCCTCCACGCCCGGGAAAACAAAACACTTCCAGACCATCCACCTCAGCGACCGCGTCGTCCTCTGCGACTGTCCCGGTCTCGTCTTCCCCAACTTCGCCACCACAAAGGCCGACCTCGTCACCAACGGCGTCCTGCCCATCGACCAGATGCGCGAGCACACTGGCCCCGTCAGCCTCGTCACCCAGCGCATCCCCCAGCGCTTCCTCGAGGCCATCTACGGCATCAAGATCGACGTCCGGCCCCTCGAGGAGGGCGGCACCGGCGTCCCCACCTCCGAGGAGCTCCTCCGCGCGTACGCCACCGCGCGCGGCTTCCAGACCCAGGGGCTCGGGCAGCCCGACGAGTCGAGGGCCTCGCGGTACATTCTCAAGGACTACGTCAACGGCAAGCTGCTCTTCGTCCACCCTCCCCCGGGCGTCGAAGATGCCCGCGCCTTCAACGCGGAGCTCTATGACGAGGCGCATCTCCCCGAGCGGCGGCGCGCGGCCCTCGTCGCCGCCACCGAGGCTCTCGCCCTCGACAACCCCGGCGACTCCGACGTCGAGCTGGACGAGGGCGCGGACCGGCTCTTCGACGTCGCCTCCGCGCCGGTGGCCATGCCGGGCGCCAAGTCTCGCAAGCTGGACAAGAACTTTTTTACGCCCAAAAACATCCAGGGCCATGTGAGCAGGCCCTTCAACTACAAGTACACAGAGCAAGGGAGCGTCGCCTCCGAGGGAGGCGCGAGGATACTCAGCGGGAGAAAAGCGAGGACGGCTGTGGCCCTGGAAAATGGCTTGGATCCCAAGGACGTGCAGGTCGGGTCGAGCAAGAAGCATTTCAAGGGGAACTCAAGGGATGGAAAGGGACGGAAAACTAGGAGAGCGGTCAACCTGGAGGACTGATTTCTTTCTCTTTTCTTGACCCATATTTCATTGTTGAACTTTTGTCACTTTTTTTTCTTTGCATGGGACATGACAACAGGTTGGATGATCACAAGTGCATGGTAGACAACTTTGATGCCTCTCAACCTGCTCTTCGTGACCTCTCATATACGCAATTCGTTCTTGTTGGATGCAAAGGGTTGGAAAAGCTGGTGTTTGAAAAATCAAGAACTCGTCTTTGGCACCGTCCCCTCAGATGTAGAGATCCATGCTTATTTATATTATTCATCTGTATCGCGATATATCAAGTCCTAATGCCCATTTTCTTTGCTCTCTTCTTGTCATTGCTGCAAATTCCAACGGCTTCCATCAACCAATGGCTCATTTCTTTCCTTTCGTCTTGGGTTTGTTCAGCGCTTTGGGATCAAGACCTCTCCTGCGCATAGCGTTCTTCTTCGCCTTCTCGATGTACTTCTCGTCCTCATCGTCGTCGAATGCGCTCGCCGCCTCCTTTGCGGACTTCTCCTCGTCCTCGGCCTCGTCGTTCTCAGCAATGGGCGTCCTGTCGACGAACTCATCCGCGTTGGCCGCATCGACATCCGCACTGACGTTCTTGCCCTTCTTGGAGCCGGCAGAGACCGCGTTGGGCGGCGTGGGCCCGACCTTCTGGAACTTGGCGACGAAGAAGCCGTCGATGTTGTGGGCGTGCGGGTAGAAGCGGCGCGTAAGCTTGAGGCTCGGGTGGAACTTCTTGCCCATGTAGCTGGTGAAGCCCTCCTTACCGAAGGGGATGCCCGAGTCGACCAGCCGGACGTTGGGGCGGCGTGAGAGGGCGTATGCCACGACGCCCTCGCTATACGGGAGTCAGCATCACGTTCATTTTGGGCTCGCAGCCTGCTTGGACATATATAAGGGGATGAAAGAAGGGCGAGATAGGTGGAGGGGCCGAGGCAGAAAAGGGGGGGGAGCGAGACGTACTTCTCCTCAACCGTGACACTGCACGTAGAGTAGACGAGGTAACCTCCCGTCTCGCTCGCGTGGTTCACAGAGTCGATCGCGCTCAGCAAAAGCTGCTTCTGCGTGTGCGGCAGGGACAGGAAGTCCTTCTCGTCCTTGTTCGTCTTGACGCTGGGGTCCTTGGAAATGACGCCCGTCCCCGAGCACGGGGCATCGAGCAGGACTCTGTCAAAGCCGCCCATGACCTTGGGGAAGTCTCGGCCGTCGTAGCTGCAGACGATGACGTTACGGCAGCCCAGGCGGTGCACGTTACCGATCAGACCCTTGGCACGAGACTTGCTCGGGTCGTTGGCGAAGATGACGCCGGTGTTCTGCGCGAAGATCGCTGTCAGTTGCATGCGATCAAGAGTGGATGGGATGGCAATCAGAGCCTTACGTTCATCATGGCAGAGCAATATGTCGTCTTTCCACCAGGGGCAGAGGCCATCTGCAGATTGTTAGCTCGAGGGACATCCTCTCTCTCAAACCGGGGTGTGGCGCTCATACATCAAGAACTCGCTCGTTTCTAGGACCTCAGGTTAGCCTTTCGTCGGATCCTGCAATATCGAAAGGTTCAAACATGGGGTCCTGAGACTTACGGCTGCGGTGACAACGCCATGACGGGGAGGAAAGACGCCGCCGCCTGGATAATGTACTGTCCGGCGAGATACTCCGGAGTAGCTCCCAGGGGGACCGTCGTCTCGAAAACCTGGAGACCGACTTTGCTCCACTTGCCAACGGGCTCCAGCGTAACACCGCGGTTGATCTACCAAATCGCATTAGTCTCTGCCACGTCGAGGCCGCATGCCGCAGCACCATCGGGCACTCACCAAAGCCTGCGCCAGGTCTCTTCTGTGTGTTCGCAGAGTGTTCGTTCGGATGACAACGGGACGCGGCATCTCGTTGGCCTCGAAGAAGGCAAACGCCTCCCTCGGGGTGAAGAGGTTGAACAGCTTCTCTGCAAGATATTGATTGTATCCGTAGTACTAGAGGGACGCAAAATCCAA
This sequence comes from Escovopsis sp. AC, assembly GCA_003055955.1. Lineage (NCBI taxonomy): Eukaryota > Fungi > Ascomycota > Sordariomycetes > Hypocreales > Hypocreaceae > Escovopsis > Escovopsis sp. AC. The sequence continues at coordinate 1,296,909 of NQYS01000001.1, read as the reverse complement.
AGTCAGCCATCATATCGTTCATCAACTAAACGAAGGGTGGAAGCGAAGGGGCCAAAAACAACAAGGGCGAGGGAGGGGAGAAAGTGTGGAGAAAAGAGGGGGGGGGGGGGAATGGACGTACAGAGCAAATGTCCTTGATCAATTGAGCAGTGTACTCTGCCCTCGACCTCCCTTCCTCGGACAAGCTCGCGAAATCATCCAGCACCCGTATCGTGTCCGTGATCCGCTGTCGCAAAAGCTGCAAGTCGGGCGCGAGCACCGCCTTGCTCTTCGCCTCCAGGTCGTCCTCCTCGTCCTCATCCTCATCTTGGCCGAAGATCTTGGGTCCGTCGATGTTTGTCTGCATCGCCGACTCCTGCATCTCCGCCTCCACGACGGCTCTATCCGCCGCGAGCTTCTTGTCCAGCTTGCGCGAGAGACCCTCGATGTTCGCGGCCGTCAGCTTCTCCTCCGCGTCGGACTCGTCCTCGTCGTCCGAGAAGACGAACTTGTCCTTCTTGCCGCCGGTCTGCTCCGCGTCCGAGTCGAACACCGAATCGTCATCGTCCTCCTCGTCCTTGTCATTCTCGTCCGCGTCCTCGTCCTCGTCCTCGTCGGACCAGATCTGGCCCTTGACTCCCTCCGCCGCGTCCTCCAGCTCCGAGAGGTCCTCGCCCTCGAGATCCGCAAGGTCGAACTCGTCGCCTAGCTCCTCGTCCGAGTCCTCGGGCTCCGCGGCCTTGCTCGCCTTGCCGTTGGCCTTCTTGCCCTTGTTCGCTGGCGCGGAGGCTGCCTTCTTGGTCTGCGGCTGGGGCTTCGACTTGGGCTGCTTCTTGTCGCTCTGGGCCCCGGTCCTTCGCTTCTTGCGGGCTGCTGGCTCCGCGGCGGGCACATCGTCCACGGGAAGCCCGGCCTTTCTCTTCAGCTTCGCAAAGTGCTCCTCCGACAAGGGCTCCGGCGGGCCCTGCTTCCTCTTCATGCGACGTCCTTGACCCATTTTGACTGGATGTCCGGGGAGGCGGGAGGGCGGAGTGTGTGTGTTTTTATCGAATGACCCGAGGGGTTGAATGTCGCTTCGATTCCAGAACCGGAATGAAATTCGCCTTGGTCAAGCGAGAAAATCCGCTGAGATGATATTCTCTACGCAGATCACGGACGGGAAAGGATACAATCGCTTGCGACTTGCACCAACTTTTTTTCGGAGTCCATTTTTTTCTCCACGTTATCGATAAGGACCCTAACCCTGGAGGTGGAAGATTGATGATGACTTCCAGGTCATCACCATCAACCGCCTCATCAATGGCGAGCAAGGACGACGACACGAAATCTCATCAATTATAATCACGTTACCTCGAGATTCTACTTCCAGTCATACTCGAAGGAGTTCGAAAATCAAATTCTTCTAACTATGAATTGCATATCTTGGGTATCAAAAATATATCAAATGAAATGTTCCTCAGGTGAGAGGGAGTGACACGCTCAAGATCAATGACTTCTGCTGGACGCGCCCAAATGACATGCTTCATACCAACATACTCCATGCTCTGGAATCGTACATGCCATAATTTGCGCCGTGGGAATCAAATCTCCCGTTGCCTTCCTGCGAGGCCTCGTTCGGATTCATCCCAAGCTGCGTGCAATCATGATGCATGTCCAGCAACCAAACACGGGACAAGCCAGATGTTCAATGAACGACTCGGGTCGGATGAGAAAAAGCACGCCCACAAAAGAAAGACAAACGAAAGAGAAAGAAGAAACAGAAAGAAAGAAAGAAAGAAAGACTTCTAGTCGTGGTATCCTCACTCTCTTCCCATAATTCGCATCCACCAGGTATCCTTTCATGTAATGCATTCGAAATCACATGCCATGCTCCTTGAAAATGTCTCATGCCTGCCAAAAAGATCAAAGAAGAAAAGGAGAAAGAGAGAAATAAAAGGAGTGAGAAGTGAAAAGAAGAAGGAAAGGGACGAAAAGGAGTGAGAGAGAGGCATTGTCTCCGCGGACAATGGCCCTGTTTGAGGAGAGGAACGGTACGCTCCTCGCGTGCCGCCAGATGGTGAAAACATTCCGAGAAAAGAGTGTGATAGGAGATCTTGCTCGCGCTCCATGTCGTAAAGTCTGCAAGAGACGGCCTTCCAAACCGCATCATACCTTGCGGAACATTCGCTTCGTCCCGCCAACCTTGTTGAGCTCTGAGAATCGATCGGGCTGAGGGTTTGCATCTCCGTTCGTCATCCGCACCTGGTCTTTGACGCTCTCGACCCAAGCCTGTTGCTCCTCGCTCATCTCGATCTTCCTCCCCGAGGGCCCTGCCAGACCAAGGAAAGAGCTATCACCCTCCACCCAGGTTTGGGAGCCCGATCTGGAGCGGCTCGAGGGCTCCGTCGGCTGGGTTTCTTGAGGAGTCGCGCTTTGGGCGCTTGACGTTCTCGGCTGGAAGCTTCTCGGGACTTCTCCGCCAAGACTCCTGCGAGTCTTGCGCACCCTCAAAGGCGTCCCCGGCGATCTTTCTCCCGCGACGGACCCAGACCGGCTCGGAGGGCTTGATCCAGATGGGGAGTAGCCGCCAATGGAGTCGCGCTTGAGTTTCCGGACTTCGACATTGGTCTTGTCCTTGATGGAAGACCGGCGGCCGTGGTGGGTGATGTATTCCTTCAAATATTCACCCAGATCGGCCCAGCCACCTCCGACACGAACCATGACACGCTCACCGTTCTCGCCAACGCATCGAACGAAGAGCTTGATGGGAGCCTCGCCATTGTTTCGAGAGAGGTGATAGACTTTGATGGATTGGTGGTGGTGACCTCGAGACAGGGAGTCTTGGGCGGGGGTCAGGGTGAAGGAGGGGACGGAAGTCCTCCTCGAGAAGCTGGAATTGGTCCGTGGCACGGTCTCGCGGGAGGACTTTCGCTTCGTCGAGAGCCTAAAATCGGGTGGGTTCAGGTGCATCGAAGATGGGTCTGTGGACGTCCGGTTGTTTATATCCTTGATGATCCTGCTGATCTTAATTTGAAGATCACTGTCATCCACGCTCTTACGGCGGAAGCGGGTTCGTTGCGAGTCGGTGCCTTCGAAATTCTCGTCGTCTTCGTCGTAGGGAGAGTCGTTGGTCCCGAACTTGTCGGAATCATCCTCCGGAATGGCATCGAAGATGTGATCGCCAAGGCGTCTCGGCCGAGCTTGGCGGTTGGCCGCGGGAGGAGGCGTGCTTCTGGGGCTGGGTTCCTCCTGATCATCATCATCAAAGCTCAACGGCTCGCGGCGGCGGGGCTTGCGGAACTGATCGAATTCTTCTTCGTAATCACTCAGAACGTCACGCACACCAGACGACGCTAATGAAGTCGTGCTGTCACGCGATCTGTCTCTGCTTCGCGGCAGTCTCGATTGGTTGTCATCAAACTCATCGTCGCCGTCTTCGTCCTCGTCCTCGTCCTCGGTGACCTCATCAACTGTGGCCATGGCATCGGCGCCTGCCCGACCCCTGGCAAAGGGATCATGAAAGCGGTAGAGCGGGCGACTTTGGTAGTGGCGAGCGGCGGCATCGTCAGTGGTTGAGTCATGGTTGGGGACTATTTTGGGGCTCGCAGAAGGGGAGCAACCCAGGAGGTCAAAGTCATATCCCACGGTGAGACGGCGTTTATGGGGAGAGCAGTCTGTATCGGTGGAGTCGGAGATTTCGGCATCGGGGGTGTCAGTGCCTCGCTTGAGTTGATCAAAGTTGGCGGGTCGCAACGGCACGGGTTCGACCAGGATACCGCTACCGCTGCGCGAGTCGACCATCGATGCTTCGGCTGCGTGGCGACCTTTGCGGCGGGACATTTGACGGTCCGCGGGGGATCGCGAGGACTCTCGGGAATCGGCCAATTCGGCCTCGCTGATCAACCGCTCACAAGCGGCAACCCATTCGCCATATCCCTTCTCAACTTCTTCCATGCGGGTGAGCCACTCATCTGGAAGGGTGTCGAGCGATCCTGCCAGAGTATCGAGCATGAAGTCCAACATGCGGCCAGGTTCCGCGACTTGCTGTGCTAAGTCATCCCTTCTGGGCTCGAAGATCGCCCGGGTGAAGTAGAACTGCTGTCGGGTAGAATATCTGGTGGTTCGTGTCGCGATGTTCGGCGGGAACTTGGAAAGAAAGTTCCAGTTTTCCTGCAGGAGGGTTTCGGCCTCCGAAATGGCCTGGAGCAGCGGGTTAACCTTTTGAAGAACGGTCAGGCGCGTGCTCCAAGTGTCGAGTAGGCGAGAAAGACGGGCCAAGTTCGGCAGAGTCTGCACGACGATGGCGGTGACAACGGCCGTCAGATCGTCCATCTTGTTGTAGCTTGCGACCAATGACGAAACAAAGGATAGCTTCGGGTCGACGACGGGGTTTGGCGATCGCGAGAGGGGAATGATGTGGTCTGTCATGACGTGACTCTTGATACTCTCCAAATCCAGCTTGTCCAAGTCGCGGCTGATTTCCTCGACTCTCGTTTCGTATCTCGTGATTTCTTCTGCGAACAGGCAGCCGACACGTTCCTTGGCGTCGTCCTCTGGGGAGAAGACCTTGACGAAGAGTTTTCTCCTCGTGGGGTTGATGCTGTCGAAGCCTTCGGAGCCGCCCTCGGCGGGCCAGTCCCAGTTGCGGAGCTCGTTCAGCCAGTCCGCAATGCTCTGAGAAGCCATGGCCGTCTGCATCGCAAAGTCTCGCTCGAGAGCAGAGGCTCCGTCTAAGAAGCCTCGCAGGCCACCGTTTGGCGAAGCGAGGGCATCGACGACGATGGCTGGATCGAGGAAGGAGAAGAAGTCGTCAGCGGGATATGGGGAAAGCATGGTGGCGCTGGGTGGCCTAGGAGAAAGCCTGGCAGGCTGAACCATGAAAGAGGAATCGCTCATTGTTGTTTCAAGCTGCGATTGTCGTGAGGCGACTGTGATATTGGAGGAGGAGGATCGTAACGTGATGCATGATCTTCAGTCTCATGGACCGGGAAGGATGATAGTCGTAATGAATATGGTGTCGCCGATGGTGCGCATAGTCGGATCGATCTGGAGCTGTCTAGCAAGTATCGAGAGAATGGCTCAGCTGTGGACCGAAGCCATGCAAGTGAGGCAGCGTCGTTGCGGAATCGTCTCTCGGCTCCGCTGCTCTTCTCTTCGTTTCTTCCCGCTTCTTTTCTGCTTCAATTCTCTTGCCGCCGACTCTTCCTTTCTGGGTATCACTTGGTGTTGAGGATGCGTATGTCGTGGGGGACTGGAGTTGGTCGTCGGCAATGACGGGCAGACAACGGCGTGCGAGATGGTGTAGTGTATAGGAGGAAACAATCGCAAGAGCAGTACTCGTACGAGTAGAACCTCTGCCGGCTCGCCGGGCTATGGTTCCCTCTTAGCTCTCGGCCTGGGCCTGCAACGGAACAGTAGATCCCTTGCAAGGAAAAAGAAAGGGTCGGTAACTGCTATATAATGAAGGGAAGAAGGAAAAAATAGAGACAGGGGACCCAGTTTTCCAAAAGGAAACAGGAGCAAAAGAAAAGAGGAGCGATGTCTTGGAGCGCCGCCCCCCCTTCCTTCTGACGCGGATTTGCCGCTGAGAAATTGCGGAATGCAGCTCACTGATGCAAATGACACTTCAGTCGTAACTGAGCTGGCGCAAGGCGGTTGGGCTACCTGAGAAGAGATGGAAAGCACGAGAACCACGTCGTAGGGCAGTGCCCGGTTGTGCCAGCGATGCAGATGCGGCGGAGGGATGAATGGATGGATAGTTGAGATCGCGCTATCAAATCTATTGACACCAGGAGAGGGATGGATGATGGATCAAATGCATCCACGGAGGCCAAGGGACCAGCAGAGCAGCGTGGCAGCGCTCGGCGGGCAGGGCGTCAATGCGGGAGAGCGGCAGTGGCTCAACGTACTCCGTACGAGTACGAATACTCCGTTCATGCGGTAGTATTCGTATGTGCACGGTCTGGTCGCGCTGCTGTGCTCCGTAGACACAGGTAAGTTGTTGAAGTCAGCTGGAGCTCCTGGTAGGTGCTCGTCCGAGTACGAGTAGTCGTAGCCGCCACAAAGAATAGAGCCCAGAGTCCAGTGCAAGAGATCTAACCGGAAGCGAACTTGGCGCTGGAGTTTTTGGGGCGGTCCGCACAGGACAGGCGCAGGAGACGCAGCGGGTCCCCCGTGGCGGTGGCAGCGAAGCCGCTTCGCTCGACCTCAGGCGGGCCGGGTCAGGCTGCGAGCGGTCCTGGATCCGTCGATAGCTGCTCCAGAGCAGGGTCCAGAGGAGCTGCAAGTGCTCGCTCTCGCGCTGCTTTGTCGGGAGGCTCGACGTGGGCCGGCTCCCGCGTGCCAATCTTGCTGGCGGTTGACGGGTGCACCCAGCGCTAGCCCCCAGGCGGACAAGACCACTGCAAGTGAGAGCACGGTGCCAGAAGGGAAGAGGGGGGGGGGGCCGTGGCTGGCGATAGGCCGTCGATGATGCGCAGCTTCCAGGAGAAGACGTGGACGAGGCGAAGTTCCATCAAGATGCGTTGGCGCGCGATAACGCAAAAGAGCCCAGGAATGAAGATATGGATACTGCAGGCATGCAATTTGGCCTGCAGCGTTTGGTCAGCGGCGAGCCAAGCGTATGGAATAGACGGAGAGGGCTCGGGGTACGGAGTATTGAGCATCCAGATAGACGAGAGGGAAGGGGGAGGCGCAAAAGTAAGCAAAGTTGTTGCCGCGCGCAGAGAACGGGACAAAAAGATTCTGCCAATGTGCCAGACAAGGCCCAAGAGAAAGAACGAGAGGACGGACAAGCCTTGGTACGTTTGGCGTTGCGTTGGGATTCGACCAGGACCAGGGGGGAGCAGGACGAAAGGGGGGGGCGTGCAGCGTGCAGCGTGGGGGAGCGAGGCTATAATTGGTTGGTGACCAGCTCCTTCAGAGGGAGTGGGGGAAGAGAAAAAGAAGGGGACAAATTGAAATGAACGGCGCGGGCTTGTATCTGATGCCTCGGAGAGAGATCCATCCCATTGTCGATGGCTCGTGTGTCGTGGATGAGGCGGAGAGAGAGAGAGAGAGAGAGAGAGAGAGAGAGAAAAGGAGGAGAGAGAAGAGGTCACGGGACTGGAGGGCAGAAGAAAAGAGAAATAAATCTTTAAAGAAAAATCTCCCAGAAAATTGTCGAAAGTGGCGCTGCAGTCGATGCGCTGCAGGGAGAAGGAGCGGCCCGGGTCACGTCGCGGCGGTGTTTCCAACTTCAATCCAACCTCCAACCTCCAACCTCCAACCTCCAACCTCCAGCCTCCAACTGCCAGCCTCCAGCCTTCAGCTTCCATTATCATTGCAGTTCCGAGTCCATCGGAATCGTCTGGAGCGAATTCCTCTTGCAGGGCGCACTTTCGAGACGAAAAGCATCAAATCCCATTATTCGGGATGCATCAAACGGGTCGATGCACAGCGACGACAAAGCTGTGCCCGCAGCAAGGGCACGATCCAGGTGATTCCAAACGGACTGGAGACGTTTCATCCCCGAGGCCATGATCCTCCAAAGAGATAGAGGAATAGATGAGGAGAAGAATTGCTGAATGGAACCTCAGGATACAGGTCCAAGGTCTCGGGCCCCATGACGAGACGCAGTTTCATCCGCCGATACCCCTCCGAAGCGCCCCCTCAGCTCTTGAAGCAGGTGTCTGGCCAGCATATATTCCGTACGGAGTACTAGATCCCGGTATGGCAGCTCTCCCTTTTTCGCGGGGGAGGCTCCCCCGAATTACCAGGACTCGCTGAGGCAATGATTGACGGTCCTGAACAGCGATCACGACGACGACGACGACGACGACGACGACGACGACAACGACCCGGGGGGGGGGGGGGGGGGGGGGGGCGCATCTCCCTAGAGTCTGGACCAGACTTGGAGTCCCCGGCAGTTACCTCTCAATTAGCGAGAACGAGGACCCCCGTTCCCCCGCCCACGCCGGGTCTCCCTCCATGGCACCTCGTGTCCTTTTTTCCTTTTTCGGGGCCCCTGCTCGATTCATGTGGCACTCTTGGCGCAACCTTTTGATTGTCCGTTGTATGAATTAATCACCAGTCTCTCCTCCGAAGGCTTCTCGACCAGTGGCGGTGTTTCGAATTCCTCGCATCAGTGCCATCGCTGGAGGCACCGGCGCGGACTCCCTTTCTGCACGACCATGTACGAGCACGGAGCACGGAGTACGGGTTACGAGTCTCCGTGATATTGCTGCACGACTCGGGAGTCCCACACAGCGTACTCGTTTTCCGGTCTCCGTACTCGTACTCGTACGGAGTATGTACCTCTGGCCCTCCGTATCCGTACATGGAGATTGCTGCACGTCTTTCACTCGCAGTCGGCATAGGGAACATGTTCTCAGCACACCACACCACACCGCACGCACGCACGCACGCACGCACACTGTACCAATTTCCAGGAGCGACGGATGGCGCGGGATATGCCCGCTCTGCGTGTGGGGGAGGGCGGCCTCAAGGCGGATGCATCGTATCGTACAGATATGTACGGAGTATGTATGTATGTACTCCGTACGGAGTACGAACATGATAGATTGGGGGACGTGCAGGCGATTCGCACGTGGAGCTCCCAACGCTGCCCATGATGTCAAGATCAGGCGCGTTACGCTCCGTCGCCGGGTCAGGAGACACACCCATCGCGATTTCGAAACGGGCATGGGACCGCCCATCTTCCCCCGTCTTGCAAATTTTTTTTCTCGTCATGATGCAGGACCGGGACAGCCAATTATCGAATTCTGGGCATTTCTCTCAATGACGATGACGGAGATTGGCGCCGAGGCGTATATGTAATCGTACATGCACGAGTCGTCGTATGTGCGCTGTCCCGACCAGTGAGCACACGGCTTGGTGCTAAGCATTGCAATATCGTCTCATCCTGGCCCCTTGCCGGCCATAATCTTGGGGAGATAATGTTCGTCATTTTCTCTCCGCCGGGGGGGAGGGGGTGCCTTGGCTGGTCTTGTTTGCCAGTGCTGGGCATGTTGGCCAGATCGCCCGCATGCTTTCCTTCCTTCTTTCTTTCTTTCTTTCGTTTCTTTCTTCCCCCTTCTTCCTCGTCTGCCGTCTCGAATCTCGGGTCCTCCAGCGATCGCCAGACTCCTTAACCGGACTGGATGACATCGCGATCGCGACGCGCGCCCTGATTTGCTCAGGGCTCCAGCTTCCAGGGGGAAAGGCGCCACATCCGGGTGGGTCGAGAGACACGTTGCTGGCACCAATCAGGCACCACTGACTCATCGCGGAGCCACAGCCTCGGCCCCACCTGCTAATGCACCAGTCGCGCCTGCATGCCTTAGTGCGCTCGGCCTGCCAGCTCCACTAACGCTAATCCCAATATGGCAGAGGCTGGTGCGGGAGCTGGAGGTGTGGCTGAGGTGCCAGCTGTTCTAGCAAATCGAGTGTGGCTTGACATGTCTTAGCCGGCCACCTAACCTGGAGCCCCCTGGAACGTGCCATCAATTAATCGATGTCCTAGCAATTGAATGGAATTCGGAGCTTCGGCTCAAGTGACGAGCCGCACCCGCCGCAACGGGATCCCGAAGCTCATGCCTCAAAGGCCTCCCTGCATTGAAAACGTGCTCTTCAGCATCGAAGAGATTGCCTCGGGGCCCTTGTCCGCATCCACGATGATCGGCATCGACCTCGTCTGATGTCACTTGTCTCATAGCGCATTCGCTAAGACGGAAGCGATAAGACGGAAGCGACGCCGCCTGCTCAGCCCGTCCCTCCTCTCTCTCCCCCTCTCTCTCCTCTTTCCTTTCCCCAAGCGACACACGAACCACCGGTAACATCATCGCCAAGACGTGCGCTGTCCTCTATCCGTCTCGTTCAGCACAGATGCGGCGTAGACACTTGCGCACATGCTTGCCGGATCGCCGACGTGCCGTCATCAATGTCGATTATGAAAAGGTCGTCGAGTCCCAAGCTCCGGCAGACCAAAGGCTGCTTATCTCTACAATACATGGATATTTCTTGACCGCGCAAACCCTCTGAAGCGGAAATCCACCGCGGTGCCAACGCCTCTATACTCTATTCATCGTCAATCATGCTCTTGTGGAATCATTGGTGAGTGTTTACTACATCAAAATAGCATGTCCTCGCCATTCAGCCCCTCGGCGGGAAACTGCAGCCATTGATCAAGATCGAGATCCGTCCCGGAGATGGCGTTCCAGTCAAAGATCTCGTGGGGCCCGTTGGAGAAATCCATATCGAGAATGTCCATATCGATCGGGTGGCCCTCGGAGTCGTTTGCCGTCCGGGGCGTCAAGCCCGCGGGGCCGCTGCCGCTGCCGCGGCCGACGCCGCCGAGGTCGTCTGTGTGAGGCGGCGAATGCGCCATGGACTTGGTTTTGTCAATGTCCAGAACAGACGTGTTGATCATCATAGGCGCGGGCGCGTCCTGCCGTCCCAGCCACGCCGAGGATCCAGACGCGGCCTGTCTCGCGGACGGGCTGTGCGGCAGACCCTCCTCGGAGAGCCCCTTGGAGGGCCCCTCGGCGGCGTTTTGCGGGACGTACGACGGCTGCGCGCCCATCGCAGTACCCTCGGGCGGGGGCGTCTGGGCGCTGAAAACCTGGGGCACCCCCTTCATCATGGCCAGTGTGGACGGCTCGATGCTGGCGTTGATGTCGATGGCGGCCTTGCGCAGCGCAGCGTCGAGGAACCCGGTCGCGTAGTCGGCAGATGCGTAGATCTCGCGCAGCCTGCCCATGACGCGCATGCATTGGCGGAACCCCCGCGTCGCCCTCGTGCGCGCGTCCACTTGCGGGCTCTTCATCTCGAGCAGGTGGATGATCATGGCGGGCAGGATGAACGTCACGCCGGTGGTCGGGAGGTACCTCTCCAGGCGGAGATGGTGCAGCTCCGTGGCCATGGCGGTGATGCGCATGGCCGCCTCCTTGACCCGGAGGCGGGACATCTCCTGGACCTCGCGCGAGATGGCGGGCGCCTGCGCGGGCGACGAGGGCAGAAACTGGGGCCGGTGCAGCGCGGACACGGTCGTGTGGTAGGCCATGTGGAGGAGCGTCCGCTGCACCGCGACCGTCGCCCCGCCGTCCCGGGCATCCCGGGGCTGCAGCGCGCGGTAGTGGCACGACGCCGGGAGGGCCTCTGCCCAGGCCCGGAGGCCCGCGTCGACCCTGGCGACGCCGTCGAGGCTGTCGGGCTCCTTGTTCGGGAACAGCATCATGGTGCTGCTCGCCGTGTTCTCGGGCTCCATATTGTCCCGGATCAGCACCGAGTACTGCGTCTTGAGCATGTCGCTGATGCACACGCACAGCTTCGCCTTCTGCACGCACATGGTGGCCAGCTCGCGCTGCATCTCGACGCTGTGCACAAGCGCGCACTCGGTCCCGATGAGCGTGATGTGCTCCGGGAGCGCCTCGATCTCGAAGTCCGCCTCAGCCAGCATCGGCACGTCAAAGTCCTCGTCCTTGATCCTCGTCGGGCGCCGCATCCCTAGCGCGACCAGCCTGTCGCGCATGAAGCAGGACCACCAGATCCGCTTCCAGAGCCGCCGGGTCGCGGGCGCCAGGCTCGTCATCTCCATGTTGCGGTGCAGGCCGATGGTGTGCGCGAGCGACACGGCGACGCCCATCCAGTGCCAGGTGTCCTTCTGGTCGTCGGGCGTCTCGTACCAGTACGTCATGAGCAGCAGGCCCTGGATCAGGACCACCCGGTCTGACTCGTAGTCGAAGTCGTACAACAGCCTCGTCTTCTGGAAGAAGGCCCTCCTGGCCGCCTTGCGCGTGGGATACCCGGCGTCGACCAGGTGCTTGTCGTCCACAAACGCCGTGGCCGAGAACATGACGGCGTGGTATAGGAACAGGCTGACCTGGCCCTCGAAGCCATTCTCGCAATTGATCACGTTGAGCAGCGGGTGCAGGTCGAGCAGAGGCATGAACGGATGGACGAACTCGATGTACGCGCGCAGGAGGGCGTTCTGCAGGCTCGGGTTCGGGATGCTCAGCGCCCCCTTGGCGCACAGGAAGCTGACGTCCTCGGAAGGGATCTTGGCCGGCAGCGGCCGTATAAAGGGAGGAAGCGGTGCAAACGTGGGCGACGCGCATTCCTGGATCGACGGGAAGAAGGTCGCTGCAGGGGAGCCGGCATACGTGTACTGGGCGGCAGCGGCGTCGACAGACTTGAGGCCGAACGGAGTACTCTGGTCTGTGCAGTATGGTCAGCGGATCGATCCGGTGAGACCTGTCCATGCGTCTTGCATATCAGGCGGGATTTCGGAAATTCGGGGGAGATGCCGCTTCGGTTCGGGCTCGGTCGGGATCGGCCCCGGTTTGTGGGTCCCGCCGAGGAGGTGGGCCGAGCCGCCACCTCCACACAAAAATGCTGGGATTGCGGAGCTGTGCCAAATATAGGGCGGAAAAAGTTTTCGGACGAAAGGAGAAAGGAGAAGGGAATTGGCCGGCCCATGAAAAAAAATCCTGGGGATAATTCGACTTACAGAACGGAGGACCCTGACGATTGGCGCAGCGCGTGTCAACGCCACGATGATCGTCCCTGCTGCCCCTGCTGCAGCTGCTAGGATTCCGCCTCCTTCTCTTGCTTGAGGCATCTGCCTCGTCGTCTTCACCGCCGCCATCGTCGTCGTTTCCGACCTCGGAGCGGCTCGGTCGTCTCTTTGCGAGTGGCAGAGGCTGTGGTCGAGGTTGTGATGGTGCCTTTGGTTGTGCCTCGGCTAGAGTTCCTTGCCCCACAACATGCGGTTCCGTGATTTTTTTCCTGGGCCTCTGATTAGTCTTGAGCCTTTTACTTCCCTGCATCTCCTTCCCCCCTCTCATCATGCTTGATGTTGCATTGCATTGAGGATCGGTTGTTTTGGCGGTCCGTTCACTCTGTCTCCGCCTCATTTTCCCCCTCTCCTTCCCCTCATGGGGCTGCTAGAGAATGTCTTGAGAGAAGCGGGCTGCTCACTTTCTTCGCCGGTTTTCCTGCACGATGCACTACCGCCAGCTACCGAGTTAGTCGTCGTCGTCGTCGTCGTCGGTGGTCTCTCGTCGTCCTCCTAGGCGGAGGTGGTAGGAGAAAGACTTGAAAACAAGGGGAGGAAGCCGTACCTCGACTTTGTCCCATCGACAGTTCCCGCACGGCGCCCCCTCGATGACATCGCAGCGCACCTTGCGCGCTCGACAGGACACGCAGGCGCGCGGCGCTCTTCGCTTTGGGGGCCTTGGGGGGGGTGCTACTGCCGCTGCTGCTGCTACAGCATCACCCCCGGGCTGTTTGTTCTTGGAGCTCTTGCTCACCAAGGCCGACGATGCGGCTGTCTTTGGCGCCGACGATGCGGCAAACCCAGACAGCTGTGATGCGCCGGAGGTTGGCTTCGACACCGATGCTACCGTTGGTGAGATGGGCGTTCCCAAAGACGTGCTTTCGGACATGGCGGGGGGTTCCGGAGGAGAGATGGGTGGGTGCTCGTGGGTCGGGGCAGCATATATCTTGACATATATGAGGCTGGGGAGGAACTTCTGCTTCGGTACAGTATGGCTGCGCGTGGTCAAAGGGCTGGATAGGTGTCTGATTCGGGGGGAGAGTCCGTTAAGGCTTCGTCGAAAGGCCAAGAAGCGAGGTCCGAGATGAGAGAATCCGCGGATGATTGATGTTCGGGTGGAGGTGAGGTCTTGGGGTCTCGAAAAGCTTCTCACGTTGAGACGGCTTGGTTGTTACGGATGGCTGATAGTGGCAGAGAATCGAGATTCGCGATCTGATGTCTATTGCATGTACCCCAGAATGTCGAATGAAGCTACCAGATCTGTCGACGAGGTCAGTAACAATACATCAGACTAGGTGAGGGTGACTATTTCTTACATCAGAAGCTAGGAAAGGACAATATCGCCAATACTTTACACTTCTCAAACCAGGAGATAACCTCGAAAGACCTCAAGTTTGCAAGGATGAAAGAAGGATACGAAAACCTGGGGGAAGAGAGGTAAAAGGGAAATTAGGAGAGCGAGGCATCGAAGTCAAAAGTGAAGAATAGAAGTAAAGGAGGAAGCAGGTCTAAAAGAATTGAACCAGGATCGGTTTCAATATTGATGGGACCATGTAAGTCTCATGTAATCCTTCAGGGAAAAAAAAGGACCACGCAGAGGGTAGCAGCCCATGGTACGACGAACTGTATGCACCCGGCTGAAGCAGTGCTCCAGAGCCCGGCCGCATCCAGACCCATTACCAAATAGAAAGCTCTGATCGAGCTAGGACTCCGACTAGCCCTTCTACTCCGCGCTTCCACTGCCAATCTAGATTTCTCTAGGTGTAGCTTCTTCCCTTCGGCAAGAGGTAGCACTCGAATTCCTCTAATTGCATCTCAAACGCCGATCCGGATACAAGTGTACGGGTACTCTGTATTGTACTCCGTACTTGTTGGTGCCTTTCCACGTGTGATTTTCACATGCGCGTGCGCACTCGCGCAGAAAGGGCCTGAACCGGCACGAGAGGTCTGCCCCGTCGACGACGAAGCATCCGGGCACTGAAGCACAAGATCGCGCGACCAGCGAAGACGGTCGGCGGAGCATCCCGCAATTCCTCGTCCATATGTATGTATGTAGCTGAACTGTACTCCGTATGAGTTATGCATCTCGACCCTCGCTCGTACGACGCAGAGTGTGAGCGAGAGAGCTTTGAGGAATGGAAACCCGGTGAGCCTGGAGAATCGGGAAGGTGGGCACTCCGTACAGCGAGTCCTCGGATTGTTCGCTGACAGGGGTGGAGGGCGAGGGCCGGCGAGGGCCTTTGCTCGAATTAATTAACGGACGGCGGCGGGCGCTGCTCATGGAGGGCGAACTAGAGCCAACAAGCTCACGCCTGACTGAATGGCCGGGGCCGGAATGGGCGTGGAGGTTGCTGCTTGGGGGTGAGACACCCGCGTGTTGCTGAATGGCCTCTGCTCTCGATGACAGATTTGTCTTCAGCTTGTCCATTCCGACCTGCGTTGTACTTCGGCGCGCTCAATTCTCGGATTGGAGTTTCGAGATTTTCGAGATTCCTGAATTGAAGTCAACTTTTGTGCCGAGAAGCAAGTGACCCGGCACGTGATTTAGCCAGGCCGGAAGCGGGGCCATTCAAGCGAGCCACATTTTGCGGCCGAGACAATGTATTATGTAATCTATGTAGCCTTGACCTCTCCGATTTGAAGATCTTCGACCTCGATCAGCCTCATGCCCTCTCCTGTGCGAGACACGACAGACTCTGCTCCTCGTTTGGGCATCCATCTGTTCCATCACAAACGGCTCTTGGCATCGGCGGAGCCGAATGGCTCGTAGACGCTCTTCCTGATGTAGGAGGTCAGCGCCGCATCCCCCCACTCCTCCCACTCCCGCCACAGGGGCTCGGGCAGCTCCGAGACGCCGTCCCGCCGCGCGGCCTTGATCACCTCCGCCGCGACCGAGATGCTGGCCTCGCGCACGCGGTCGATGGTCGGGTAGATGAGCCCCCGCGACCGCTCCTGCGCGCTCAGCGAGCCCGCCAGCGCCGCCGCCGAGGCGTACACCATCTCGTCCGTGATGCGCGTCGCCTTGGCCAGGATCGCCCCTAGGCCCAGCCCGGGGAACACGTACACATTGTTCCCCTGGTTCGGGTAGTGGGTCGCCGCCGGCCCGGGCCCGCCGGTGGCGGCGGCGGCGGTGGTGGTGGTAAAGGTGACGGGGGAGAAGGGGGACCCGGACGCGAAGATGGCCGCCCCGTCGGTCCACCGGACGGCCTGCTCGAAGGTGCACTCGGCCTTGGTGAGGGGGTTGCTGAGCGGGAAGAGGATGGGCCTGCGCCCGGCGCCGCCGGCGTCGACCGAGGCCTTGAGCGCGCGCACGACGCGCTCCGTGAAGATGCCGTGCGTGGCGGCCAGGCCGATGAGCGCGCTGGGGCGGACGTGCTGGATGACCTGCTCCAGCGTCGGGGCCTGGAAGCCGGCGTTGTCGCCGCGCGCAAAGTACTTCTTGTGCTCGGCGAGCCGGTCGCCCCGGTCCAGCGTGACGAGGCCCTTGGTGTCGACGAGGTAGAACTTGCGGCGCGCCTCCTCCTCGGACAGGCCGCGGCGGGTGTAGTACTCGACGAGCTGCTTGGCAACCCCGACGCCCGCCGACCCCGCGCCCATGAAGACAAGGCGCTGCTCCTCAAGGGGGACGCCGGACAGTTCGACCGCGCCAATGTACCTGCGAGAGTCATTTCCATCGTCAGTGCCTGTGCTACTTACCGGCGGGGCGAGCCGCCACAGATGGGGACAGGTAAGTACATAGGGCAGAAGAGAACTTACCCTCCGAGAACGACAGCTCCCGTGCCCTGGATGTCGTCATTGAATACCCGGTGGGTGTCCCGGTAGCGGTCGAGGTACCGGAAGGCCTTTCCGCTCTCAAAGTCCTCGAATTGCACGACCATCTCGGGGTAGACCTCCTTGACGGCGTCCATGAACTCGTCCATGAAGGCCTGCTGGTCCTCGAGCGAGACCCTCCTCTGCCGCAGACCGAGGTAGAAAGGGTCCTGCAGGTTCAATTTGTTGTCGGTGCCGCAGTCGAGGACGATGGGCAGGGTCTTTTCCGGGTGGATGCCGGCGGCGGCGGTATACAGGGCGAGCTTGCCGATCTGCGTTCACGGTTGAGCGTCAGTCAGAGTCCCCCCCCCCCCCCCCCCCCAACAAACTGGTGGTCCTGAGCCTGGGTTCCCCTTTGAGGATCGAGGAGGTCCAAGGCTTACCGAGATGCCGACGCCGTTGATGCCCAGGTCGCCGAGACCGAGGATGCGGGAGCCGTCCGTGACGACGCAGATCTGGGGGTCGGGGCACGGCCAGTTGCGCAGCATGGCCCTGATGGACTTGCGCTGCTTGATGGAGATGTACAGGGCCTCGGGCCGGGTGTAGAGGCTCGAGTACTGCAGGCAGACGTCGCCAATGGTCGGGGTGTAGACCAGGGGCATCAGGTCGCGGATGTTGTCCATGAGCAGGCGGTAGAAGAGGTCTGTGTTCTGCGCCTTGATGCTCGCGAGGTAGAGATACTTGTCGATGGGCGTCTGCCGGCTGTTGATCATCTTCATGGCGCGCGCGCACTGGGTCTCGAGGCTCTCCACGGCGTGCGGGAGGAGGCCGATCAAGTTGTGGGACACGCGCTGGTCCGGCGTGAAGGAGAGGCCTTTTTCCAGGGAGTCAGTCAATCAGTCAGTCAGACTGATCGCGTTTGTGAGAAGCACGCCATTGCCGCAGGTGAAGTTGAAGGAAATTCAATGGCATATTCAGCGCCAGACTTACCCTTGTTCGACGAAGGTTCTCGGAGGATCCGATGGCCAGCCATGTTTGCGATCTGGTGGGCCTGGTGGGCCAGTCCGTGGTCGCGATGCTGGTCGGGGGCGGCGGACAGCTTCGTAGAGACTCCGAGGGCGGCTGATTCTGACTCCAATGAGGATTTGGGCGTGAGGCCGGCCAATGTGGCGCCTGGAGACGATGTTGAGGAGAATGAGGCGGAGGTGGAGACGGAAGAAGTGTGGAGGGGCAACTTTTTATGGAGGTGGTTGTCAGAGCCGGGGCTAGCAGAGGCCGGAGGATCAGAGGGCGAGATTACGGAGGGAGCAGGACTGGGCCGAGGCGGGCTGGGCCGAGGCCCGGCGACCATGTCCGCGCCCTCGGTGCTTCTGTCACCCGCTGCCATTTTCGAGACCGTGAATGTGTCTGGGTCTTTTCGTGTTTGAGAATCGGCGGATTGAGGGATCGATGATGATGATGATGAGGAGGAGGAGGAGGAAGCCGAAAAGAAGCGAGGCACAGCGGTGGTCAAGAGCGCCGTCGCATGAGAGCAGCGCTGTCTTATAGATCCCGAGAGCCGCGCGACTCGCCGCGGGGAGACGGCCAGAAGCGAGATGGCCGTGAGCCGCATGTGGATGTGACGATTTCTCTTTCTTTCGTTTTTTTTTTCTTTTTTTTTTCTCTTCCTTCCTTCCTTCTTCCTTGGCGACAAGCGAGCGATGGATGATGGTCCTGGAGAAAACGGAGCAAGAGTTGATAGGTATTTATCTGTTTTATTTTTCTTTTTTTCAAGAAAAAAAGAGCCCGCACGCTGACGCGGTTGGGGACCGGGAGCCGAAGCCGGCGATCGGAGCGATCCGGGAGAGCTCGAGCTGGGGATCCGCACGTGAGCCCGTCAAGACGAAGATTGAGGCGATCGTTTGT
The DNA here is from genome assembly GCA_003055955.1 of Escovopsis sp. AC. Lineage (NCBI taxonomy): Eukaryota > Fungi > Ascomycota > Sordariomycetes > Hypocreales > Hypocreaceae > Escovopsis > Escovopsis sp. AC. The sequence goes on along the minus strand of NQYS01000001.1, from coordinate 1,278,761 downwards.
ATCGTGCCCGTACGGAGTACGAGACTCAGCACTAGGACGTCAAGCGGCGCCAGGATGGAGGGCGCTTTGGATGTTCGGCGCCTTGGCTTCGGGTGCAGGGGGGCGTGAAGGACTCGGAAGGATGAGGGATAGATTGTTTCAAGGCTCTAGGCTCGTTTTTCGGACCAGGATTAGCGGAATGGACTGTACATACTCGTTGCCGTGCGTGTAGTCAGAATGCATGTAGCATCACGGGCGTCGATGTGTTTACGAAAGCAGCGAATGTGGATCAACAATCAGGATCAAGAGCATCGAGTCTGTCGAGGTGATGCGATCACGGAGTGCACAAGCAGGTCGTTATGCAGATCGCTATGCAAGGCACAAGCACAAGATTGTTCAAAGAGATCCAAACACCAGTCGAGATCATAATCCGTATTCAGTCTTTATGCGTGTTTTATGCATTCTCATAAAATCAATTATGTACTCCGTATTAATCCCCTCTCCACGGCCGCTGCAGGGTAGGTGCCTGTATGTGATTGAGACGCACCGCTGAAGCTGCGAAAAACGTCGGAGCCTCACGCATGGAGCTCGAGGGTTGTATCCTGGATGGAGCCGATGGATCGAGGACCGGCGGGAAACGGACGAGCGTCTCCTCACGTTGAAGATGACGGGCGAAAAGGGGGGCTTTAGTGCTGGAGGGGAATGGCTGCATCCATCGTGTCGTGTCTCGTGAGGGCTACTACTACTACTAAGGTATGTAGGTACCTTGCGGTGTGAGACTGCGAGATGGATTGATCGATGTCGGATCGACTTCCCCTCGAGATTGATGTACAATTGGCTCTCGTAATGCTGTCTGAAGGAGCCGCAGACCATTGGCAAGCTACTGCAACCTTTGTTGGAGACACGGCGCCCTATGGATCGGTTGCGCGCGAACCACGAGGGGCGGAGTCGAGGCGAGGCTCCGGAGTCTGGACGGGACCCAATCTGTCTGTTGTATTCGAAGAGCCGCAAAACGAGGCTGGAGAGTGCACAGCCCTCAGACACGATTCCTGACATTTGATGCATGATCTCGATGGCACAATGGGCATCTTCGTTGTTGACTTCAATCAGCACAGCCCAGACAATGCAGTAGGTATATTCGCATTGATACATATTGATGCCAACATACTCTAGCAGTGCGGAGTACTCCGTACCTCCTACTGCTTCACATGGAGAGACTTACCCTGTAGCCCACTGAGATGCCCGCCCTGGAGCTGCGCATCGCCGGCTCGTGATTCGCCAAAAAGGTCCTCCATGATCCCCCCCAAAGTGCGGGCCGCCTCCAGTCGACTTCGATGTTGCCCTGGATTTCGGGCCAATCAAGGTCGCCGCCCATCGCCGCCGCAGATCGAGAGAGGCTTCCTCCACTTCGATGGAATCGTCTAAACCTCTTTAAGGCCCCTTCGGGCTCCACGCGCGATGTCATCCCCCCGGTTGGCTGTGCGCTCGCGAGATGCATCTCGAGCCTTCGGTCGCCTCTTCCAGGTTTTCCTCGACTTCATCCCGAGGTCTCCCCTCGCCATCATCCCTGCGACCATTGTGAGACTGCCCGCCCGCCCGCCTGCCTGCCAAAACCTCCAAACCCCCCAATCACGACTGCTTCCTCGACCCAAGCTCTCTCGCCATCCGCCCCATCTTGTGGCTACTCGGCATTTGCCTCCCAGGACGTTGGAAGAGGAAAAAAAAAAAAAAAAAAAAAAGGCAGACCTCTGCGCAGGATAGCATGAGTGACGGCATCGATCTTGAAAACATTCTCAAGACGGGGTTCTTTACCACCTCGAGAGCAAGACACTCCAGCTCGTAGGTGATCCTCCCAGAAGCTGCTCCCACCCGCCACCGTCCCACGCACGCATTGAGATCAATACTAAAGCAGAGACCCATCTCTACCTAGGCCGTCCTCCAAGACCCCGGTATCGTCCTCCTCGCCCTTCATCCCCCGCTCGTTTCCCAGGTTCGCGCGCCGTCGCCCGTCATACCCACCTCCGCCGCTTGCCGAAGATGAGGTTGTCTCACTGGGCAAGGAGTTCGGGAGCTTCGTGATACCCGTCTTCGACGAAGAGCCGCAGTCGAGAGGGGAAATCGACCAGCATCCAATCATCTTGGATGTCTTCGAGCACAACCCCGAACGTCGCTTCGTCGTCCTGCCAGGCTCCTCCGGCCTCTACGAGAGCGACGCCGAGGACAAGGCCGCCAAAAAGAGAGCCCACAGGAGGGCCAAGTCCACGAGGCTCAACCCGCCATCCGCGCCTGCGCCCGCGCCCGCATCCGCACCCGATGAGACCGTCAGCGGGGACGATGTTGTGAGGAAGAATCCAGAGCCCGAGTCCCGATACACCCATCAATCCGGCCCGGATGAGAGGAGGCCCCATGATCTCGGCAGGCGGAAAAGCAGGCAGAATTTACCGCGGATCGAGACGGACCTCGAGGAGCACGAGACGCCGGCCCAGCATCATCACAGGAGCAAATCAGACGCCGGAGACGCCCGACCGAATTTCTCGCCCAGCAATCATCATCATCATCACCACAACCACAACCACAACCACAACCACCCTTCTCATCATCCGCATCATCACCATCGTGTTTCGAACGACGACTTCCTCTCTCCCAATGTGTCAAAGCATAGCCCGAGCAGACGTGAAAAGACCCACTCCGACTACGATAGATCAAGTGTTCACGGCCAGAGGGACGACCGACAATGGGACGGCAGACGCTGGCGAAGTCTGACCCCATCAATCGACGGACGGTCGAGTTCGAGATGCGGTGCTAGCCATTCCCGAGTCTCATCCTACGAGAGGTCGCATGACTCACATCACTGGGATGACCACAGATTCCCGCGATCCCCTCGGTCCCCCCGCAGCGAGCGCAGTGACAGAAACACCCGCAGGGGAAGTGTTGACTCACCCCCTCGCCGCCGCGAGACAGACACGGGGCGAGCGACGTCCACCCGTAGGCATCATAGGGACAGTAGCTGGTCTAGCGTCGAAGGCTTCCTTAGAAACTCACACCACCGGATCCACCCCGTCCCGACCGACGACGGTCGATCCTCCCTCGGCGTTCCCAGCGAGGACTTCCGCTCCTCGCGATCTCTCTCTCGAGTTCGCACCATGCCTGCCTCCTCGTCTCAGGCTGCCGAGAATTTCGTGGAATCTGAAAAGCCGCGCCCCTGTCGGAGCTCTGCCACCTTCCCCATCGTGAGAAACGAGGAGGCCGGGGAGCAGAAGAAGGCACAGCTGCCTTATCCTGATGACGATGAGAATCAGGATGCCTGGTTCGAGGGGATGTCGGCAAGCGGCGTCCCCAGACAACTCCAGCCAGGGGCCTCCGTCTCGTCCATGCCGCACATCCCGCCCGTCATCGATGAGATGACAGCAGCAAACAGCGACCAGGACTTCACCGTGGCGTCGTCTCCCGTGTACCTCGCGCCGCCGTCCTGGCAGCCTCCATCGTTCGACCCCGAGCAGGAGAAGTCGCGCGTTGAGAGACCCATGGGTGCCTACAGGCGCTATTCCGACGCCATGATGCGGGGCGATGACCAGGAGCAGAGATTGCCGGAGTGCTCTCGCACCACCCCCGTCGCCGGCTTGATGGACTGGATCACCATTCCCCGGACGGATTTCAATATTTGCCCTGATTGCTACGGCGAGGTCTTCGCCTCGACCCAGTACCGGACGCATTTCCAGCCCCTGCTCCGGCCGACAATGAATCCCATTGCCTGTGACTTTGGGTCCTCGCCGTGGTACCGGATCGCGTGGCTGCTCACGCTCAAGGAGCAGAAGACGGACCTGCAGCTATTCTACAAGGCGGCAAAGGTCCTGGCCTCGACCCGCGATCGCCCTTGCCCGGGGAGCCAGAAGGCCTTAGAGTTCTGGTACGTCGTCAAGGACCCCTTCACCCGGCGGGCGGTCCCCGACTTCACCGTCTGCTACGAATGCACCAAGATGGTCGAGGCCCTCTTCCCCGTCCTGCGAGACGTCTTCGGCCCGCAGGACGCCTGGCAGGAGCCCGTGCGGAGCGTCTGCTCCCTGCACTTCCACCCGGGCCGCGAGGAGTTCCCCCTGTACTTCGACGCCTTCGAGATGGCCGCCGAGACGGCCTTTAAGTACGACCGGTCCCCCGACATCGGCGACCTGTGCATGACGCTCAACCGCATCGGCACATTCAGCGAGTGCCGCGAGAGCCGCCGCGTCAACGACGGCTACTGGTACTCGCTGACGTTCCTGCCCGAGTTCACCGTCTGCGGCGAGTGCTACGACGACGTGGTGCGCCCGCAGCAGCTGCTCGACGACGACAACGACCACATCTCGGGCCACTTCCTCCCCAAGCCGCAGAAGCTCGCCGTCGCGACCTGCCAGCTGTACTCTCCGCGCATGCGGGACGTGTTCAAGTGGGCATGCCGGCGGGACGACGCCGAGTACCTCAAGGCGCGCGTCAAGGAGAGGAAGATGGTCGAGGACCACCTGCATGCCAAGTTTGTCCACCTGGTCAGGGACGGGCGGAGGAACAGGTGGACCGAGGAGCAGATTGACAAACTGGCGAGGGAGTGGAGGAAGTGGGAGTAGTAGGTCAGATCGAGATCTGGATCAGCGATCATATTTCCCCATGCATGCATCGTCGTCTTCCATATTTGATGCCGTCTTTGAGCCTACATTTGCTACTATCCCCGGAGGGCAATGAGATTGAAATTGTACAGGAGGCACCCGCCATCCAATTGCAAGCAGAAGAAGTGATCCAGCGCAGAGCTTCACGTGGGATAAACAATGATCTCAATGCATCACTCCGTCTATTTTGTTCCTTATCATTACTACTGTGGATGTTCGTACTGTACATAATATATGACATGACAATTTTTGTTCCATGAACTCGAACCGTATTGCTGACCATGACCCTCCCATGCTCTCGTGAACTCCAGCCAGTCTCCCATGAAATAGAAATCTAAATGTCCAGAATGGCCAATCCCCCCAGGTACCCTTTCTCTGTGACGAAAGCAAAGGACCCACGCCTCCCCGCTCAGTCGACGAGGAACTCCTTGATGTCCGCGTCGTCGTCATCCTGCTCCTCCATCCTCCTTTGCTCCTCCCTCTCGAGCATCTCCCTGAGGAACTTCCTCTGCTTGACGCGCGCCCTGCTGCCCCAGTCCACGCCGGTACCCTCGGCGTGCTCGTCGGCGTCGATGTCGTCGAGCTGGTCGGGGGCCGCGGACGCGGAAGCGCCGAGGCCGCGCATGTCGTTGGGCGAGATCTTGGCGGCCTCGCCCTGCGCCCTGGCCTTCTCCTCGGCCTCCTGCTGCTCGAGCTTGCGGACGGCGACCTTGGTGGAGTGCTTGATGACGTACTGGCGCAGCAGCATGTAGCCGCCGACGATGATGACGAGGCGGATCCAGGAGCGGGCCGTCATGTTGTTGACGCCGTCGGCGATGTTGTTGCGCGCGTTGGAGCCGTACTCGCCGAGCTTGGAGGTGATGATGGTGAGGATGTCGCCGGGGCCGACGGGGTCGCTCTGCTGCTGCTGTGCGGTCGACATGGTGGAGGGAGATAGATGTAGGCAAGGTGGTGTGGCGGTGGAGAGGAGAGAGAGAGATATAGACAGAGACAGAGAGCGTTTGGGATGCCGGTGTCTCGGTGTGTGTGTGGCGCGCTGATCTGATCGGGGAAAGACGAGGAGGAGCAGATGAGGGATTGGGTCGGGGATGAGAGAGCGGCTACCGGTGGCCCGTATTTATGAGGCCGAGGTGCGCGGGATGAGTGAGGGTGAGATTTGAGATCCGGAGATCAATCAATTGATGTCTTCGTGAAGGCCCGCGGTGCTGGGAGGCTGGACGGAGATGGAGGCTCAGGGATGCTGATAGAAGAGACCTGGCTTCATGACACGCTGCTTTCCGCGCGGTTTCTCCGTTACCGGGAGGGCTCCACCCACGATCAGGGACGACGGATCTTGTCGGCGCTGAGCTGGATGCGCCTGGCGTAAGGATTCAGCAGATTGATCTTCTCGGAGTCGGCGAGCCGCGTCGCTTGGGAGCTGCCGTCATCATGCAGAGCACGAGCGCATCGAAGCCATTCCGGGGCCACTTCCGGCAATCTTTGTCCGATTCCTCGCTGTACTCGCACAGTGCAAGGATGTCCACATCGAGGTATTTTGTCCATCGCGCCGCACTGTGACGGCACAAGCCACACCGTGTGCCGACATCAGCCACAGAAAGCCTCGAGCGCGTCACGTGAGATATCATGATCATGGCCCGGCCAGGCGTACCGCCATTCGCTAAAGGGCGGTACGTACCGGCCCAGCCCGCTTAGGGTCTCCGCCCACCAAAATCCGTCTGGCGGCGAGGGAAAAAAAAATTCACAGAATTTTGTGCTTGCGGGCCCGGTGATAGCGCATTTTCAACCTCACATCACCAAATTCGACGCCGCCCGACGCCCACGGTAAGTCCTGCCTGACCCCTCCCCGCCCCCTCCTTCCCCAGTCCAAACTCCAACAACCTGGACAACAAGAATCAATTCCTCAGTCTCGAATTGCTCACTCTGACATCGCATCAGGTCCGAGTCCTCCCTTCACAATGGCTTCCCGACCTACCGTCTCCATCATCGGCAAAGATGGTGCTCCCACCGGAGCCACCCACGCCATCCCCGCCGTCTTCAGTAGCCCTATCCGACCCGACATCGTGAAGCAGGTGCACACCGGCATGGCCAAGAACAAGCGCCAGCCTTACTCTGTCAGCGAGAAGGCGGGTCACCAGACCTCTGCTGAGTCTTGGGGAACTGGTGAGTTCTTTTCCTCGGATTGGAGGGGACGAGGAGCTGGAAGCAAGGGAATTGGGGATGATTCGAATTGCGGTCTTCTTTTGAATCGAACGACGGCGGATTGTTATGATCGAAAAAAAATTGGGTTGGCAAAAATGACTGACTGATCCTCGCCAGGTCGTGCTGTTGCCCGTATCCCTCGTGTCTCTGGTAGCGGTACCCACCGTGCCGGTCAGGCTGCCTTTGGTAACATGTGCCGGTCCGGTCGCATGTTCGCCCCTACCAAGATCTGGCGCAAGTGGCACATCAAGGTCAACCAGGGCCAGAAGTCAGTCCCCTCCCCCTTTCCAAACAACCTTGGCATCGAAGGAGGCCCCGTGGAGGATAAGGGAGCAGAGAGAGAGACTAACGTGCAATCCCAACCAGGCGATACGCCACCTGCTCCGCCCTGGCTGCCTCCGCCGCCGCCCCTCTCCTGCTCGCCCGCGGCCACCAGGTCATGACCGTCCCCGAGGTTCCCCTGGTCGTCGACTCCGCCCTCGTCGAGGGCTCCTCCGTCGCCAAGACCGCCGCCGCCGTCGCCCTCCTCAAGGCCGTCGGCGCCGGCGCCGACCTCGACAAGGTCCGCGGCTCCAAGAAGCTCCGCGCCGGCAAGGGCAAGCTCCGCGGTCGCCGCCACCGCCAGCGCCGCGGCCCCCTCGTCGTCTACAACCCCGAGGTCGACGGCAAGGAGCTCGTCAACGGCTTCCGCAACATCCCCGGCGTCGAGACCTCCCCCGTCTCCGCCCTCAACCTCCTCCAGCTCGCCCCCGGCGGCCACCTCGGCCGCTTCATCGTCTGGACCTCGGCCGCCTTCACCGCCCTCGACAACATCTACGGCAGCACCACCGAGCCCTCCGCCCACAAGAAGGACTTCCTCCTCCCCAGCAACGTCGTCTCCCAGGCCGACCTCGCCCGTCTCATCAACAGCAGCGAAGTCCAGAGCTCCCTCAACGCCCCCAAGGGCGTCGCCAACACCCGACGATCCGGCGTCCAGAAGAAGAACCCCCTGCGAAACAAGCAGGTCCTCCTTCGCCTCAACCCCTACTCCAAGGTCTTCTCTCAGGAGTCCCAGAAGAAGCAGGAGTAAATTTTCCCTCACTTGTTGGGTGTGCAGCAGGTTCAATAAATTCAAACCGTCTGAAAGCGCTTTGGTTCAGGTGGATCGTCGATTTCCCCCACTGGTTTTCTCATTTCTACTACACAACGAGGCGTAATGGCTTCTGGAAGGTTGAGCTCTTGAATGAACAAAGAGATTTGACTGAATGGCGTTTTTTTCCCCTCTTTCATCTTGATTCATCGTCCCGTCGCTTGTGAAATATGTTTCGTGAAGCCACCCTGATGACATGGATTAATTCGTCGCTGTGATGGATTGGATTTGATACGCCATTCCCTCAGTAGCAAGCACCAAAACGACTCAGGCACCTCTGGACAAGTGCACATCCCGCCATCCGCTTTGCTGCAGGCTCCCCGACCGAAGCAAATCTCAGGACTCTTAACTAGGTCTCTTTTGTATGTATCTAGTAGCCCTGTGAACCCTTGGGCTCGAACTAGTAGTCGCCAGGATTGTGATGTTCCAAGGACATATTTTTCAATGACTCTCCTGAAAATCTTCTTCATTATTTCTAATGCGCTGAAGTCGCTTCCAATCGTCATATGAATCTTGTAGAATTGTAAATGACACCCGCCAACAGGACGGGAATTCCAACGTGGGAACTTCTAGAGCACGTATCGAAAAGTTGGCCCGTAATTCTCAATCGCCACCTCCGCAAAGGGTTCAGCACCTATCTCGGCCCGTCTGGCCTTCTGCTCCTCTACCGTGCCGTGCTTCTCGTCCATCTTCTTGTTCTCCCATGCGAGGATAGTCCGCAGCGTGATCACCAGGAAGGTGGTGAAGAACATGAAAGCGGCGCAGACGGCCTGGCCCCTGACGTAGAACGGGCCCTCGAAGGCCGGATACAGGCGGGTGCCGAGCATGGGGCCGCACTGGCCGATGGTGTTGAGCAGGACAATGCCTGCGCCGCGGCGGGCATCGGTTCCTTGGTTGTCTGCTCAGGGTCAGTCGGCCGCATTTCGAGAAAGATCAATCAAGCTTTCTTTTTTTGCATGCCAAGGAGTGGAGAGACTTACTCAAGACCCATGGGAGGATGTTGGCAATGGAGGGGAAGATACCGCCCGCAGCCAGGAACACGCCAAAGTATCGGGCGGCAACCGACTTGGTCGTGGCGAGGATGATGTAGCCGACACCCCCAACGGATGTCAAGAGAATGAGCATAAAGGCGCGCTGCTGCGTTCTGTCCGCGATCCAGGTGGTGATGATGGTGAGGAGGAATGACAGGAAGAAGGGCGGAGCGGTCAGCCCCTGAGCGTTGACGCTGGAGAAGCCCATCTCGGCGAGAATGGTGGGGAGGAAGACGGGCAAGGACGCAAAGCTGACGTTGCAGCTGAAGTACATGAGCTGTAGTGGATTTTAGCAGTTTGGTCAGAAGAAGGAGAAGGAGAAGGAGAAGGAGAAGGAGAAGGAGAAGAAGAAGAAGAAGAAGAAAGAATGAGGGCAATTGGGGTTTCGCCTTGACCTACGCCAGTGATCCACCCCTTGATGTCCATGAGTCCACGCAGAAAGTCCATCCTGTCGATCCCGCCAACCCTAGGCGCCTCCCCGGCCTGCAGGACGGATCTTGCTTTGGCGACTTTCTTCTCCTCATCGGTCAAAAACTTCGCCTTCTCCGGCGAGTCCGGCATGAAGAAGTATGCCACAAGGGCCATTGCAACGGTGGGTAAACCCTCGACCAGGAAGAGCACCCTCCATTTGGCAATGGACGGGCTGCCCGAGGTGATGCCAAAGGCGAGAGCGCCAGCGAAGGTGTTGGCCAGAGGGGCCGCGGCGAGGAAAAAACCGATTCGGAAACCTAGCTCTTGGCGGAGGTAGAAGAAGGATAGAAGATAGGGAACGCCGGGACCAAAGCCTGCTTCTGCGGCACCCATGATGAATCTCAGAGCCATTTCGCCTCCCCAATTTGTCGTGGCGGCTTGCAGGGTCGAGACCAGGCCCCTGGATGCATTGATTTTATGTTGAGCGAGTCTTTCCAACACAGCCCAGCGACGGGAGAAGTCGGACTAACCATAGGAAGACGCAAATGGCAGCCCATTGAGAAGGCGGCAAGATCTTCCACATGATGCCCAGGGGCTCAAAGAGAATGTAGGAGATGTAGAAAATGGTCAGGAGCCAATCGTATCGAGCACCTTCGAGATTTAGGTCTTGGCTCATGCCGGCGATGCGTGCGTTTCTAAGAAGCGCTGAATGTCAACAAAAAAAGAATCATACCAAATTTGAGAAGGGGTTACTAAGTGACGTTGGACCGGATATTGGACCGGGACATACCCAATGTTTGATCGATCCAAGAAGGCGAGAAGATCTAGATTTTGAAGCCGGAATTAGTAATGGGAAGTTCGAGCGCAAGCAGGAGAGCAGTCGGGGCTCAAAATTGCATACAGAACGCCATCACCAGGGGAATGAGATGCCTGTCCATCTTGCGGACGACCCTGCGCTCGACCTCCGGGTCCATAGCCGCTGGTCGTGCCGTCTGCGCATTTTTGTCCGCGTGTTCGACGGTCGGCAGCTTCTCAATTTCGGTGCTATCAATGTTGGCTGCGTCGTCCGCCTGCGCAGACGACTCGATCCGCCCCAGCGGTCCCATACCGGCGGTCGCGTGTCTGCAAGCGGCGTGTGCTCGCAAGAGCAGAACGTGGATGTGTAGAACAGATCAATTAGATCTCTGGAACACCCGAGAACTAGGTCCCTCCAGTGTTGAATGGTCTGTCGAGATTTTCGGTAAGCCTAAGGCACGTCGTCTGGGAGGAGAGGGGGGGTGGGCCGATCGGCGTTGTTGTCCATCTCAGCTAGATCTCACATCTAGCACCAGCACTCGACAAGGCGTGTCTGAGCTACTCCGTACATACATATGTAGTCGATCTCGTGTTCGCGATATTGTTCGAGACGGCAGGAAGCGGGATCTGAGTCTAGCCAAAGGGGGCGATGCGAATGTCCCGGACTGAAGGAACCAGGGGAATCGCCCTTTGTGGGGGACGTTGATGCCTGTCATGCGACTCTCGTTAGCCCTCCAAGACGACACACTCAGGATGGGAGAGGCATGGGGCATGGCCTTTAAAAGCCAATCTTACCACTAAGGGACTGTCATTCCTTGTCATTCCTTCTTGTCATTATCGCCATTGGATCTATTCATCCCGGTGTGTATGGTCGCTGTGGAGTAGTACTCATAGTAGGGCTGCGCTCAGTGCCGTGGGACGATCGCAAGATCATCCGGGATGACCGTCGGCCGCGATGATTGGCCCCGGGAAATGTTTCTCATGCCTGAGACTCACGAGGCAGGGCGCCGATGCGGAGATCGTTTCAAGAAACATGCCGAGCAGGCAGGGATGCTGTTGTGCTCCGTACGGAGTCTTGCCAGCATCGTGAGATCCCCCCCCGGGGCCCACACACACACAGACTTACCCAAGGATACATCCTGGTAGGGCGTCGTGCCGTTGCTCCGTCAGTTGTTGAGAGACCTGGCTTCTGCCGGCTCACCCCCCCCCAAGAGACAGAAGGGCGAAAGCTGGGAGAGCCTTGGGCGGAAAATATTGGTAAATACTCGAAGGGCAGGCAGATGGGTCGTCTGGAGAGAGTCGTCATTGCTCGATCGCCCTCGAATAGAAATGAAAATACGGAGTACAAATTACTAAATCACCAGCCATCAAAGTCAATCGTTGCGCCACAGGCTGCCGTGGCGGTGCATGGAGCTCCACATACCCCGCACTTCCTCACGACGATCACTCTTTGGCATCGGCGAGAAAGATCGTGAAGGCGTGAGTGGCTTCGTCCACGAGCGCCACGAGCGTCGCGTGCATCGTGTCGTCGCAGATTGCTATCGCAGAAGGCTAGCTCGCTCCCTGACGGCGGGGAATCAGGGCCAAATATCGAGGAGGGTGCTGACGACGCTGACACGGACGAACTCGTACTCGTACGAGCGGCCACCGGCTGCAGCACTCCGCACTGCTAGCTCTAGGCATCCGAGAGTGTAGAGCAGGTGGTAACATCAATGGCATTTTCCTTTTGATCATCATCATGGCCGCGCCTTGGGACTTGCGCACCACGAGAGATTGTCTTCTCCTCGACCAGCCAACCCGATCGGCCCAGGAGCCCCTTCGCCAATGATGCAATCCGGGGGCATCCTGGGGAACCAGGGATGGCCCTTCTCCTGGCAACCATATACTCGTACTACCCCGTACATGCAGTAGCGGCATCCCGCCCAAATGGCCATTCCCAACGACTCACCGACGCTTCTGCTTCCCGTGCTCGTTCTCGCCGTCGCCGTCGCCGTCGCCGTCGCCATCTGGCGCCTTGTCCCCCGGTGCCGCCTGACCTCCAAACACATGCCCAACCAAGCCGAAGAGCCCTCCCGCCACAGTTGCAGCACCTCCAACGATCTGGGCCACGCCGTTGGCTATGGCGACGCCAAATCCGCCCGCAACAGCGCTCCGGTCGACCGAGGAACTACTGCCGCTAGCACCGTCGGCAGCAATGTCCCCGTTGCTTTGCTGTGTCCCATGACTCCCATCTGTCGCGGGGCCTGGCAGTCACTGTCAGATAATTCGAACTCCTCCAAGCTCGTCGGTCCCCAGTTTGCCCTGTCACTGTCAAAAGCTCACCTGCCGTCGTGTCACCGGCGCCGATGCCGAGCCTCCCTGCTGCGGTCATGAAGGGGGTCGTGATTGTGCTCGGGACGGCCATGGCCAAGAGCCCGGCGCCCACAGCAGCCGCCGCCCTCGAACTTTCTGTTGCAATATAGCTCACCTATCACGACGTCAGTCACCAGTGCAGAGGGTGGGGAAAAGGGGAAGCTGTCTGATCTCAAAAACAGAGACGGTGGATGTCTTACCCGCCGGGCGACCGTCGAAGCGCCTCCCGCCAGAGCTTTCCCATACTGGCGAGAGCCAACACTCTTGGCCACCCCCACCACGGAGCTCGTTGCTGCGCTCAAACTCTTGGGAGCCCCCGTAGCGACCGCCTTGGCTGCACCCGCCGCAAAGGTCCGAGCCTGCTCGAAACGCCTCGGCGCCTCCGCCACCACCGTCTTCGCAACGCCCCCCGCAAACTGCCCCACCGCGCCGAGGGCGTGCCCAGGGGCTCTCTTCACGAGCACCTGGGCCGCCTCCCCGGCGAAGTGCTGCGCAGCGTGGACGTGTTTCGGCGCCTGGGTCATGACGACAGTCGCGGCCTCGCCCACGTAGGCGCGAGCCGCCTCGAGACGCTCGGGGGTCTCGGCGCCGATGGTGCGCGCGACAGACATGGCGTAGCTCTGGGCCGACGAGACGTGCCGGGGGGCTTCTTTCGCGATTTTGCCGGCCGCGCGGATGGCGTACTTTCCTGCTCCCGCGGCGAAGAGCCTGGCCGCGTCTGGGACCTGAGCGAGAGGGAACATGATATCGGCCTCCCTGTGTTTTTTGATCTGCCCGTCTCGCTGTTGCGCTCTGTGTCCTCTCTCTCGTCAGCCAGACTGGGGATCCTGCTCCTCCTTTGTGAGTATGATGATTTCTTCTTTGAATGATGAGGAGAGCTGGAGAGGCAATGGCAAACCGGGCAGAGGGGATTATCACGGCCATACCCAACACGCACACACGCTCAGGCTTCCCCACCTCTTGCTGCCAGGAATCCTGCACTCACTTAATATATCTGGCCTGCAGACAATGGCACGCCTCACGAACTGCAGCCTGCCATTGGGATTGCGGCGCTACCAATCATACGAGGGACGGCTTTGATAGCGACGCATCCCCTCAGCTGTCTGCAGTAGCAGCATGTCGACGACCGGCAGCGATATGGCTGCTGCATGTGATCATGGCGCATGGTGTCGTTCGCCTGAGACGAGGCGTTGTCGGCTAGAATAATGGAGATCCAAGAGGGCACGCATCTCCCAAGGTTTCTCGAGGTGTGGTTGGGCCGAGAGGTGATGCAGAGTCGCACCCTGGCGCGTCGAAATATCGTATGAGGCAGTGCGGAGTACAAACGGGAGGAGGTGAGGAGGCGGCACCGGCAGTCGGAATGGATTCATATTTCTCAGAGTGCAAAAGAAAAACATGAAATACATGGGCTCGTGGTCTAGGGGTATGATTTTCGCTTCGCATGTGAAAGGTCAGGGGTTCAATTCCCCTCGGGTCCATTTTTTGGCGGTTGCAATCTTGGTGTCTCGAGGAAGACAATCTCCCCCCGGATTCCCAATATTTCACCGTACCTTTTTTTTTCAATGTAGGCAATTGAATGATCTCACACTCCTTGCGCCAATTGACGTCTGATGGGCTCGAGTTTGCGATGCGCAATCCAGCCCTCACCTGAGAGAAAGGAAAAGTTAAAAAAAAATTGCGCACAGTACGACAGACATCCCGATCCTCCATGCCATGGTTTCAACACGACGGGAATTGACTTATAGTCACACTGAAACAAAAGATAAAAACGGCAAAAAAGAATGTTCCGAAGAACTGATGGACCCGAGGGGAATTGAACCCCTGACCGTTCACATGCGAAGCGAAAATCATACCCCTAGACCACGAGCCCATATGAATTGGAAGGTATGCCGCATTGTGCCTTTATCAACCCCGCATTGCGCGATCAATCCGTCAATGCATTGAGTACCTCATACATACATCGTGGGCAATTTCACCCACCCTACATTGACAAGTGCAGTCATTCAATGAAAACCTCATACATATTGGAAACGCAAACAAAAGGTCCGATGGAAAAACAGAAGTGAACCAACTTTACTCCGTACGAAGACATCAACCATCAATGTATCTGGACTTTGATGGATTGACAGAATCATCCCTCGTCACATTGAGAACGCACCACCTTGGTGAAAAAGTATCAATCATATATTCATGGTCGTGAGATCTATCATTAAAGACGCTACTGGCTAAGGGGTATCTATCATCCAAGCAACTACTAAGTCGTAGATGGCCTCGTAGATGGCGAAATCTCGAGGTCCATTTTTTTCCATTCCTCAAATACTAACTCTTCTCCGAATCCCTCGCAGGCACATCCTCCACGGGCGTCTCCTCGTCCGAGTGCTGTGCGGCCTGCACCGTCGTCTCCTGCACCTGCACCTCCACCGCCTGGAGCCTGCTCAGCCGAAGCTCGCAGCCGCCGGCGTAGCCGAACCAGCCCTTGGCATGGGGCCCGCGGACGAGGACCAGGACGGTGCCGAGGCCCATGAGGCCGATGGCGAAGGCGCCGCTGTGGATCCAGCCGCCGCGCGCGTAGATCTTGTTGCCGACGGCGGTGCCGAACAGCTGGCCGCAGAAGGAGATGACCATGTAGACGGCGTTGACGGCGCTCTGGGAGCGCGGCTCGATGCCGGCGAAGCACATGCGGTTCGAGACGATGATGATGCTCATGGCGAGGTCGCCGAGCGCGGCCCAGATGACGACGCCGGCGACGCTGAACCTGCCGACGACGGTGCCGACGCAGAGGACGGCGACGGCGAAGACGTGTGCGCCGAGCAGCGAGCCCCACGGGTGGATGCGCCGCAGGACGACGCGCGTCACGACGGGGCTCACGAGCAGCGGGGACAGGCCGACGAGCGCGAAGAGGCCGATGACGAGCGTCGAGAGGCGGAACACGTCGGCGAGCTGGAAGGTCAGGGTCGTCCAGAAGCAGGTGAACATGGCCATGACGAGAAACCCCAGCAGGGCCTGCTGCATCACTACCGGCTGCCGCAGCGGCATCGTCACGGTCCGCAGCAGGGCGCCCGGGTACGTCGCCCCGGGGGCGCTCGCGACGGGGAAGTCCGGGACGCAGAGCACGATGGGAACGATGAGCGACATCTGCAGGCCGAAGGAGACCCAGAAGACGACGCGCCAGCCGACGTACTGGGTGATGAGCCCCGAGATGAGGCGGGCCAGCAGGGTGCCGAACGTCAGCCCGGACATGGTGACGGCGGTCATGGTGGCGCGGTGGCGGGCCGGCGCGTACCGCACGATGAGGGGGAACATGAACTGCGGCGTCACGGTGAACATGCCGACGAGGAAGTGCAGGCCCAGGAGAGCCTCAAACGAGGTCGCCAGGGTGCAGCCGAGCCACTATCAGAGTCTCGAGTTAGACGACGACATTGGGGTCATCACAATTTCTCCCCCCAGGCCTTTCGAGATGGAGCTTACAAACAAGGCAGTCAGTAGCGCCAGGAGGATGATGGCCGGCCTGCGCCGGACGAGGTCGCCGGCCGGGCAGATGAGGAGCAGGCCGACGGTGTATCCGGTCTGGATCATGGTCGGCACCAAGGAGGCGCGCTCCTCGCTGACGTCAAAGTCCTGGGCCAGGATATGGAGGATGGGGTGCGTGTACGCAAGATTGGCGACTTCGAACGCAGAGACCTTTGCAAGGACCAGGTCAGCGCTCGAAAATTTCCCTGAAAAAAAAAAAAAAAGCAGTCGCCGTCTTCCGACGAATGGACGAATGGGTGAGGAGAGCCTTGAAAACTCACCACCGCGAACAAGCTGTTCAGACGCCATGTCAACTCGAACGGAACATCGGGCTTCCATTTCAGGTAGTCGGGTGTCCAGCAAAGCACTGATGCAAGCCTGCTCAGAAGCCCCCGCGTCTTCCCATCGCCGTCGCCCGCATCTCGGACTTTGGGGGTGGCCGTGGGCGCCGCAGGCTTCTCATCCGCCTTGGAGTCTGCCACAGTCATGGTCCGATTGTGGACTTTGCGCCCTGAATTCGATCGATCGGTGGTCAAAAAGGGCGAGATGCTCCCAAAGCGTGCGGCCGAAGAGAAGGTGAATGAAACCGGCTTTGTTCTTCTTCGGAGCAGCTACTCCGTATTGATGGCGAAGATGATGCCCTTTAAGCTGACCTCGGCGTCACCGACGATGCAAAGGAATGGAATGGAAAGAAGAGCGGTATGAAGTGATTGAGGCAACGAGAAGGGGACCAACGCCATGGGCCCTAAAAGGGAAAGAATGAAAAAGTTGCACGACTAACTGCAGGACGAATGCTCGTCTCACGGTCGGCGGCAGCCTGCTCAGCGCAATACCAAAAGTGCCTCCGGGAGGGTGGGCATCATCCGCGGGAGCGATATCTCGCGATGGGTGCTTTCACGAGATTTGTACTCCGTCAGCCCGGCCCCGACCCGGCAGAACCTCCCGCTCCCCATCACCATTTCGAGCTCGCCGGGTCGACGTACAAGTCGTGCTCGTCAGGTTTGTTAGAGAGCGAGCAACCCTGGTCTCTGCATGGGCCCGCCGCCGTTCAGGGTGTTGTAAGTATGCACGGAGTATTTTAAATTTTTTTCATCGCCGGTTTCCATTCGGTCTCGTATGGAAACGCTCGGAGGTTTTCATGAGGTCCCGCGTCGCTGACTAAGCGAAGAACCCCCCCCCCACCGGGTCTCGGGCCGCGTGTGGACGGCAGGCGGCACCCAGGCACGTTCTTGCCATGGTGCAACCTGGAGACTCGCGACGGTGACAATCTCGACTTGATGGATGGCGGGGATGTTTCTGGACCAGCTCGACTTGAAAGAGTTCGCTAGGTGTCATTTTCACTGATGGCCGCGACGCAATTGCAGCAAGAAGATGCAAAGCGCCTTGAAGCTCCGTATGTTTGTTGACAATGCAAAAGCTCGCACGGTCCGAGCCGCGGAGATCGAGGTGGATCCCTCGCTTGCGGACCCGGCGGAGCTGGAGAAACACAAGCTCCGGACTCTGTGCGCTTGCCGACTCTGACCCTAACCCTGAGCTCAACCCTAACCCTCCGTCTCCCCAGCCTCGTGATCTCCTCACCTCCTGTCTCGAACAACCTCGTGATTCTCCATCCCACGCAGTCGCAGCACAATTTCCAACCAACACCAACACCAGCCGCCAACAAACTTCTTAGGCCTGTCATACTATGTGCCGGCACGGAGTACGGAGTACGGAGTACGGAGTACAGTCTGACTCAAAGCTGGTCTCTCCAGGTCCAACCCCCCCCTTTACTGCATCGAGCCCCTCGGGGGAGGGTCTTACGGAATCCAGCTCCAAGTTGACAAAAGGCTCAGCAGAACCGATTATTAAACCTTCCCCCTTACAAGAGAGAGCCGCGACGGCTCTTTATCACTCGGACTGCGGAGTGCGGAGTATGGGTGTTGCTTTGACTCTGTACTCCGTGCCCCGTAGAGGCATAGACATCCTTGGCCTGCGGCAGAGTCCGGGGAGATTCTCAATCCCAAAGTTGCCATTCGTCCATGCCCGCGGAGCTCACGCTCAAGGTTTCGGCTTGATGCACCAATACGGCCTCCCTCGCAAAGCTGAGTTCATGCCTTGAAGTGCATCCCTCGTTCATACTGAGGCTGTGAGAGTATAGAAACTATATCCGCTGACCCGCAATATCAAATGTCAGAACATGAACGCAAGGGGCCTATCACAGGATACCGCTGGAGCCCCTCCCACTCCTCCTCTAGTGATGGAGCCGGTCAGCTTACTCCTCTGTAGTCTTGAGGACTATACGGAGTAGAGAACCGATATATCAAATGTGAACTGGGGAAATCGCTCTACGTCATTCCCAGCGGGGACAGCCATTTATCTATCGGTAGTGGTATCGTGGCCGCATTTGCCTTCTCGACCTGATGAACGCTTGTCCCATGAGACGGTGAAACTATCTCAATTTTCATCACATTCGTCTTCGTCTTCGTCGTCATCATCGTCCTCGTCATGGCTGCCCATATCAGGGGAAATGAGTACGACATCATCTTTGCTGGCGGTAGGTCTTGATCTCTTGAACCAGAGGATGACCCTCATTCTCTGACAGATTTTTCTCCCAGGTGGCACCGCCGCCTGTGTTGCTGCTGGCCGTCTGGCCAAGGCAGATCCCAACTTATCCATCCTGCTCGTGGAGCGAGGCAAGACAGGCTTCGATGACCCTCTTATGACGAATCCCGGCATGATGATGGCCAACGTGGCTCCTGAAACGGGGGTCCTGTATCCGTATCTTGCGAATGCCGACGACGCTGTCAACGGGCGACAGATGATTTTCTCCTCGGCCAATGTCCTCGGGGGCGGCAGCCGAGTCAACCTCATGATGTACACTCGTGGTAAGGCAATTCCCCCTTCTCCCCCCTTCTCCCCCCTTCTCCCCCCCAAAGATTGTTTCACACGATCCTCGCTGATGACGAACCTGCTGTAGCCAGCGCCGTGGACTACGACTGCTGGGAAACTGAAGGATGGTATGCCAAAGACCTCATCCCTCTTTCTCAGAGGGCCGAGACCTTCCATCCCAGCGGGCCGGCCTATAACAAGGACGTCCACGGCTACAGCGGCCCCGTCCACATTACTCATGGCCCGTATTCCTTCAAGGAGGGCCAGGACGACCTCCTCGCCGCCGCCAGCGCCCAGGGCATCGGGGAGATCCCTGACCTCCAGGACTTCGAGTCCTGCAACGCCTTCTCCCGCTGGGCCAGAACTGTGACGCCCGATGGCAAGCGAGCAGACACAGCCAGCGCGTACCTCGTGCCCCTCATCGACTCCGGCAACTACCCCAACCTGCACATCCTGGCCGAGACGTCCGTGACCCGCGTCGTCTTCGAGGGCACGCGCGCCTCGGCGGTCGAGTGCGAGCCCACCACCAACTTCCCCGGGGCCCACGCCGATGCTGACGCCGACGCCCGACCCGAGCCGGCCCAGACGATCCGCGCCCGGAAATGGGTCGTCCTCTCCGCCGGCACGTTCTCCACCCCGTCCATCCTCGAGCGCTCCGGCGTCGGCTGCGCGGACCGCCTGCGCCGCCTCGGCATCTCCCTCGTCGCCGACCTGCCCGCCGTCGGCGAGCACTACCAGGACCACTACCTCTGCCTCTACAACTACACAACGCGCCTCGAGTCCCACGAGACCATCGACGCCCTGAGCTTCGGCCAGGTCGCCCTTCCGGACGCGATCCGCGACAAGAACCCGGTCCTCGGCTGGAGCGGCATCGACATTGCCGCCAAGCTGCGCCCCTCGGACGCCGAGGCCGCGTCCCTCGGCCCCGCCTTCCAGGCCGCCTGGGACCGCGACTTCAGGCTCGCCCCCTCCAGGCCCCTCATGGTCCTTGCCACCCTCTTCGGCTACCTGAGCGACCAGCTCCCGGAACCGGCCGACCTCCGCAAGCGCTTCCTCACCATGGGGCTCTGCAACGCGTACCCGAACTCGAGCGGCAACATCCACATCGTCTCGCGCGACCCGCACGTCCCCGCCGCCCTCAACCACGGCATCTTCACCAGCGACCTCGACGTCCACGCCCACGTCCTCTTCTACAAGAAGCAGCGCGAGCTCGCGCGCCGCACCAACCTCGTCATCGCCGAGCACAAGCCCTCCCACCCGGCCTTCCCCGCCGGCAGCCCCGCCGCCGCGCTGTACCCCGAAGGCGACCACGAGCACGACGACGCCGCCGCCGCCGGCCCGCGCTTCCGCTCCGCCGTTGAGAGGGCCAGCCTGCCCCCGATCAAGTACTCCGCCGCCGACGACGCCGCCATCGAGGCGCACGTTCGCAGCCGCGTCATGGGCATGTGGCACTCCGTGGGCACCGTGCGCATGGCGCCCCGCGAGCGCGGCGGCGTCGTCGACCCGCGCCTCGGCGTCCACGGCACCACGGGGCTCAAGGTCGTCGACCTGTCCATCTGCCCGACAATCGTCGGCGCGAACACGTGCAACACGGCCATCATCGTCGGGGAGAAGGCGGCCGACCTGCTGGCCGCGGACCTGGGCCTCGTGATCTCTTGACGATGCCTGCCGGGGAGGTCAGCAGCGCCGGTGATGGAGTGAGGACGTAAATATCTGTATAGACCCAGATAGCAGATATTTGGAAAAAAAAAAGAAAAAAAAAGAAGTGTATAGAAACCGAAGAACCAAAACATTATCAAAGAGTTTAACCATCAACCAGTGATATAATGACGTGAATCATCAGAGCCATCATCGCTAAGGAACCGCTTTCTTTTTGTATACGCGGAGTCTCATATTTCCAGTCCCCAAGCCATCGCCATCACCAACCCCCAGGCCCACCCCCACCTTTCCCTTGAAAGAATCCCCACCCATTTTCTAGATCATTCGCCATAAATCATTGGTTCCCGTGTTCGTGAGATGCTTTATGTGGACGAAGTAGAGGAGGTTGATCGATGCTTTCTATTCATGGCACATTCCTGGTCAGTAGTTGTCCTGGTTTCAAGAGTTCATGACACATGATTGTGGAGGCAATGAAAGAATGGGGAGAAGGCGGGGCGAAAGAAAGGGGAGGATTTTTTTTTGGGGGGGGGGGGGGGGGGGGCCCGGAAAAAGTTTTTTTTAAAG
>NQYS01000001.1:1239192-1257602 GCA_003055955.1 Escovopsis sp. AC | reverse complement strand
AAAAGGGGGGGGTTTTTTTTTGGGGGGGGGGGGGGGGGTGGCTCACGTAGAAAGTCTTCTTGAAAGTTGCTGCAACTCCTTGTCGTTCTCCGCGTCCTCCGCCGCCTTCTGCAGCGCTATCGCCCTCTCTTCCTCTTGCGTCTTCATGACCTCCTCGTGCGAAGGGGGCAAGTGCTCGTTCTGCAAGTCCACCTTCTTGGCGTCCTCGAACGAGCTGATGGCGTTCTTGATGCCCTCGGCGCCGAGCATGAGCGTTCCGGCAGGTAGCCTGCCTCCGGATACCGTCTTGAGCTCCGTGACGCGCTCGGACTCCTCGCGCAGGACTTGGAACACGCGGGACATGCGGCCGATGGCAAGGATCTTGTTCTTGATGGCCCTGCGCTTGAATTCGATCGAGTTTGGGTCCTCCGCGCCGCCTGCAGCAATCGATGGCGAGCTGGGGCCGGGGGAGTGGGACGAGGGGGTCTCCTCCTTGAGCTCCTCCTCGGAGCAGGTGCTGAGGATGGCGATGAGCATGTCTGTGATCTTCTCACCGACGAATGGCAGCGACCATGTGAAGACGTCCATGAAGTTGGGCAGCCAGTAGGGGTGCGGGGTGCAGTTGAACTGGCGGATGTTCATCACGTTGTTCTCGTATTTCAGGACGGCGGCTTTGTTGTTGTAGACGTCGAGGTAGTTGGGCGCGGAGAAGATGGTCATGACGCTGGGGAAGCCAGTCGTGCGGGTCTTGCGGTACATTCTGTAGCCGGCGTCTTGGGCCTCGTGCGCGCGGATGACGGAGAGCAGGTTGTTCTTTTCGAGGAAGGCGCAGGCTGCGTGGTAGGAGAAGAAATAGGAGCAGCCTCGGACGTGGTTGTGGAGGAAGAAATCGCTCGATTTTTCCTGACCAAAGTCCTCGAGGGGATCGGCCCAGAGGATATCACACATGAGACCCTGCGTAGGGGGCTCACGGAAACGGTCAATCTAGAAAAGGGCGAAGAGATCGAGTTAGCGGAGGGGTGGAGTAGCCTGTCGAGTACATATACTCTTCATCCCCCTCCCCCTTGAAAGACAAGAGGAAGAGGAGAGGGGCAAGGAGAAGGAGGGAAGAGGAGAGACATACACTTCTCAGATCGTCGAGGGTATGTAATTCGGGACTCAGACCACCGTGGATGCAGAGGAACTGCTTGTTCATGACAGCGGCGAGAGGGAGGCAGCAGAACGACTCCATGCAGGCCTCGTAGACGGCCTCGGAGTATTTGTGCTTGCATTCGAGCTTGAAGGTGAAGTAGTCGGTCAAGTGGCGACATTCGTGATTGCCTCTGAGCAGCCAAAGGGTCTTGGGATAGTGGATCTTGAGGGCCCAGAGGTAAAGGACGCATTCGATACTGAAGTAGCCTCGATCGACGTAGTCGCCGAGGAAAAGGTAGCGGGTCTCGGAGGGGTCGCCGCCGACCTCGAAGAGCTTCATGAGGTCGTAGTACTGACCATGGACGTCACCGCAGACGGTGATGGGGGCGTCCATCTCGAGCAGGTTTGGCTCGGCGCGGAGGAGCTCGGTGCCCTTTCTGAGGATGAAGAGGGCCTGCTCCTCGGTGAGCCTGCCCTCGCGATAGAAATGCTGCTTCAGGAACGTGATATTGGGCCGCGATTTGGTGTCATCCTCGTAGAACTGCTCGTCGGTGGGTTTGAACATGGCGGGTGCTTGAACATCTGTGAGGGTTTGGCGAGCGCCGCGAGGGCGGCCAAGGGGTCAGCTGATACATTCATATGATGGATCTCTGAATCTCGAGACGAGATCTTGGGACGGGGAGAAGGAGAAAGGAGGGAGGGAGGAATCTGCAGGCGGTTGCGGCTCTGGAGGCGGATGCGGTCGACGGCTGAGGTCGTTCTTTCGGGATGATTGATGGCGGGGTAGATTTGTTTTCGAGATGTCGAGGTAAAAGTAGGTAGGCGAACGAAGGACGGCGGACGGCGACGATCACGAAAACGACGACGACGGCAAACTGACCTTTGCATACGCGCTCGAGCGTGCTCACTTGGGTGCCATCCTCCATGGCGTGGATCGTGAAGTCGATCTCGGGCAGAGGCTTCTTCTCTCGGATCGCGCGAATGGCATTGTCGACCTGGATGTTGCGTCGAGGCTCGACAGAGCTACCGTCGCCCCCCGAATCCATGGCGAGTGCTGAGGGAAGGATGGCTGGCTGAGAGGTAGCAGGCAGATGGTAGAGATCGGATACGGAATGGGAAGCTGGCGAGCGACCTTTGCGGCGAGGGAGAGAGGGAGACGAGGAGACGACAGAGAGGGGAAGTATTATAAGAGGAGAGAAAAGTAAGAGTAATGGCTCTGCGCAGATGAAGACAGAGAAAAGGGAGGACTAGGGTAAGCAAGGCCAGGAGGAGGAGGAGGAGGAGGAGGAGGAGGAGGAGGAGGAGCAGGAGGAGTAGGAGGAGGAGTCGAGCGAAAAATGGAGAGCGTTGAGCTGCCGTGGCAAGGAGGTCAGCCTGTGTGCACTGTTTATAAGGGGTACTCGTATCTTTGAGCGGGAGCACAACCTATACCTGTATCCTCTGACTCGCAGCCTGAGAGCGAACACAGCTCGAGATCAGAGGAGGAGGCAATCAAAAGCCCGGCAGCGCCTCGAGAAGCTCGTGCGGAGGGATCGCAGCGGGTGGCGGTGAGGGGCGCAACCTGTCGGACGGCGTCTCGTGCGACTGAGAGGTAGAGGTAGGATGTAGTAATTGGAGGTGAATTAATTGATTGATCTTTTGGAATGGATTGCTGCTGGAGTCGGGGTCGAGAGAGACGGGTCGTATTACGCAGAGCCTGAGCCTCCCCGCACGTTGAATCAATTCAATGGAAAATGCGAGCTTCGTCGTGGAGAATCAACGTCGCGGAGACTCAGGCTATAGTAGTTGAGGCTTCCAGTAGAGGCGCCCAGTGGAGGGTGAGGCAGTGCGTGGACAGGCGGTACCTCTGGGGTTCAGCGCTGCGGTGCGCTCTTGGTGCGGTGTCGATGTAGCTGAAAGGTCCCGCGTGTCTCACTTGTGCTTTACACACCACAGGCTGTAGGGGGGAGGAAAGGCCCCGGGAGGCGAACCGCTGACAACTGGGATTGATTGTTAGAGGCGAAGCCCCGGGAATAGATCATCCAGCGCTTGTCGCATCGCTAAAGATCGCTATAGAAAGATCAATGTTCAATTGATCTATGTTGGAGGTGCCGGCTGTGGACCTGGGGCTGCCCCCATCACTCCTGGTATACGGAGTAGGAGAGGAGAAGCTTCAGGGGGCTTGAGGATCTGGATCCAGATCTATGGGGAACAGCAGACACGCTCGGATCTGGCAGGTTCTGGAGATGTTGTAGATCCATCTCAAGCGAAGCATGTTGATCTTTCTAGAGCTGTCAGGCGCCTCAAACGACGAGGGATGTAGTACGACCAGCTCCGCGTTGCAACCATATATTACGGAGTCCGGGAGGTATTGCAGCCGGCCGAGTCGCATCAACTATCGCCAATGATGCCCTGCAGGTCTGCTCTGCTCCCCAGCAGGCCTCCAAGCCGCTCCAAATCGCTCCAACTCGCTCGGTACGAGTAGATCCGCCTCGCTCCTCGACTCTGCCTACTCGGCCCCCTTTTCGCCTCTCAGCCCCTGGCGTGGGGGACCCAGCGCAACCCCGTTCCTCATGGCCCGGATCTACAGGCACACTGAGATGGACTGGTGGATCCATGCACATCGATCCCTCGATCCCTCGAGCTCTTGACCCGGCCGATTGCTACAAGTACCGGTCCCAGCTCGAGCGAGAACAAGAGTCGACGAATCGTGTCTGGCGATTTTCTTGATATCTTATTTTATTTTATTTAAATTCCTCGTCGTTGGTTGACGTAACCAGCGCAGAAACTGAAGGTGCGGGAGAGACCGCGCCTGCCTCGATTCCATTTGATTTCTTTTTGCCCCCAAGCCGGAAGGTGCCATTCCCAGCGAGTCCATCGTGATTTCCCGGAGCTGCATCAAGGCATCCATACACTGACTTGATTCTGATTGATTCATCTCGATCGATCACGAAATCTTCAAGTTCCACCCCGCATATTCATCTTCGCCTCGCATCTGCATCTGCACCTGCAGCTCCAGCTCCGGCTCGGGTTCCGGCTTTCCAAACGATTGTGTATCCCATTTTAATGTCTCTTTGCTCCTTTCTATCCCAAGTCTTGAGCCATCCAGTAAAAAATATCTACTTCTGCTCTATATTCTCTCCAGGTCGGTTCTAGTCTAGATCTACGCTCTAATCCTCTTTTCTTGTTCTAAAGCTTTTCTTTCGCCTCGCGCGCCTTGCTTCGCGTCGTGCTCAGGGAAGGCTGTAGCCGCCATCGACAATCATGTCCAGCCCGGTCGTGTATGAGGCCGCATCACTCGCCAGATACAGGTACGCGCCCTTGAGCTCAGTCACCCATCCTTCACGTCTGTTCCATCTTCATCAGCTGCGCGATCTCCGAGGACAGAAAGGAAGAAGAAACGCAAAACCAATACTCACCCCATAACGGTCTTGTCCTTCCAGACCCTCTTGAACTCCGCAGGCGCGAAATTTGAAATC
Organism: Escovopsis sp. AC; assembly: GCA_003055955.1. Taxonomy (NCBI): domain Eukaryota; kingdom Fungi; phylum Ascomycota; class Sordariomycetes; order Hypocreales; family Hypocreaceae; genus Escovopsis; species Escovopsis sp. AC. The sequence continues at coordinate 1,253,034 of NQYS01000001.1, read as the reverse complement.
TCCGTCACGATGTATCCCGGCGAGACGGTGTTGACTCGGGCAAATCCGGTCCATTCGACAGCCAAGCTCTTGCCTGTGTGATCGAGTCAGAGATGCACGATGAAAAGACAAGAGGTAGCGAGCAGGAGGCCTACAGAAATGGATGACGGCAGCCTTGGACGCATTGTACACTGCCTGCAGCTGCGGGATGTTGACGATGCTGCCGCTCATAGACGCAGTGGCAATGAAGCTCCCCGAGATGAAGTTCTCCAGGGGCTTGCCATCAATCGTCGTCTTCTCCTGCTTCTGCCGACGGAAATGAGCGCCCGCGCTCTTTGCACACCACATGACTCCGTCCACGTTGACCGTCATCACGTTCTTCGCCATCTCGGACGATCCGTCGAGGAATGCGCCGTCCGTCCAGGGGATGCCCGAGTTGGCGACAAAAACATCCAGCCGGCCGTTGAATTCGCGCACAATCTCGTCAATCGCCTTGTCGACCGCCTCGGCCGACGTCACATTGACCTGGTATGCCTTGCCTTGAGTAGTTCACGTGGCCCGTCAATCTCCAACTTCTTGACCCATCATACGTCGAGGGAGTGTCCTGGCACCTCGGGCCGTCAGATGCAAAAAGGGGGGGACAGAGAAAGAAAGGGCGCCGGCTCACTCTTGACACCAAAGGTCTTCTCGATCAGGGCAGCCTGGTCAACCGCCTGCTTGTTGGTGTTATACCAAATCGCGACATTCGCTCCCGCCTCGGCGAGAGCTTGCGCGACAGCCAGACCGATGCCAGCACCGGCGCCCGAGACGATGGCGGTCCGTCCCTTGAGGGAGAACATGGGCATCACCCGGTCACCCTGGGGGATATCCATGATGTCATGTTGAAACTTGCCGTCCACGATGTCGTACATTTTGCCGAGAGGGGAGAAACTGCGGAGGAAATGCGAATGCTCAACACAGGCGGATCTGGGCAGAAGAGGATGCGAGAGAGACCATCGATGCGCAGGCCGATCCGGAGACGAGGAAGCTTTATCATCGATGCCCTTTCAGCTCCTACCCGACAAATCATGCCGTTACGCTGCGGGGATTGGGAGACGAGGGAGGGGCCCTCATGCACTCTCTCTGCACACCAGAGGATAGGGTCCCAATCCGCGCGCCAATCGGCGCTGAAATGTCCGGACCCAGGGCCCTCCAGCGTTTCCGTGACGCAAGGGAGACATGCAGACGGACGAGCAATGACCGGCGTTGGAGATGATGCGTCTACGGGCGGGCATGAGAGTTCAAACCTTCTTTATCCATCTTTCATCAGTTTGGCGGCTGCCAAAAGCGCTGTAATGGGCATGAATCCAGCTGATAGCGGGATGTCTCGGTGGACCTTGAAGGAGCAAGATAGGGATGGAGCCTGGTGAGTTGAGAGGGAGGGGGGGAAGGGGCATTAGCGGCGTCTCGCATGCTAGCCCGCATATCCCCGGGTCCCATGCCATGCCATCCCATGAAATCTGTGCCCACTTTCAGACGTCTATCGTACCGGTATCATGCGTTTGGGTGGATCATCCAATGGATCTATCCTTGCGATCCTGATTTCCTGGATCCCGGTGGCCGTTGCGTGTTTATCGTGCGTATATCGCACCGACCCGAATCCTGCAAATGGAAACTGCAGTGACATTCAAGAAAGGGTAGCAGGAGTAGGTACTCGTAGGTCCAAACTTGAGTATGATGTATTGTTATATGTACTCGTAATCATCGGAGGCTCTCTGTGTAGTATGCAAGATGGCCTGCCTGGCACTGTATTTGTGATGGCATGATCATATCATCTCAATTGCCGATTCGCTGCAATGACATCCTGTCGTGGGAAGTTGCTCAACTTCCATCGTGATATGAAATCATCGCGGTTGACTGCGTTGGAAGATTCGAGATTTAGGAAAACATGGTTCTGTTGGGTTTTTTTTTTTGGGGAGAGGGGGGGGGGGGGGAATCGGGAAGACTCACTATAGCCGCCGCAGATGCGCCTCGTCCCCTCGAACTGACTCCTCCCGTGAAGGACGCGCCAGTTATCAAAGACTATTACAGGGTATGAGCATTTTCCACACGAGACGAAACAAGATGCAACAGAATGGAACAAAGTGAAGCAAAACAGATGTGGGGCGAGCCGAATATGAAACAAAGCAAAAATGCAACCAGAAAGAGGGAAAGGGGTGTCTCATACTCAATATCCGGCCCGGCTCAAGCTGGAACCAGTACTCGTTGACCTCCCTCCGCAGCATCTCGTCCCACTTCCTCGCCGCCTCGTACCACGCCACGACATCTGCAACGAGCGGCACGACGCCCCTGTCGTCGTTGTTCCAGCGGACCCTGAAGATGCTGCGGGCGGAGGCCTCGAGGACCGGGTACGCCCTGTCCGGCGCGACGGCGACGTCCTTGTTGCCGCTGGCGTGCCATGGGATCCTGACGGACCGCAGAACGGCGAAGTCAGTCTCGGACTCGATCCGGAGCCGGTGGGCGACGTAGAAGCCGTCGACGAGCAGGGAGCGGCCGCCGAGCGCGGGCGCGTCCGCGTCTGCGTCCGCAGCGGGCGTGCCGGGCGGCGGCGAGTGGGAGAGGAGGTGGAAGGCCTGTAGGCCCGCGGGCTCGGTGAAGTAGGTGGTGTCGGTGTGCGCGGGCAGGGCGGCGTTGGTGTAGGCGGTGTCGGCGAGGGCGAGGTCCGGGATGAAGTCGTAGAAGCCGCCGTAGTGGGTGTTGCGGATGGGGCCGATGGCCTCGAGGAGGCGCTTCGTGTCCTCGGGGGTCTTGGGCGAGTTGACGACGAAGCAGAAGCCGTACTCGCGCTAAAGGGGGCGGGCGGGTGGTGCGTGTGAGGACTTCAATGTGCACACCCGGGTTTTACACGTCCTTTACATTCCATTGGGGCGGGAGCTGGGCTTACGATGTTGTTGGTGAGCTCGGCCATGCCTTGCTGCGAGGAGCCGTCCATGACGCGGGCGAACTCGACTTCGGGCGGGTTATTGGCGATCGACCTGTTCCAGAGTCGTCTGCCCCTGTGGTGTGCGCGTCAGCGGCCGAGATCGAGGTTTGGACCACAGCTTGTCTAGGTGCGGGGAGGGGAGGGTGAGTTACTTCTTTGTTGTGAGGGGCTCGTCGCTCGGCCCTTGCATGGTCGAGGTCAGCCAGGCCCAGGTGTAATGGCTCTTGTGAGAGTCGGACCCTAGAGACGAGAGGGAGTTAGTGGAGAGAGGGGTGGAGGAGGGGGGGGTGAGGGGCCGGTTACTCACACAGGACGTCGATGCCATCGGGTCCTGAAGTGAGTTCTTTGATGTCGATATCCGGGGAGAGCTGCGGAGGGTATCAGCTACGGGACCTGGATGCGGTTTCGAGGCCGTTTTGGCCTGGGACATGAGAATACCTCGAACGTTTTGAAGTTTCTCTGCAGGGTGTCCTGGTTGGTGCACTGAGTGCATGGGCAGTTGTCTCTACACGGTAGCGCAAAGACACGGTTTCAGAAGATGACCTCAACGTGATGGTGGTGATGATGATGAAACACACCGAAGCCATATTTTCGGCCTGAGAGTCGTTAGACAGAGCACTCCCACGCAAAGTTCTCAACTGGAAGGGGGGAAAGAGAAGGGAAACACGCACAAACGCCTCTCCCGCGGCGCCTCAGGTTCGTCGCTGGTTAGAACTAGGCTGTCTTTATGTCTGTCAAGACTCGTTGCATAGTGGCGTGATCTGCCCCTGGACTTGGCGAGGACCAAGGGGAGCTGCCCAGGGTGAGGCCCATGACCCAGTGGGAGGCCACCAGCATGGCGTCCCACGTTGCTGGTCTCAACGTTAGCATGATATTCAGGTACTCCGGAGAACTTGCTAAAAGGGAAAGATCTTTGACATACCATAGGAGCCTGGTAACTGTTCTGAGTGGGTGAGCCATGTGTGCCCGCTGCCTGGATGTTGGTGATCAACAGAAGAGGTGGTTGATGGTGTTTCGACATTTGAAGTCTGGGGGAACCCGCAAGCAATATCCTGATTTGGTACTCTCTACTTCCAACGTCGCGAAGAAACAGTCCAAAAGCAAGTCCTGGAAACTTCGGGCACATGTATCGCGCATTTCCTGCGGCGGATCTGCGAGGTCGTGTGCTCATTACGTCATCCATCTGGCCGGCATATGGATGTTCCGGTCCGAACGGCACTGGCCAATCCAGGCACGCACAATATACGCGGAAGGGGCTGCGTCTCGACTCTCTCGACTCTCTCGACTTGGATCACCAGCTTCAGAGCTTCGACTCCAATTCAAGTCATGCTGCTGACGGACGACGGCTTCACACAGCTCCGCCTCTTGGACGCCCCTCCGAGCTTGATGCCAATCTGACCCATTACATGCAACTGAGTCATCTGCGCGTTTGCTTCTTGACGCCCATCAGTGCCGGAACTGGATGATCCAACGAAGAGCCAAGCAAAGGGAAAAAAAGAAAGAAAGAGAAAAAGAAAAAGAAAAGGGAGAGGGAAAGAAAATCAAAGCAACGTAAATCCACGCAAAGCAAAGGAGATTCCGACCATCTATACCTCGAACTGGCCATGGCAGCAGCTCGGATTGTGATCAGACAACCCAGCCGCCCCATTCCCGCCTTTAGCTCGATCAACGATCCGAAACACCACCTCTCTGTGGGTCTCATAGAGCTTGCAGCATGAGTTCGCGGAATCCCAGGCTCGACACCTTCTACAGCGAACAGGTCGCAGCCTACCACAAAGCGTACACCCGCGACGCCAGTGACGCCCGCGTCGCCCGCGAGAGCGCCCTGGACCACACGCAGAACGCCAGCGCCGTGATCACGGGCGCGATCCTCCTGCTCACCGTCCTCGTCAGCTACTGCAGCCCCGACGGGACATTCCCCGGCGCCTTTTCGGCGGTGGGCGGCCTCCTATGGGACGGCCTCGTGTTTGCCATACCGGCGCCGCTCCTCTTCGCCCTCGACAGCTGGCTGGACTCTTCCTCCTCCTCCCCATCCTCTTCTCGACAGCGACCAATGCGCGACGCTCGGCGGAGCAGCCATGCCGCCAAAAGCGAGGCCCTGGGCCGGGTCATGGGCCTCGACCGCCCCGGCGGCGTCATGTCCTCCATCTTCCGCGCGAGGGCCCGGGCGCTTTCTGTCACGGGCAGCGTCCTGGGCCTTAAGGTGGACCACGAGCGGCCCCCGGGGCTCGGCAACCGAGACAACTCGTGCTACCAGAACAGCATCCTGCAGGGTCTGGCGTCGCTGTCCTCGATGCCCGACTACCTCTCGACCTGCATGCACGGGACGGATCTGAGCGGAAAGGAGGCTGGCAAGAACGTCGCGCAGACGCTGCGGACCCTCATCTCCGACCTCAACGACACGGCGAACAATGGGAGGACGCTGTGGACCCCGAGCCTGCTCAAGTCGATGAGCACGTGGACGCAGCAGGATGCGCAGGAATACTACTCGGTGATACTGAACGACATCGACAAGGGCGCGGCGCTGGCGGTCAAGGAGATGACGTCCGGGCGGATCCTCGGCCTCGAGGGCGTCGAGCCCCTCGACGCGGACCGCAGCGCTGCCAAGGACGAGGGGTCCGCCAGCGACGACAGCGACGACAGCGGGTACCAGAGCTCTGGGTCGAGCGCGGCGAGGCTGCCGGACGCGAAGACGGTGCGGAACCCGCTGGAGGGCCTGCTCGCGCAGCGAGTCTCGTGCGTCCAGTGCGGCCACTCGGACGGGCTCTCGATGGTGCCGTTCAACTGCCTGACGCTGAGCCTCGGGCTGGACAAGCACCACCACGACCTCTACGAGAGGCTGGACTCGTACAGCAAGGTGGAGACGATCGAGGGGGTGGACTGCCCCAAGTGCACGCTGCTCAAGGCGCAGAGGCTCCTGGGCAAGCTCGTGGAGAAGCTGTGGGGGGAGGGCGTGCGCGAGGACAAGTTGGCGGAGCCGCTGCGGAGGCTGGAGGCGGTGGAGGCGGCGCTGGAGGAGGACCGGTTCGACGAGGCGACGCTCAAGACGGCGTGCAAGATCCCGACGAGGGTGAGCACGACCAAGACGAAGCAGATGGTGATTGCGCGGCCGCCGCAGAGCCTGGTCGTCCACGTGAACCGGTCCGTCTTCGACCCGTCGACGTTCAACATGATCAAGAACTCTGCGCCGGTCAATTTTCCCATGGTCCTCGATCTCGGTCCCTGGTGCCTGGGGAGCGCGGAACACAAAGGGGGGGTGTCGAGAGCTGCGACAATGACGACATCGACAACCTCGACGACGACGTCGACGATAAACGGCGACATGGCGCCCGCCGACCAGGACGAGGACAGCGAGGAGCAGTGGGAGTTGGATCCGATGGTTTCCATGGTAGCGGGAGACCTGGGCCCATCGAGGCTGGCAGGACCCATCTACGAGCTCCGAGCGGCAGTGACACACTACGGACGGCACGAGAACGGGCATTACATCTGCTACCGAAAATACCCGCCTTACCACTCGCCGTCGTCCGAGCCGGAGGGGACCAGGGAAGCCGTGGCGGCCAATGTAGGCGTCGATCACGAAGCCGTAGATGCGGCAGAGGCAGAGGGCGAGGGAGAGGGGAAAGATAAAGGGCAAGGAGAAGGAAAAGGAAAAGGAAAAGGAGAAGGAGAAGGGGAAGCCTCGGGGGGAGAAGACGGGACGAGCACGGAAGAGTCTACGACGGGCGAGCGCCAAGGGGACTGGTGGAGGCTGAGCGACCACAACGTGTCCAAGGTGGACGAGGAGCTGGTGATGAGCCTTGCGCCGGGCGTCTTCATGCTGTTCTACGAATGCGTGGACCCGAGCATGATCCTGCAGCCAGCCGTGGACGAGAAGCGCGCCGGTGCGCGCGAGGGCAGCGAGGCCACGCTTGCGGGGTCGTCATCGCCCGTTGCGGAGCGAGCACGGCAGGGCGGGGCGTCCCGGGGAGGCGAAGCACAGCGCGACGCTGTCCGAGGCGATGGCGACCCGGAGCACGGCGACGCATCGTCGGAGGGGACGGTCGAGGGTGAGCCGGCGGCGGCGGGAGGAGGAGGGCCGGACAATGAGCGCGCCGCGGCCGGCGATGACGGACGGTGAGGGGGAAGGGGGATTGGAAGTCTTTTGCCCTTTCTCCTTGTTCCTTTTTGTATCCTTTGGTGTCTGATTTCCTACTCGTACAAAGTACATGTACTAGTTTGCATGCATACATAGCGACGGCGCTTGGGGGGTGGGAGGGGGGGAGAAGGAGGGGCTGCAGCGAGGCGATTCAAATTGAGTCTTTGGCGGCCCAATGCCATATATACAGGTAGTACTTATAGATAGAAAATAGGCTGGGAATGATATGATAGTTCAGTCGAAGGTATGATTCAGATCAATTGTACTCTGTATCTCACGACACAATCAAGCTGGTAGTTTGTCATTGCACGTTGGTTGTCCATGGCCAGGTGAAGGTGAAGGTGAAGGTGAAGGTGAAGGTGAAGGTGAAGCTGTCGTTGTCGTTGTCGTTGTTGTATTTCGATTACGTAACGGCGCAAGGAGAGGGAGGCCGTGAGCAGCAGAAAACGAGGCATCGTGACGTGGAAGACGGAGGAGATCCATCCATGCATCCATTGATGAAACCATGTCCCTCGATGGCCCCGGGGGTCCTCCGCAAGCGGCACGTCGGCCGAGAGGCAGCACGGACTGCCTTTTGACGAGGTGATGCTCGTATGAGATGCAGTAGGATAGGATACAAGTACAATTGATACATACGGGAAACGGAGGAGTAGGATACATATAGTTTGAGGTGCTCCAATTCGTACGGGTCCCGAGGCGTTGGTTGTGCGTGGTGGCGGTCTAGACCCGTGTCTCCTTGGCCGTCGCAGCTCTTTTGCCCGGTGGCTCGAGGGGACGAGGAGTCGTCGGTCGATTACGGAGACAACGTGACTGGTTGCTGAAATGGGATCGCGTGGTGCGTGGTGCGTGGTGCGTGGTGCGGGTGGGTGAGAGGGTGAGAGGGTGAGACAGGGATGGATTCGGTGTCGAGGGCGGGCTATTCCTGGTGCGGTAGGAAGGGCACGCGACAGTTGATTTGCTGACGCAGGACTCTACATACTCCGTACATACATAGGGGTTACGAGACGATGGATCGAGGCTGAGGAGCCCGGACGGAGAGTCTCTGCTTTCGGCGGGTGATGAAAGAAAAGCCGAGCCGGACTCGTTGGACGGAATGAAGACTGGACTGAAGAAGAGGTCTGTCCGGGTTAGGGTTGCTTGGTAGGAGGTATAGTAGGTACCTGGTACTCCGTATTTTCCGTGTATTTTATTGAATTTGGCGGCGCAAATTCGAAGGGTTTTTGGCTCGTTCTAGTGCTGGACTTTTCATATAATAATGCATCAATCTTTAATACGACCCTTCAATGGATGCCATTCATTCATTCATTCATTCATTCATTGCATAAATGGATGGAATTCTCCGAATGTGCATTGCTAAATGAATCATCCATCGCCCCGAATTTCGGGTTTTTATTTCCATTTCCATCACGCCATGACGATCAATCCATTCTTCAGCCCGTCGATCGATCATTCGTCCAAGGATAGAATAGAATTGATAGATCCAGGATGGAACACCATGGATCATCTATCAAGCAATAAATCAATCACTGCATCAAGCATTGATTTCATGGTCTGACCAGGGCCGAGCTGTCGACCCCGGCGCACAGCGCGCGCGTTGGTCCCTGCCATCCATCCATCCATCCACCCAGTAGTTGATCAATCAATTCAATCCATCTCCTCTCCTCTCCTCTCCTCCCGACTCCCTGCTTTCTCTTCTCTCCTCCTCCTCCTCCTCCTCCTCCTCCTCCTCCTCCCCATCTCCTCACCCAACGGGCCTCGGGACGAGCATCTGCCTCGTTACCCCCGTGCTCGTGCCTTTGCTCGTGCCTGTGCTCGTGCTCGTGCTCGCGCTCGTGCTCGTGTTCTTTCTAATCCGCCATTGACGCGAGTGTCCATTCTTTTCCTCCTTGCGCCTCTGCCGCTCTTTGCATTCTACCCGCCTCCTCCTCCTCTTCTTCTTCTTCTACTACTACTACTACTGCTACTACTACTGCTACTATTCCCAACTGCCTCTTCGCTTAGCTGTCTTTCTACAGCGAAAACCCAACCCCTTCCCCCCCCCCCCCTTCTTTTTTTCTCTTTTTTCTTTTCTTCCCTTTGCTGCTCTCATTCCCTTCCTCCCCCTCCTCCTCCCCCTCCCCCAACCCCTTCCCCCCCCCCCCCTTTTTTTTTTTTTCTTCTCTCTCTTTCGAGAATGAGACGAGTCGACTGCCATCATCCACCCTCGTGATCCGCTCGCTCCAACGTCGTCTCTCCCCTTTCTTTCTTCTTTTCTTCTTCTCTTCTTCTCTTCTCTTCTCTTCTCTTCTCTTCTCTTCTCTTCTCCGCCGCCTCTCTCCGCCGTCTGATCATCGACTCCCCGGAAGACAGATCTTCTGGCCAACATGGCTCCTCGCCTGCCCGGCCCGAGCAGACGGCGCCTCTGCTCCCTGACATCGCGCGCCTGTCAGCTCGCCCAGCCCGCCCTCCAGATCGCATCCGCCGTCGCCTCCCGCTTCGTCTCCCGCCGCTTCCTCTACACCCTCGCCGCCGTCTCCCTCCTCAGCGCAAAGATCGTCCACGTCTCCGCATACCTCACGGCACTCTCCCCCGCAGACGTCCGCTGGGCGCTCACCTTCTTCTCCCAGGACACCGCCTGCCTCCTGCTCCTCCGCTTCCTCCTCGACTACAACATCTGGGCCCGATCCCGCTGGCTCGCCCTCGCCGCCACATCCCTCGCCTCCCTCATCGTCCTCTTCGTCCTCACCCTCGCCGCCATCAGCATCTCCTTCTTCCTCGTCGCCGGCTCAGAGCTCCACTGGCGCAACGCCGCCCTCGCCAGCGACGCCTCCTCCTGGAAGCTCCTCCTCACCGGCCTCGTCTCCTTCGCCGCCGTCGTCGCCGCCGTCGTCATCGTCAGCTGGATCTCCCAGGACGTCTTCTACTTCTTCGCCAGCCTCGCCCTCGACATCGTCAAGTGGCCCTTCTCCGCACTCCATGCCAGGCTCTTCGCCCGCAGGCGCCACTCCGCCCTCCACGCAAAGTATGCCCACCTCCCCCAATTAGACCTCGAGGGCGCATCTGAGCTCCTCTCCAAGGAGGAGATCGAGGACGACGCTGCCGGTGCTGGTGCTGGTACTGGTGCCGGTGCTTCCTCCTCCTCCTCCTCCTCCTCCTCCTCCTCTTCTTCTCCTTCTTCCGCCCCCGGTGGCCCCAAGGACGAGCACCCCCGGCCCTCTTCGCTCCTCGTCGGCATGTACGGTCTGGTCGGCCTCGTCATGCTGCTGCAGGTCCTCCTCTACGCCGTCCGCCCCCGCGAGACCTCCCTCGTCTTCATGTCCTGGACCCTGCCCCTGCTGCCCTTTGTCGACCTCGCCCGCTCATCGCCCGCCCTCGCCAACCTTCGGCCCCTCTACGGCACCGCCAACCACCTCGGCTACCGCACCGCCCTCGCCGAGCCCGTCCCCTTCCCCTGGCTGCCCAGGGACAAGCCCCTCGACGGCTTCCGCGACTGGTACGACAAGGACGCCAAGCACTACCGCGCCTCGGAGGACCCCCTCAAGATCTCCAACCTCGGCCAGCCCGTCCTCCCCAAGCTTAAGGCCGCCCTGAGCCGCACCCCCATCCGCCACGTCGTCCTCGTCAAGCTCGAGAGCACCCGCAAGGACGTCTTCCCATTCAAGAAGGACAGCTACATCTGGAACAAGCTCGCAGGCTCCTTCGAGAACAAGACCCTCCCCGACCCCGTCAGGAAGCGCCTCTCCACCCTCTCCAAGACCGCAAACTTCATCACCGGCGACTACAACGACGGCTTCCTCCACAGGGAGCACGACAAGAAGCGCCGCGGCGGCATCAACGTCAACCAGGCCATCACATCCGCCACCTACACCCTCAAGAGCCTCACGGGTACCCTCTGCGGCCTCTCCCCGCTCGTCGTCGACTTCAACGCCGAGGTCTCCCACCACGTCTACCAGCCCTGCCTGCCCCACATCTTCGAGGCCTTCAACCACAATCTCGGCTCGGGTCACAAGGATGCCAAAGACGGCGGCGGCGAAGGCACCGGCAATGGCAATGCCAACGGCAACGACCGCGACTTCACCTCGTACCGATGGAAGCCCTGGTTCATGCAGTCCGTGACCAACACCTTCGACAGGCAGGACCAGCTCATGCTCAAGTGGGGGTTCCCGGACAACAACACCGTCGACAAGGAGTACCTGCAGGGCGACAACGCCAAGTTCGGCGCCGTCAAGATGGCCGACGTCAACTACTACGGCATGCCCGAGATCGCCATCGAGGACTACATCCGCGACGCCTTCAAGACGGCCAGGGAGAACAAGGAGCGCGTCTTCCTCACCCACCTGACCAGCACCACCCACCACCCCTTCGGCCTGCCCGAGGGCGAGGAGATCGTCAAGATGACCGGCTCGGGAGAGCTCGAGAACCTCTCCAGCTACCTCAACGCCGTCGGTTACGTCGACCGCTGGCTGCAAAAGGTCCTCGACATCCTCGACGAGCAGGGCGTCGCCAACGAGACGCTGCTCGTCTTCGTCGGCGACCACGGCCTGTCCGTCGCCGAGAACGACGGCATCACGCCCTACTACAACCCAAACATCGGCAACTTCCACGTGCCCCTCGTCTTCTCCCACCCGAGCCTGCCGGCCATCGACCTCAACGACGCCGTCGTCTCCTACCAGATCCTGCCCACCATCCTCGACATGCTGCTCGAGACGGGCTCCCTCTCACCCTCCCAGGCCAGGGTCGCCGGCGACCTCGTCCGCAACTACGAGGGCCAGTCCCTCATCCGGCCCCTCATCCACTTCGACGCCCGCTCCGCCCAGGCCAACTGGCAGTTCACCGTCATGAATCCCGGCCGCGCCACCGTCGCCGTCCGCGACGGCCGCCAGCCCCACTGGCGCCTCACCGTGCCCATCATCGAGAACACCGAGTGGCGCTTCACCGACCTGCGGTCCGACGCGCACGAGGAGAAGCCCACCGTCTCCTTCAGCTTCACCGCCCTGCTGCGCAAGATCGAGAAGTCGCACGGCATCGAGGCGGCCAGGTGGGCTGAGGAGGCGGCCTTTGTCGCGCAGTGGTGGGTCGAGGAGAACAGCCGACGCTGGCGACACGATCCGACGGCGTGAGGAGAGACTGGATCAGAAATCAAGACCATCACCAAAACCAAAACCAAAACCAAAGACAAAGACAAAGACAAAGACAAAGACAAAGACAGAGCGAAAGACAAAAAGCGCAGCCTGCCCTTTTCTTTGTTTTACGCTTCATTTCCTTTCTTCGTTTTTTACTTCCCCTTATCTCACTGTATTTTCATGATCATGTATTCTTTACTTGTAAGGGTTTTCCCCGTGTTTTTCCTTTCTCGTCCTCTCATTCATGACGTGCTACGCCAATACTTTCTATTTATTTCCTGGGCGATCACTGGTGTTTGGACGACTCAGCGCTGCATCTGTTATTTCTGTTCCCCCCTTCCCAAGCATTCTGTTTTCGTGTTTTCTTTTTTTTTTTCAACCAGCATCTCATGGTCGCATATTTTTCGCCCTTTTGTGTTTTCAGTGGTTTCTCACACAGCGTCTGGGCTTTTCCAAAAGACTTTAGAGCATACGGCTTGATCTGCGGTCTGGGGGTGTCGAGTCAAAAGGGGGGGGGGATTGTGAGGGGCTGGATAGCGTGGAGGGATCAATGGGATGAGTATAGCATAATATACGGGCGTTTTCGTTGAATTGAGTTGAGTTGAGTTGAGGCTGCGGCTGCGGCTGCGTGACTTGTGCATGCTCTGTTGATGGCGTGGCGATGCTGATGGTGGTGGCTCTCACGGGTTTCGGGGTCTGCTGTGATGAAGCGGTTGGAAGCGAAGGGGGGCCGACTGGAGGTTGAAGTACACGCATATACACGTATGTATGTCTATCGATGCCATGGGGAGGCGTGTTTGACGAGGGTTTGTGGGACGGTGTGGAACGGGAGACGCGGGGGGGTTGGGGGGTTAACGGGAAGGGTTGACGGGCCGTTTCTTCGATTTTGTCCAGGTCGGCTGGCTGAGTTGTTGGTTGTGATGGGGGTGAGATGTTTGGTTTGCTGGTTTGGATGACAGGGCTTGGAGATGGGGTTGATTGTGTTTGGGAGGGATGGGATGCTGGCCCGAGAAGAGGGCTTTGAGGCGAGGATGGAGGGTTGTGAAAAGGGGGAGATGGATGGAAAGCTGAGAAAGGGGGGGAATGGGAAGGCTGTTGAGGGAGAGCAGGAGGGGAATTCCTGAGGATGATTCGGGGGGAAGATGGAAGAAGGCTGGAATAGATTGGATCTATTGATGTTTATAGGAGGTGCGTAGGGCAAAGGGAATTCAAAAGGGGGGGGCATAAAAGAACAGGGGAGAGGGGAGCTTAGGTGTATACAAGTCTGCTCATACCAAACCAGGCATTCACGGCATCCACGGCAGAGATTCATAGATTCATACTGACAGGATATAGTATCGACGACAGGCCCAGACAAGTATGTACAGCCCCATTTCGACGCCTTCAGCTCGTCCCACCGGCCGCGTCAGTCACACGATGCCCCAAGGCTCCCCGGCCCTGGCAGAGACGCGAGCGCATGGTCCCCCCTGGCTGTCAAGCACGATCATCTACGCATGATGCCGTCGACACGTCCGCCAGAGGCTCGCTCGGCGCACGACCCGTCGTTTGTGCGGCATCGTGTGGCAGCGTCTCACGCACCCGCGCAGCACATGGCACGCACCAGCTCTTCCCTTGTCCCCGAATGTTTGCTCCGCGGTTGTTGACCAGGAATAGCCCCCCCCCCC
>NQYS01000001.1:1222153-1232836 GCA_003055955.1 Escovopsis sp. AC | reverse complement strand
CCCCCCCCCCCCCTTCCCTCCCCCCCCCAAATCAGGCCAAAAGCGAAACTTGGCGGCTGCAACTCGAGACTCGCATCGAGGCCGAAACATCACGGACGCGCCAGGTCTCCAGCATTGATTGATCCTTCGCCCGGCGTCACAAGCGCACCGCCGCGCAACACAGCCGACCCGTCGGACAGCCAATTTCCACACGCGTCTGGTCCCGCACGCCGCAGATGCCGCTTGGGTGAATTTAATATTTTTATTTTCGCGTTCGGGTTCCATTCTAGTAAGGGGAAAATAAAGGGAAACAAGGGCAGCAAAAACAACATCCAAGGGAAGGCCAACATCAGCAGTGGCTCGCCATGGACAGCAGCTCGAGCCTGTCGCCAGAGCCAGATCCGTCGACGCGTAGTCGCTCTGGACGCGTCGTCAAGCCGCCCACCAAATACGTCCCAGAACCATCGGCCGCCGTGCCCACGAAACGCAAGAGGAATGACGAGGCCGAGGGGGCCAGCGGCGACGACGACGAGGAAGGGGAGGGGGACGGCCAGGAGGACGAGGAGATGCTCTCGGATGAGGGGCTGAGCGATGCTCCACCGAGCGGCGCCGAGAGCGACGAGGATCATGCTGCGCCAAAGCCGCGCAAACCGTCGCAGTCCGATCGCCCTAAGCGGCCGACGGCCAAGAAACCAAAGACCAACGGCGGGCAGTCTCAACCTGCTGCTGCTGCTGCTGCGCCCAAGGGCATTCTCAAGCGATCCATCCCCAGCAGACCAAAGCCCAAGGTGCGCATCGACACCGGAGACAAAGGCACTGGTCTCTACGGTAGGTCACTGCCCCCAGATCGCGTCGCATCTTCGCATCTTCGCATCTTCGCATTTTCCCACCTGGATCCTCCCTGCTGACGATGCATTGACTTCTTCTTGCAGCTGATATCTTCGGCTCCGGCGACTCGTCCGAATCCATTGCCCACCAGTGGTGGGAGAAGTACCGGCAGGACAATGCGACGGCCATGTGCGACCTCGTCAATTGCATCTTGCAATGCAGCGGCTGCGACCTTGAAGTCACGATAGACGATATTCGCGATCCCGACAACATCCCGAGCAGGCTTCGAGACCTGCAGAGCGTGTATCAGGAGGTGCGCCATCGTGCAGACGCGGCTCTTTTCATTTATTGTTTATTGTTTATTTTATATTTCTATTGTTTTTTGGGAGGGGATGCGCTGGGAATGCAGGCACTGACCGTCTGTTCAGCAACAAATCGTCGAGTACCCCTTGATCGCCAAGGCCAAAAGCATCAAGCCCTTTCGAGATCTTCTCGTCGCCTTCTTCCGCACGCTCGTCGTCCTCCTCCACGAAACAGACATCTTGTACAAGGATCAGGACTTGATAGACAACCTGCACTCATGGCTCGCCAGCATGTCGTCCTCGGCCCTGCGGCCTTTTCGTCACACGGCAACGACCATCTCTTTGACCGTGCACTCGGCACTGATCGAGGTCGTCAGCGTCCTGGACCAGAGAATTGCAAATATCGAACAGCAGGCCCGGGCCGTCAACAAGAGCAAGAACAAAGACAAGGCCGCGGAAATCCAGCGCAACCTCCAGGAGGCGGGAGAGCACCGCAAGATCGTCACCCACGCCATCAATTCCTTCTTTGAGACCGTCTTCGTTCACAGATACCGCGACATCGACCCCAAAATCCGCGTCGAATGCGTCGAGGCCCTGGGAGCTTGGATATGGAACCTGCCGACCATGTTCATGGAGCCGGGATACTTGCGCTATCTCGGTTGGATGCTGTCGGACACCAACCCGACCACCCGACAGGAGGTTTTGAAACAGCTGCTCAAGGTCTTCAAGCGCGATGCCGAGAGGCTCGGCCACTTCATCGACAGGTTCCGTCCCCGGCTCATCGAGATGGCCACCCTCGATTCCGAGGTATCTGTGAGGGCGGCGGCAATCTCGGTCATCGACTCCCTGCGCGCCGCTGCCCTCTTGGAGCCGACCGAAATCGACGCGATCGGCAAGCTCATCTTTGACGCCGAGATAAGGATCCGCAAGGCCGTTGTTGGCTTCTTCGTCGCCTGCATTAATGATGTTCTCGAGGGCAAGATTGAAGAGATGGGCGGCTCCGACGTCTTGGACGAGCTGGACGGGGCCAACGAGAGCGACTACGAGGCACCAAGAAAGGAATGGCTCAACATCAAGTGCTTGGCGGAAACGTTGGCCATATACGACGCGCAGATTGAGGAGTCACAGCAAGACGCGCAGTCTCTTGGTCTGGATGCTGCCGTCGATCTCTTCGAGGGCGCCTCCCCAGATACGCGGATATCCCTCGCGGCACAGGTGCTCTATGAAAAGGTCCCGGAAATCAGGTCGTGGGAGATCCTTGCGGGCTATCTCCTGTTTGATCATTCCACCAGCACCAAGTCCAAGCCCAAGTCGAAGGGCAGTTCGGTAGAGGACGTGTTCAGGGCAGCCGTAGCGCCTACGCCCGAGGAGGAAATCATTCTCCTCGACGTTCTGAGCTCCGCCGTGAAAACAAGTCTCTCACAAGCTGCTGAACACGACAAAGGCAAGAGGAGGGCCCCTCGTTCGGAGGCGGCCGAGGCGCAGGATGACATCGCGCTCGAGCTCGCCGCACACATACCGAAGCTTTTGAACAAATACGGTGCCGAGCCCGAGACAGCCGCCATCGTGCTTCGCTTGGAGCACTGCCTGAACCTCGACGTCTTCCAGCATCTGCGCCAGGATTCGAGGAAGTACGAGAAATTGCTCGATGAGATCAGCACGCAGTTCAACAGGCACGACGACAAGCGAGTCCTGAGCGAGGCGGCGACGGCTCTCCTCCATGCCCGGCAATATCCAGAGCTTGAAGAGCTCACGGATAGCAAGCTCGCCGTTCTCTGGGAGACGGTGATCAATTCCCTCCGGAATTTCGACGAGGCCTGCGAGCTTTCAATCAGGGGAAATTTGACGGAGGCGCGACTTAAGGAGCTGTCCAACGTTCTCATGAAGATCAGTAAGCTGGCCAGCATCTCAGATTGCGTGGATGTCCTCGAGGCCGCTGAAGGTTCTCCCGACTCCGCTTCCCCGGTCTGCAAGATCCTCGTCAACATAGTACATCGCGGCAAATTCGAGCCTCAGGAGGAGGAGGGGATCGACGACCTCGAGGATGAGGTTGTTTCCCTCGCGATCAAGGCTTCACAATTCTACTTCATGTGGAAGACTCGAGCCCTCTTCAAGCAGCTCTTTGCGGGCAGCGCCATCTCGGAAGACCAGCTCACCGACCTATCGGTGCTGCGTCAGAGTTACCGCAAGCATCTCATCGAGACGTTCTCCTCCCGGGCCATGATCGATCAGGTCAGGCTGTTTGCCACCGGCAGCCTCATCGACCTGCACCTCACCTTCGCGACCCTCCGGCCCTCGATCCACAACTTCCGCCCGTCCAGCTCTGCCGCGCAGCCGTCCAGCATCCAGAGACTTCCCGTCTTGATTCAAGAGATCGAACCCGCTCTGGTCCCTGAGCTGATGGCAATCTTCGACGCTGCGGAGAAGCAGTACGCGAAGAAGGCAAGGAAGGATAAGACGCTCAACGAGCCCGCCGAGGACGAAGACCCCATCGATGACGAAGAGGAGCCTGAGGAGCCCGAGGAGGACGAGGGCCTGACCAAGGAGGAGAGACACGCCGCCGAGCTCAGGGCCGAGAAGGCGCTGTGCGAGCTCACCGGCAAATATGTCCTCGCCATCACCGGCAGCCTCATCGACAACAGGGACGGCCTTGTCAACAAGCTCCGGCGGCGGATGGAGCGCAACGAGACCAAGCTCGGGAACAACTTCAAAGAGATCATCGCCTACCTCGACGAGGAGAAGCTCGCCAAGCGGCACAAAAAGCCCCCCGCGAAATCAGCCGCCGCGGCCACCGCCACTACCACCACCACCACCACAACAACAACAACAATAACAACAAC
Source organism: Escovopsis sp. AC (assembly GCA_003055955.1). Lineage (NCBI taxonomy): Eukaryota > Fungi > Ascomycota > Sordariomycetes > Hypocreales > Hypocreaceae > Escovopsis > Escovopsis sp. AC. Next base: position 1,228,887 of record NQYS01000001.1, on the reverse strand, counting down.
ATCAGGGGCGTCTAACAAGCCCCAGAAACGCGTACTGAGCGGGGAGAGTCTCACCATCGAGGATGATGAGATTGAGGACGATGACGACGACGACGTGTTTGAGGAGGTGGAGCCGGAGGAGGGCTCTAGGGAGGATCTGCGGCGCAGGGAGTTGGTGGATGATCCCATCGAGGATGGCGAGGATGAGGGCGAGGGCGAAAAGGATCGACAGAGTCAAGACCGAGATGACGACGACGACAGTGACGATGATGTGATTGGGGACTGAGGGAAAAGTTGGCTGAAGCGGCCTTGATTGCAGAGGCAGCAACTGGGCGGCTCTCTTGTATCTGGACTGGGGTTTATTATGAGGTCTTTTCACGTGGCGGATGGAATTTCAATTCTCTTCTTTTCTATTCGAGCGATCTTTGGGCGTCCTTTGCATCGCAAGTCTCGCCAGGTTGAGGGATCGTCCAATCTCAAGTCTATTCATCTATTGTAGCATTCGTCATCGACTGGGCGACGGACGTCTCTATATCGACCAAGGTGAGCCAAAATGAAGCGAAAAAGAAGCATACAAGAGGATCGTATGTGGTCAGTGACTGTTTGATCGTACACGATGGATCTAGTAGCATTGCCTTCACCGATCCACTGGTTCTCCTCTTTCCTTTTTTTAAGCAAAGCCCCGGCAATATCCTGAAAATTTCTGGGGCCACAGGCAGGCTCTGGCGCCTCAATGTGTGATCTTAGTTCCAAAAAGAGCAAACGCGCGCTGCCACCTCCTCCCCTCCCCGGCATCTGCCCTGAGCGGGTCCTCCTCCGGGACCTTGAACCCGTACTCCTTGATGCAGCATCCGAACGGGAGGTTGTTGAAGCCGCCCTGCTGGCCCTGCCCCTGACCCTGGCCCTCCTCCTCGTCCGAGTCGGCGGGCGGCGCGTTCCCGCTGGCAGCGCGCCTCTGCTCCTCCAGGGTCTGGGCCTTGTGTTCCTCCAGCTCGCCCCAGATGTAGAACATGCGCTGCCTGAGGGTCTCGAGGGCGTCCGCGTCATCCGCGAGGTTGGAGGCGTCAAGGTTCACGAGGCACTGCGCCGCGCTGTTGTCGACCGCGACCCAGAGGGTCCTCCTCTTGCCGCCGGCTGCGCGCCTCTTGGAGCTGTCGTTTTCGGGCGTGGCGTCCTCGAGTTCCAGGAAGAACCGCCATTCCCAGCGGAGTGAAATTTGGCTGAGCGGCTCGAGGTCGTCATCTGACGAGGATTCGCCGTCTCGAAGAATATCGAATTCGGAAAACCTTTTGGCAAAGGCGAATTCTTCGAGCCGGGATGGCGAGAAATTGACGATGCGGACGTTGGCGCGGTAGTTGACGTTTCGAAAGGGAAGAGCCACTTCAACCTCCTCACCCTCTACGGTAGTGGGAAGAGGAGGAGGTTCCCGAAGGATCTCCGTGATGGTGCTAACGGTTTTGTCTTGATGTTCGTATTTCACTGCCATGTTATCAGCCATGGGGGGGATTTCAACACGGATGGAAAAGGGGACAAGGGAAGAGAAGGTTGGGGGTTACCAAGGTGATTGAGAAAGCCCGCTTCTGGCCTGGCCTCGTCTGGTTGCTCGGGGGGCTTGTCCTGATTCTGTTGCAAGTGCGCTCGCTTCTGTCTTCTTTTCTCTCTGGCGTTGGCCTTTGGCTCCTGATTTTCTGCCACGTCGCTTCTTCTCTTCCTCCCCTGATTCTCAGCCTCAATGAGGGACTTGATCTGCGCCTTCTTCTCCCTCTCATAGTCTCGCTTACGAGTGATGGCCGCTATCAAGCGAGGATCGATTGTACTCGGGTCGCCTTGAAGATCCAGGCGCGCGATCTGGACCTTGGTTCCGTGAGAGTCCCTGTCTTCTCGAAGGAACCCCTCCAGATTGGCGCCGTTGTGGCCGAATTTGATCTGGAGGTTCCGAAGATGTATCCAGTCGCGGGCCTTGAATTCCTGATCCCTGATGAATGACGCATGCGGTTCGAAACACGTAACCTGCAGACTCCGCCGGGCATACGGACCGACCCAGCTCGAACCCTGGTGGTCGACGGTATCCAGGGAAACGTCGTGGCCGTTGGGGTTGCCCCTGAGACCTTTGAAAGCAAAGTTGAAGAAGTCGCCATGCTCGGTGTAGTCCGAGACCCATAACGTGCAGATATCCCCCTGTGCCCAAGGATCCTTGACGATCTCGACGATGACATCCACAAAGGCATGGTCTGAGATTTCGCGCAGCTCTTTGAACTTCTTGCCGGGGGCATACATGGCGGATCTGAGTTTCCTATTCTCAAATTCGGTCTCGGTCGGCATCTTCAATTTCTGGATCGAATGATGGAAGGTGGATACAAAGGCGTGGTCGCTGGGTTCCGGCTTGGGCTGAAACGTCTTCCGGGCCTGGCGCTTGAGAGCTGTCGAGGAGCTCAGAGGTGGTCGTGGGATTTTTTTACCGGAATACACCCAGATATCAGTGGTCCTGTGGGTGATCAGGGAAAGGACTCCAGTGATACTTTGAAGCTGTCTTTTTTTTAGCATTGCTCCCGAAGTGCAGATGGTGGAAAGGAGACCATGGAACAACCTTTGCTTGGAATGCTATGACGATGTCACCGAGGCTGACATCTGGCATGTCGGCCTGGGGCCAGAAGATATTGAGCTGGATGTTCTCATCATGGGCCTCTGAAGTCGTATGATCGTAGAGAGAAATCTGACACTTCCAGTCTAGTCATCTTAACGAGTGATTCTACACATCGCCGAGTTTGGGAAGGAAGAGGTTGGGAATGATCATGGGAATACTGGGGGAGAGTAGACGATCCGGCCGACTAACCTGTGCCTCTAGTCGCGACTGGAGTTCTGAAGTCCGTCACGACGCCGATGATATTGACCAAGGTCCCCATGCGAGCGTCCCCACCGAGCAGGTCCCGAATGGGCCTGAACTTGGCCGGCAGCTCGATTGGAGCCCTGGCGCGGGTCGGCGCAGGCATCGTGATCGCCCTGATGGGAGTGGTTGACGTGTTTGCTTGGCGGAAGAGGGGTGATGGGGTCCACTATCGTCCCATGACACAGAGGCAGAACAGTCGCATGGGTCGCGAATCAACGGCTTGGATAAGGACGCATCGCCGAGCTGCATGTCCTCGGCGGCAACGCGTAAAGTGATTGACGATGTCTCGCGTCTGGCCCTGGTCAGCATTTCTTGCGATCGCGGTAGCACGTGATGATAAGTTGGAGGACGATGGGAGATCGAGATCTTGATAAGATTCTGATAAGATTCTGATGAGATGGCGATAAGATTGTGATAGGAATTCATGGATCTGAGTGGATCCTCTTTAGCCTGAATGATTCACTCAGAGCAGTGGCCTGCGCTGGAGAGGTTTTTACATGTACGAAGTACTCCGTACTCCGCAGGTAGTCCGCCGGTAGCGAAGAGGCATAGCGGAGGTGCAACCGTACCCGGCGACTACCTACTTTTCACTCCGTACAAGCCTGAGCTTCCGCGGCGGCGGCTCTCGACTCGGACCGCGTCTTGCTCGACCCCGCCAGACGGTGCCCGTTGCTGCCTAAGGCCACAAGGCAAATCCAGATCCATCAATCCAATCCAAGCGAGAATCAACAAATCAATCAATCCATCCATCCATCTTTGATGCAGACTCGTCCGCCCAAATTCGCCCTGTGCAGCGTTTAAGCTGCAAGCCGACCCCACTGACCGCGAGCTTCAGTGGCGGGTGTTGTCGCTAAAGTGCAGGGATTGACTGCTAGATGCCATGGATCAATTTGATTATCAGCTGGTGGCCGCGTCGAGGCGGACTCGAGCTTATAGTACGGAGTAGAGGTGCCACTGTACGGAGGACTCCGTATACCTGTAGGTATTGATGTTAGTGCTATCGAGTCCCGGGTAGCCGATCGGCAGAGATTGAAATTGTAGTACGGAGTACGAGTCTGTTGACCACACAGCGCTGGCACCTCCATGGATTAAATTTCCGCCGGCGCCCAGCAAAAGATGCTGCAGGCGTCTTCCATCTTGTCTCTTCGCCCTCCATCATTTTTATTGCATTGATTGATCCCCCACCTGCTCGCTCGGTCGGCATCACACAACCAGACGTCTTGGTCGCAGGCTCGTCGTTTGGATCCCCTCCCCATCCTCAGTGATCCGAGAGAAGGCTGCTACCGTCCTCAAGGTAAGTACCTGCGTCGGCCTCCTCCTCCCCCCGCCCCCCCCCTCCTTTCTATGTGCTTTCAACAAACACGCAACGGCTTCCCTCTTCCTCTCTCTCTCTATTATTCTCCTTCGCACACGCCCTCGCTCCGCCATCTGCTACCAGACCTCTATCCTACCCGCACGCGGATCTCGTCCTCACCCGGCTTGTCCACCACTGACGACAGACTTTGGTCACAGTCTCTGCCAATCCAGAAGATACGCCGGCTCAGACATCGTCGACAACATGGCCGAACGATACATCCCCGAGTACCGCCGAAAAGCGTTCAAGGCGACTAACGCCTTCAAGGCTGACGAGCTTCGCCGCCGCCGCGAGGAGCAGCAAGTCGAGATCCGAAAGGCCAAGCGCGAGGAGAACCTTGCCAAGCGTCGTGGTATTGGCACCGGCGAGAGTCGTCCTGGCGCCGCACTCGGCGCTGCTCCCGACAGCGATGATGAGTCTGCACCCACAGAATCTCAGGTATGCAGACGCCGCCATACTTTTTTCTTCCTCCCATCGCTCTCCGTTCATCTCTTTTTTTTTTAACTCCCTCATTGCCCATACGGACAGCACATCTGGTCGTTCGCGATTTTTTCTCTATTCTGTTTGTTTGTTTTTTTCCTCTTGTTTTTTTTTCCGCGGCTTGTCATTGGGGGACAAAATATCATCACACAAAGCCCCACCTATGCCATATCCTGCGACTTGCCTGGCCCGTCCGTGGGTCTGAGCAATCTACGCCGAGTCAGTGAGACCGGTGCAGATGGTGGCGGATCTTATGCGACTCTGCTCTTCTCCCAGGCTGCCAAGATCAAAAGCAAAACCTCGACGCCCAATCATGCTAACCAATCTTAGCTGAGCGAGGACCTTCCTCAAATGGTCCAAGGTGTTTTCTCCGACCAGATCGACCTCCAGATCCAAGCTACTACCAAGTTCCGAAAGCTGCTTTCCAAGGAGCGCAACCCTCCCATCGAAGAGGTCATCAAGACCGGCGTCGTCAGCCGCTTCGTCGAGTTCCTGCGATCTCCCCACACCCTGGTGCAGTTCGAGGCCGCCTGGGCTCTGACGAATATCGCCTCCGGTTCCGCCACCCAGACCCAGGTCGTCATTGAAGCCGGCGCTGTCCCCATCTTTGTTGAGCTCCTCGCCAGCCCAGAGCCCGATGTTCGCGAGCAGGCCGTTTGGGCCCTCGGCAACATCGCCGGAGACAGCCCCCACTGCCGCGACTACGTCCTTAGCTGCGGGGCCCTGAAGCCCTTGCTGGCCCTCCTGGGAGACAGCCGCAAGCTGAGCATGCTCCGCAATGCCACCTGGACTCTGAGCAACTTCTGCCGTGGCAAGACCCCTCAGCCCGACTGGAACACTGTACGTTTTGCCTCCTTCCCTCTAGAAGCTCCGCCGTACCGTCAAGTGAGATGGGCTGACGCGCTGATGCCTGATTAAGATTGCCCCTGCGCTCCCCGTTCTCTCGAAGCTTGTCTACTCTCTTGACGACGAGGTCTTGATCGACGCCTGCTGGGCCATTTCCTACCTGTCCGACGGCTCCAATGACAAGATCCAGGCTGTGATCGAGGCCGGCATCCCGCGCAGACTCGTCGAGCTTCTTCTGCACGCGTCGACCTCTGTGCAGACCCCCGCCTTGCGATCGGTCGGCAACATCGTCACCGGTGATGATGTTCAGACGCAGGTCATCATCAACTGCGGAGCTCTGCCCTGCCTTCTTTCCCTCCTTAGCTCGACCAAGGACGGCATCCGCAAGGAAGCTTGCTGGACAATCTCCAACATCACTGCTGGCAACTCTTCTCAGATTCAGTCTGTCATTGACGCCAACATCATTCTCCCTCTGATCCACCTCCTTCAGAATGGTGACCTGAAGACGCGCAAGGAGGCTTGCTGGGCAATCAGCAACGCCACTTCTGGTGGTCTCCAGAAGCCCGAGCAGATCCGATACCTGGTCTCTCAGGGATGTATCAAGCCCCTGTGCGACCTCCTCGGATGTCCCGACAACAAGATCATCCAGGTCGCCCTGGACGGCCTCGAGAACATCCTCAAGATTGGCGACTTGGACAAGCAGGCCGCCGGCGAGGGTGCCGACTCCATCAACCGCTACGCGCTCTTCATCGAGGAGTGCGGAGGCATGGAGAAGATCCACGACTGCCAGAACAACGCCAACGAGGAGATCTACATGAAGGCGTACAACATCATCGAGAAGTACTTCTCCGATGATGAGGAGAACGCCGACGAGGGCGCGGCCCAGCCCGCCGGACCCAACGGCACGTTTGGCTTCGGAACCAACGGTGCTGCGCAATCAGGAGGCTTCAACTTCGGCACCGCGGGCGATTCCATGGACATGTGAAGAAATCCGATGCTTCCAATCCGTTCGATGCGAAATGATCGAATTGAATATCCCTCACTTGCTCTCATGCATTCCCAGGTTGCTTTCGCAAGGAGTTAAAAAAAGAGAAGAGAATCCTCAGAGCACCGAGTCATATTCATGGCTTCATCCTCATTTCCCAACTACCCTTAGCCCCCTTCTTCCACCCCCCTCCCCCCCCCCCC